>CM039503.1:39105862-39108362 GCA_022432975.1 Begonia masoniana | reverse complement strand
GTTAGATTCCACGCACCGAGCGAGTTTTATGGGTCACGTTTCAGCTCATGCTCAACCGGAAGATGTGAACTTCAAACTTGTCGTTTAGGCGATGCTGAAGTTCTTGCATGGCTCGCCGTCAATGCTATGCACTGTCATTACAGTTACGTTTTCAAAAGAGTACAAAAATGAATTTAAAGGTAGTAATCAAGGCATTTCTTACTGTCCTCCTCGGTCGTTCAATTATGTATCAAAGCTAAGCCATGTTCTAAAATCGGTTCTGTAGAACTGCCTTCCACACAGTGCCACCTGAGTACTATCCAACAACTGTATTGTTTACGCTTCTGAGTGCTGTCATTATTTTAAGATGTGTTCATTATTGCTTAGAATCTCACGATGGTAAGATGCCTCAACAGGGAAGACACGTGGATAGTACCCCGTTGCTCAGCTAATAGAATAGTTAATCGCAACACGACCATGATCAACGAGTTATTAACTCTAGAAGCTTGGGAACGCCACTCTGAATGTACCTCGATGATCATGGGGTGAGCGCTTTCAAGCTCGACCCCCGACAATTCATGGCAAGTTTCTGACCCCATTTATGCCTTGGACTGGCTCCGAAAAGTAGAGGACAGTTTAAACGTATGCAAAGTTGATGAGAGATAGAGTCACCTATGCTGTCTATCATTTGGAGCTGCAAAGCAAGGCATTGGTGGGATTCTCTTTCAGAGCCCTGTTATGCAGAGACTATGACTTGGATCTGTTAAGACTGCTTCTTTGACAGGACTTACTCAATACGACGTCCGGCCGGCAGACGAAAGAATTCATGAACCGTGCTTGCAACTCGACGGTTCGTGACGGTTATATAGCAAATTCATGCTTTTCACGGTTTGCTCCCGACTGTTGAGAATGATGAAGACAAGATTACCAATTGTTCAAGGACGAGCCGAGTTTGTATGTGAAGGTACGCTTCTGGTATACCCAATAGTGCCTTATGCGAAGTGACGGCTCAAGGCCCTGGAATTGGGGAGGCTGAGATGACAGCTTTTGCACACGGGAACAGCAAGGAGTTCACTAAGGAGACTCACCACCACCCCACGCAACAAGATGTAACCCCAGCGAAAGAACCCAGCCAACAAAACAGCCGTTTTTAAGAGATCCTTCAATCCAATCTAACCAGGCGGTAAAGCACCTTCTGCTTCCCCTATGTTCCAACTGTCAGAAGATCACCATGTGAGTGCCAGCTGCAACTCTGGCCCGTTTGCTATAGATTCGACAGGTGGACACCTATCCATAGATCTGCCCGATGCCATGACCCGAATCGATTGGAGTTGCACACAAGTCATCTCATCCTATTATAGGATGAGATGTTGACCACACACTGTCTATCAGTAACATCATGTTTTGGGTTGTTTCTGCTTATACCTTATTGATGACGTAGCCACACCCTCATTCATAGCACCCCTGTTGTGTGTAACTAAGTTATAACTTCCGCCAGTTGATAACCGTATGAGTTATGTTACCATCAGGGAAGTCTTTCCTTTCTGAGCAAATGTTGAAGGGTTATTGTTGTCTTATGAGCTAAGGAGCTCTAATGTATAACTGATTATGATTGACATTAAAGATTGAATTAGCGGGGTTGGGGGGGGGTGGGGTGGGGGTGGGGGTGGGGGTGGGGGTGGGGGGGTGGGGGGGGGGGGGTTGGGGGGGGGGGGTTGGGGGGGGGGTGGGGTGGGGGGGTGGGGTGGGGGTGGGGGGGTTGGGGGGGGGGGGTTGGGGGGGGGGTGGGGGGGTGGGGGGGTGGGGGGGGGGGGGGGGGGGGTTGGGGGGGGGGGGTTGGGGGGGGGGGGTTGGGGGGGGGGTGGGTGGGGGGGGGGGTGGTGGGGGGGGTGGGGTGGGGGGGTGGGGGGGTGGGGGGGGGGGGGTTGGGGGGGGGGGGAGGGGGGGGGGGGGTGGGGTGGGGGGGTGGGGTGGGGGTGGGGGTGGGGGGGGGTGGGTGGGGGGGGGTGGGGGGGTGGGGGGGTGGGGGGTGGGGGGGGGGGGAAAAAAAAAAAACAAAAAAAAAAAAAAACAAAAAAAAAAAAACAAAAAAAAAAAAACAAAAAAAAAAAAAACAAAAAAAAAAAAAAACAAAAAAAAAAAAACAAAAACATTTTTTTTTTTTTGTTTTTTTTTTGTTTTTTTTTTTTTTGGTTTTTTTTTTTTTGTTTTTTTTTTGTTTTTTTTTTTTGTTTTTTTTTTTTTGTTTGTTTTTTTTTTTTTTGGTTTTTTTTTTTTTGTTTGTTTTTTTGTTTTTTTTTTTTTTTTTTGTTTGTTTTTTTGTTTTTTTTTTTTTGGTTTTTTTTTTTTGTTTTTTTTTTTTTTTTTTGTTTGTTTTTTTGTTTTTTTTTTGTTTTTTTGTTTTTTTGTTTTTGGGGTTGTTTCTGCTTATACCTTATTGATGACGTAGCCACACCCTCATTCATAGCACCCCTGTTGTGTGTAACTAAGTTATAACTTCCGCCAGTTGATAACCGTATGA
>CM039503.1:39085862-39088362 GCA_022432975.1 Begonia masoniana | reverse complement strand
AACGGAACCACGCAGTTTTTTTTCACTACAATGTATGTGGTTTTATTGTGTTTTGAGTCAATTATTGGTCGATGAAATGAGGAAATGCTTAGGTTATACATGAGTGTGTGTTGAAGTGTTTTTTAGTTTGGTGATTTGTTTAAATCATGTTTCTATTGTGTGCAAGGAGAGGATAATAAAGGAAGTAGAATGAAAAAAGTGAATTGGAACGAAAGAAGAAAAATGGGGTCAGCAGAGGATTTGGCGACCGATCACCAAGAGAGGCGATCGGTCCACAAGTGATCGCCCCTCTGGGAATTTTTTTTTCCAGAGCTTGTGGCGATTGATCGCTGGTGACGATCGCTGGGGCGATCGTTCACCACAACGAGGGGTGTACGATCGCCTCTCCATTTTTATGCTGGCGATCCTCGCCCCAAATGGGCCCGATCACTCGCCCCTCATTTAGGGACAAACTGTCCCTTTTCCCTCCGCCGTTGTTATTTAGTTTTAAGTGTTTTTTTTGTTTTTTTTTTTTTTTTTTTTTTTTTTTTTTTTTTTTTTTTGTTTTTTTTTTTTTTTTTTTTTTTTTTTTTTTTTTTTTTTTTTTTTTTTTTTTTTTTTTTTTTGTTTTTTTTTTTTTTTTTTTTTTTTTTTTTTTGTTTCTTTTTTTTTTTTTTTTTTTTTTTTTTTTTTTTTTTTTTTTTTTTTTTTTTTTTTTTTTAATTTTTTTTGTTTTTTTTTTTTTGTTTGTTTTTTTTTTTTTTTTTTTTTTTCTTTTTTTTTTGTTTTTTTTTTTTTTTTTTTTTTTTGTTTTTTTTTTTTTTTTTTTTTTTTTTTTTTTTTTTTTTTTTTTTTTTTTTTTTTTTTTTTTTTTAAATTTGTTTTATAAGTGTGTAAGTTTTGTGTTAATAGTTTGATAAACTTTAAATTCGATTCGATTCCGAATTAAAGCTTTAGTTCCCTAAAACGCTAGTTACAGTTTTAAGTATCAAATGAAAATTTGTACGGTCAATTAGGTACAGTGTTCGGGTCGTCACAGTCATGGTATCAGAGCCCCTGGTTTTAAAAACGGTTCTGTAGCTGCCTACTAGCTGCACAGCCACTACCAGACATCCTTATCAACTGTATTATTTTAGATGTTTCTTTAGTTCGTTTTCTTAGAAAATTGGGTGCTTTTAAATTAACCTTATATAGGAATTTATATACTTATGGTGCGTCAAGGAAACGACCTAGACGATACATCGATCCCTTTAAAGATTTTATAGCCCACAGTCCCAACATAATGGAGCGTCAGTCCCAACAATGAGAGACAATCGAGCAGGTTGGCTCCTAAGACGCGGAGGCGTTAGAGCCTCGAGAGACAGCGACTCAGGGAACCGAGGGATGGAACCTTTCATAGGCTCCAACCTCCGTAGTCAAAACGCACAGTCTCCCTGTCCTCTTCGCCGAGGAGTGTGATTCACCATGAACATCTAGCCTATGCAATCAGTGTACCGGGGGAGAAGGTTTCATTGGTTAGCTATCACTTAGCACTGTATTCCCGATTTGTGGTGGGATTCTTCAATACAACACCGACATGATTTATTATGCGTGAGAAGCGTTTCAAGATGATGTTTTATACATACTTCAGCCTACAGTACGAGAGCGAGATGGTTGATTATGCCGTTTCGGCATTTTTGTTCGATTGCCGAGTAGTGAGGATGTTTGAGGCACTGTCAGATTTCGCCGCCACGTCAGGTCAGTAGTCCATGTTACAAGTACGCCGATTTTGTATAGGGCTTAGTCAAGAGATTCAGAAGAGTCTTTCACCTATCAGGGGTACGAATGTTCCTATGACGAGATTGTTAGCCAGACGCTTTGAGATGGGCGTGGACCAGAGTTCAGTTAACAGGGATCGGCTAGGGCTTCTTTCGAGAATCCACCCTCATGGTCATAAATAAGGGCTAGGCAACCGAGAGGACAGCCACATCCACACACAGGGCGTTATAGGGCCTTTAGAGGGAGTAACCTATCCGAGGCAAGTGCAGCATGGTACACAGGGGGCTTCTTCAAATCCGTTGGTCCCCGGTGCCAGAAAGAACACAGTGGGAGGCCGGATGGCACGAATAAATGTTTTAGTATGCGGAGAAGTTGTCCCTACATTAAGACTTGCCCGAAGCAGGGCTTGAGCATCCAGGCACAGACCCTGGAGGATTAGCCTATGATTTTGCATGGTATCGTCCTGTACCTTCAACGACGAGGCTCAGCCTTCCGTGATATCGGTAAATTTTAATAGGGGGTGGCATGTTTTCCTTTGATAACAGGTGGCTATGCTTCTTTTGTTTCCCACCTTGCTGCCTGTCAGACCTGAAGCTTGTGCCTGAGTAGCAGAATGCAATACAGTGTGATTCTACCTTTCAGGAGAGCGAGGAGTCAGGTCAGATTGTCCAGGTAACTATTTGTTCAGTTGAGGGAACATACCTCTATGCACGCCTGCTTGGTATGGCAGAGAGATCACGATCTATCTTAGGGAGGACTTGCT
>CM039503.1:38919062-39085762 GCA_022432975.1 Begonia masoniana | reverse complement strand
TTTCATGCCCCCAAAACCCTCAACTTAACCACGTTGCAAAAAATCTCATTACATATTACATATCTTATTCATGGAAAACATGCGTTAAAACATTTTCTTATGCTTGAGAAAACATTCGTGATGCATGAACATGAGAGCTTTTAACTCATCAAACTATGACAAGGATCATACCAGAGCAGACAACTTCACATTCACTAACAGGTCATCACATGGTATAACTCGCAACATACTTAAATCCTTCAAGTGCAGACAAGCTCATAATCATAAGGTAAACATTAGACATTTCAACCTAGTACCCCCCCCCCCCCCCCCCACGATGTAGGGCTCTATTACCTGGAAATCTTAATACATTCACTTACCTGGTCTCCTTAGCACTTGATCTCCTTTCTCTTCAAACTTCTTCACCTAAACATTTACATTGCAGTAGTTAAAAAAAAATCCTAATAGTTCTAATCTCGAGTTATCCTAAGATCTAATAGCTAAGAGTCCTTCTTGAGTTCTTAGTTTAATACTCAATGTAACCCGAAATCCCAAAATCAAAACAGACGGATTCGATAATGATAATTCAGGGTTGGTTGTTTTAAAAGTCCAGAATCGATTCGGAATGACATTACCAATCTCGGGTTTCAAAATGTTCTTATCAATACTCGGCCATTGAAGAATCCAAAACTTCAATACAGAGCAGAAAACAGAGCTAATAAACTAACAGATAGCCACATTTTCTAAAGCATACCTCAGGCGCAGAGTAGTCGAGTGGTGGCAGAGTAAACCGGCCGTCGAGGAGAGTTTGCTGATAGCAGAGAGTAAGGACTTGTGAGAGAAGAAATCGCCGGAAAGGGTGGTGTCGGCTACAGTGGTTTAAATGAGGTTTGAATCCTTTCCTTTTTCTTTAAATACTGGCCCTAATCCTCCAATATCACAACTTTGCCATTCAACCTAGTTTAGATCCACATGTAATTAATTAAGCTTGGCATAAATCCTAAACTACGAAGATTAAATATTTATGACCGTTAATACAGTTAAGAAAATCACCTAGCCGTTGACTCGGGTGTTACAACCTCCTTTGCCGCATGTTCAACTCTTTCCGTGTAAATAGATACTTTAAGCTCCTGTGATCTGAGAACACCTTACACTGCTGCCCATACAGATATTATCTCCAGATTTTTAAAGCAAAGACCACCGCTGCAAGCTCAAGGTCGTGTGTCGGATAGTTTTGCTCGTATGGCTTCAATTGCCGAGAAGCATAAGCAATGACCCTGCCTTCCTGCATCAATACACATCCCAGTCCGATTCTCGAGGCGTCACAGTAAATACTGAACTTATCACCCTCAACTGGCAGTGTCAGAACTGGAGCTGTAGTCAATCTCTGTTTCAGCTCCACAAAGCTCCTTTCGCAAGCAGGCGACCATACGAACCTCTCATTCTTCCTCGTCAAGCGGGATAGGGGAACTGCTATCTTTGAAAATCCTTCAATTAATTTCCTGTAATATCCAGCTAAACCGAGAAATCCTCGTACCTCTCGCACATTTTTAAGCTGTGGCCAATCTTTGACAACTTCGATCTTTGTCGGATCTACCGAAATTTCCCCCTGAGATATGATATGGCCGAGAAAACCAATCCGATCAAGCCAAAACTTGCACTTAGAGAACTTCGGATACAATTGATGTTGGCTCAGAACCTTCAGAACAATTTGCAAATGCTCTTCGTGCTCTTCCTTTGTCTTTGAATAGATCAAGATGTCATCAATGAAGATGACGACAAACTTGTCTAAATACTCCTTAAACACGGTTCATCAAATCCATAAAAGCTGCAGGAGAAATCGTGAGTCCAAAAGACATCACAAGGAATTCGTAGTGTCCATACCTCGTTCGGAAGGCCGTTTTCTGAACATCTTCCCTCCAGACCTTCAACTGATAATAACCCGAGCGTAAATCTTTCCTCGAAAATACTCGGGCACCCTGCAGTTGATCAAACAGGTCGTCAATCCGAGGCAGTGGATATTTATTCTTCACTGTTAGTTTATTCAACTCTCTGTAATCAACGCACATTCTGAGAGTTCCGTCCTTTTTCTTCACGAACAGCACTGGCGCACCCCAGGGAGAAAAGCTGGGTCGGATAAACTCCTTATCTAACAACTCCTCTAACTGAGACTTCAGCTCTTTTAATTCAGCAGGTGCCAGTCTGCAAGGATTCTTTGATACCGGCGCAGAGCCTGGATACACATCAATCACAAACTTGATCTCTCTGTCCGGCGGTAATCCGGGAAGATCGTCAAGAAAGATCTCTGAGAAATCTCTAACTACTGGAAGGTCCTCTAGTTTTACCTCGCTGTGTAACCGAGTATCAATCACGGTAGCAAATAAACAGAGCATTCGCCTTTAAACTGCTCCTGAACCTTCATAGAATAAGAAATGGGTAACCCATTTGACCTATTCAGCGCCTGATATGAGAACTCGTCCTTATCCGGAGGCCAAAAAGTTACCAACCCGGATCGACAGTCAATGGTGGCGTTGTGACGTGAAAGCCAATCCATCCCCAAAATTAGATCGTGCCGCTCTATGCTCATAACTATCAGGCAAGCATAGAGGGTATTAATCCCCACCGAGACAACGTTTCCTTGGAAGACACGATCCGACTGCATAAGAGCTCCCGAAGGCAGCATCACTCTATACTCATACTCAGCCAACTCAGATACCAGCCACAATCTAATCATGCAAGCAGTTGAAATGAAGGAGTGCATAGCTCCAGTATCTATCAGAGAAAATACTGGTACACCCATGACTAGAATAGTACCTGATATGACAGATGGCTGTGCCTCATCGTCGACATCTCCAGGCTCAATAAATGCGAAGATCCTCAGCATAACTCTTCGCTGATCTCTACCTTGTTGATTTCTGCCTGGCTGATTTCGGTCTAATAACGGGCAGTTCATGATATAATGGCTGACCTCTCCGCATCTAAAACAGCTATTGGTGCCCAACCGACACTCGCCAAAATGTTCTTTCTAGCACTTAAGGAAAACAGGCTTCTGAGCAGCCCCTTGAACTTGCTTCCCTTTGCCTTGATCTTTTTCCTCCTTCATGAGGCCTTTTGACGCCTCTTTGTTGTTGTTGTTGTGGCTGTTGCCCTCTAGGTTGCCAGCCTCGATTCCGTACTTGAGGCTGTATCTCAGGAAAGAAGCCTTTAGCAGGCTCTCTAGGCTTAACGCAGGTCAATTCTGCAGCTTCGAACTCCAGGGCTCTCGCTACAATATCCTCATAGGGTACATCTAAAATGCCAGATACTATAAGGTTCTTCCGAATCTCCCGATTTAATCCATCCATAAACTGTTGCACCTTGTCTTCATTATTGCTGACCAGGCGTGGTGCAAACCGTGACAAGGCTTCAAACTTTCTGATGTACTCCACAACTGTAGTGGTCTGCTTCAATTGCGTAAACTCAGCTCTCTTTGCCGCCCTCACTATACGGCTGAAATACTTATCAAAGAACACGGTCTTAAACCGTTCCCACCTCATCAGTGCCACGTCCGTCGTTGCCTTAACAGAATCTCACCAGGACCGGGCATCCAATGCCAGGTGGAATGTGACGCACGCAACCTTCTCAGCATTGTCCACTTTGGCATACGCCAACATATCCTCCATTGTTCGAACCCACTCCTCAGCAATAGAGGGGTCCGTAGATTGTCCGTTGAATATTGGAGACCTTAGCTTTTGAAATCGCTCCATGCTGTGGTTGTCTGGAATTACTATATCCCGGGTTCTTTGGTTTTCTCGATTTACCAGGCTTTCAATTTGTTATGCCTGCCTGTCCATGTGTTGAGCCTGACGGTCCAGCAAATCAGTCAATCTATCTAAGGCATCGTCTCAGGCGTCTCTAACTCGAACCATTTTCTAAATTCCTATAAAAGTTAAAACAAATAATCCTAAGAAATCGAATTTAAATAAAGCAAGTAAACGTACTTACAGTTGATGAAGGATGTCCGCGTAGTGGCTGCGCAGTCGTGCAGTCTACAGAATTGTTTTTAAAACCCGGGGGCTCTGATACCATAACTGCAACGACCTTTACCCGTATCCTAGTTTTCTTTTTATATTTTTTTTTTATCTTTATAAATTTCGTAACAATTGTGCGGAATTTAAATCAGAGACTAATTCGTTAAAATCGTTTGAAAATTATTTGTTAAAACCACTTGAACAAAACCTAAAACAACTAATATGCCAATTAAAACTTAAATAAACTAAATAAAGCCATTAAAACAATTAAAATAAAACATCAACAATTATTTAAAACCATTTAAAACCAACGAACAATCGGCCAGGGGTAGAAGGGACAATTGTCCCATAAATTTGAGGGGCGATCGATCGCCCATTTCAGGTGATCGATTGCCAATCACAAAAAATGAAGGGCGATCGATCGCCCATTGGAGATCACCATTTTGTCAAATGATCGCCTTCTCCAGCGATCATTCGGCACACGCTCTGGAATTTCTTCCAGAGCGTGACGAAGAGGGGCGATCGATCGCCCTCCCTAGCGATCGATTGCCAAGTCCTCTGGAATACGAGTTTCCAGAGGACTTGCATCCCTCTTTCTCTTCCTTCCTACTTCACCCATCGATCAACTTGCAATTCACCTAAACACTTCACCAAATCTCTTCTAACATTTCATAACTATATTCTACACAATAACACTACCACCCACCTACGTTTCACTCTCTACCAATCACCCGTTCACCGACTCATAACACATTTAAAATACATAACCCAATTCATAAAAACAAATTGCGTGGATCCGTTTAAAAAGTTTACATTTCCTCATGTTTGAAAATATCAAAATATTACAAAATACTTTCAATTTTCCAAAAAAACACTATAAATATTTATCCGGATCCAAACATTCTAAAATGTTTAACTATGCAATTTTCTATATTCTATCTATCAATTTCCAAAACGTTTACCTACGTCCCTATAGGTCAAAATTACGCACCGACTGCCAACGTACTCCCACGGGCCATCCTCCTTCAACATGCTCATACTTCAGGCGGAGGGACGTCTTCCTCACCTGTCTCAAAATCACCTACACCATAGAATTAAACATGTAAGCTAGAGGCTCAGTAAATCTAAGTGAAAGCACGTGAATACTAATGTTATGCATGTACAGTTCTTAAATCATGCGTCCTACCTTTTCGCTATTCATTTCATTTACGTCACCGGGGCTTCTCTCTCGCTCGATAGGAGCGGCACATCCGGCGATTGGATAGCCCCTCGTATATAACCGGGGGGAAGGCATGCTTCACCTGACAGTGATGTCTGAACCACCGCCACCGACGTGACCATCATTACATTCATTTACCTTTTCGTTTTGTAAAACATGCATCGAAATTCTTTTTCATGCCTTTTTGAAAACAATGATGCGTGAACAAATATTATGCCATGAACGAAATAGAAACAAATAGAAACACACAACAATAAACTTAACAATTAGCAACCTAACTAAACCTAAAACTAACTACCCGTTCTAATTAACCAGCACAACAAACATCTCTAATTCCTCGATCGACATAGTCTTATGGTGTAGGCCAATCGGCCAAACAAATCACAGAGACTTACTTCGTGTCCGTTAAAATTCACGCTTCGTCCAATAGCATTGTTCACCTAAGGCAATACACAACAAATCGCGATTAAATCGAGTCTAAACCTTAAATCTCAAAAACTACTAACTCCTAGCTAAAGGAACTTTCCTAAAACTCTATTCTAGCTCATTGAGGCATTTTATCGAGCAACTTGTGCTCAACACTTAGAAATTTCCATCAATGGAGTTTTTCAAGCTCCGAACCAAACGCAACTCCAATATTAACCAATAAATCGATTAACTACATCCAATAAACACCAATACATCGATTAGAGGCATAACTACGCTAAACCTATAAATTTCAAAACCTAATCCGTGTTTTTAACGAAAACCCTAAACGAACCCTAATCGTTTTCAACCCTAGATATCAAAATCTAACGTATCAAAACTATAGATTCATACCTAGGGTCGAAGAAGGAGAAGGAAACGTGAAGAAAACTGTGTCGTTGGAGGAGTTCTCGTCACCGGAAGAGGAATGCACGAGGGAGGAGAAGAAGTCGCCTGGAAAAGGGGAAGAGAAGGGAGTTTGCGTGAGGAGGAAGAAGAAAAGAGGGTTTTTGTGTTTTTATAAAAATTGGCTTGCAAAATTACTTGTTTGCCCCTCCTTTTGATTTCTATTTGTTTCGTTAGTTATTTCGTTATTTAACTAACGATTCGTTTTCTTCAAAACTTCATATTTCACCATAAATTTTAATTTATTATTACGGCCTCATTAAAACTTTCCGTTCGCAAAACGGACTTAATTTGATGTATTTACAAAAATGCCGTTTATATTAGAATAAAATCAAATCCCGTAAAGCCGGGTGTTACACACGGTATATATCTGAGCTTCTTCACAGGGCTAATATGGATTCTTGCAAGCCGGTACCGACACCTATGGTCACTAAGCCTCCATTATCCATACACTCTGGGACACCTCTACGAGATGGTTTTCTATATTATAGCATTGTCGGCAGTCTCTAATACTGCTGCCTTACACGGCCCAATATTTCTTTTGTAGTTAACAAAGCCTCACAGTTCATGCATGTCCCCTCTGATGTTCACTGGCAAGTAGTCAAACGCATTCTCCGATATCTAAAAGGCACTCTTTCACTCGGCATCTCCTTCACGCCTTCTACCTCTTATGATCTGAAATGTTATACAGACGCCGACTGGGCATCTTGTTCCGACGATCGGAAGAGCACCAGTGGCTTCTGTATTTTTCTAGGTCCAAATCTTATCTCCTGGTCCTCTACCAAACAGAAGGCTATTTCTCGTTCCAGTACGGAATCCGAGTATCGTAGTGTTGCAAATGGTGCCGCTGAGCTTCTATGGCTACAGTCCCTCCTAAAGAAGCTAGGTATCCTCTCTTCCACGGCACCTTTCATATTGTGTGATAACTTGAGTGCTACATATCTTGCCTTAAATCCTTTGCTGTACTCAAAATCTAAACATGTGGAGATTGATTTTCACTTCGTTCGAGAAAAGGTGCTCCAACAGAAGTTGTCAGTCAAATTCACCCATTCGTCTAACCAACTGGCTGATGCTCTCACTAAACCTCTTCCACCCGACTCTTTCCATCGCTTATTGTTCAAGATCTTCGACTATCGCTCTTGATCTTGAGGGGGGATATTAGAGTATTCATCATGCTACTATTCATTTATCATTTAGTTAGATAAAATATTTTTGTTTTAGTTAGTTTATTTCTCTGCTATATACAATGTAAGAGTTTCCTTGGAAAATATAATTTTACAGAATTCAAATCATTTTGCTTTGCCACCGTTCTCTCTTCTTCCTTCTCTTTTCTCCTCTGGTTTTTCCAATTCAAATCTAAACCAGCAAGATCCATTTGTCAACGATTACAACCCATATAAAAAATCACATTCTAGGTTGGGATGAAGTTCTATCTTATTGATTCATGATTAAACCATCTCTATAGTATTATCTTCTCAAATCACTCATTGTATTTCAAAGTGAAATTTCAAATTTAACATGACATGAATTTTATATTGTTATATGGAAAGTAGTATAATAATATGGAGCACAAACTCAACAATCTCTTGTAATCCTTCTTCCCAAAGCAATTAAGCAAAACAACAATTGCGATCCACGATTTTGCTTCGTCTTCACGGGAGAAGAAAGCAACCTCCACCTTTCCATGCTAGGTAAAGGTTTCTTTTGAATGTTTTTTTTAGCTTTGATTAGTTTATTTTAAAGTTATTAAATGGAACCAATCATCGTAGTTTTACTTAATTGCTTGTTCAGATGATGTGGATGAAATATTCTCCGCCTATGATTTTTGGTTAAGTTTGTTTACGGAAATTAACAGAATGACCATATAAAAACCAAAATAAAACTTTAAATAAAACTTTAAGGATCAGAATGAAACAAGTTAAAATACAGTAACTGAATTGAAACGAGCTCTAAACTATGAATATCAAATACATATTTACCCTATAAAATAATATATATTGTCTAAATGAAATGTACAGATTCCATGCAAGCCTATGTACAAATATACAACTCTAGACCCCTACATAACAAAAAACACAACAAAACTCCTAGTGAAAGTAAGAAGATGTAAGAAGAAACTAGTGACCTACCCTATAAAAAATGTCACTATCACACTCTCAATCCGCCTTTGACTTCCCTTCATGTTTTGGCCATTGTCACTTGTATCTGCAAAAAAAAAAAAGAGTGTTTCCACCACATGAGCTTTCGTATAGTTCAGACAGAGAATCTAAACTCATCATATTTAAATAAATATATAGGAACTTATGTGTACCTGATACATTCGAAATAGTTATTGCCACCTTGAAGGTTCTTTCCCAATACAACACTTTGAGTTTGCTAAATTGAACTTTTGAACATCAATCCAAGGTATTACATGTGACTCTTTCTTAGGGCGTCAACATTTACTTATTCACCAAAATACAAGCATGAAAATTTATGTACAAATGAATAATATCACACTCTCTAAATGACCAAATTCTCAAATTAATGTAAGAGGAGAGTGGTGTATGCTGAAGATTCAGATTCTCAAGTGAATTTGGTAGCATTTCATTACAATTACCAAGTTTGATGTGTTGTACAAAGCTACTCTCTTCTATTTATAGAAGTCTTCAGAAAAGTAGTGTACAAGTTGACACATTCACCTAGTAGGTCGACACTTGCATGATTTTTCAAACGTTTTCAACTACTTAGGCGACACTGTTGTAGACTGTACTAGTCGAGACTTTGTCGGATAGGTAGACACTTTGAGCTCCCTTGAATTTCTTCAATGTTTATGCAATTAACACTTAGTTAGAGGGGTTGACACTTCAAGTTCTCTGTAATTTTCTACAATGTTCTACTGGTCAATACTTTCAACGGTTGGTCGACACCTTGAACTTTTTGTAATGTTCTTCATTGTTGCACCGGTCTATAATTTATTGGTACCAATCGACACTTGTTGCTCTTGAGTTGAAAATTGTTGCTTAACACACATACTATGCATATCTTCTTTTATTTTCTTTATACAATTCCTATAAACTTAAACAAATACTGAATTAAGTTATTAAATTTTATCATGATTGAAAGTACTATTAGTTTTCCCACATAAAAATAATTTATCCTTATAAATTAATTATATGATTCTAAAATCAAAGCTATCTCAAGCACAAAACAAAGAGAGTGCAAATAAATTTGTTAATGTGGTTCAGCCAACATTGCCTACGTCTACGGTCCAAGGTTCCTTCTTGAAGATTCTTCCACACTGCAAGTTCTTGAGTTTGCTAGATTGAACTTTCGGACATCAATCTAAAGCATTACATGTAACTTTTTCTCTGGGCATCAACCTTTACTTGTTCTCCAAAATTCAAAGATGAAAATTTGAGCACAAATGAATAATATCACATTCTATCAAAGAGCAAAATCTCAAATTAATGTTGGAGGAGAGTGGTGTAAGATAAAGACTTAAATTGTCAAGTGAATTTGGCAGCACTTCATTACGATTATCAAGTTCGATGTGTTGCATAAAGCTGCCATCTTCTATTTATAGAAGCCTGCAAAAAACAGTGTACTAGTCAACACTTTCACCTAATAGGTCGACACTTGTATGATTGTTGCATGATTTTCCAAGCGTTTTCAACTACTCAGTCGACACTGTTGTATACCGTACCGGTAGACACTTCATCGGATAGGTCGACATTTTGAGCTCTTTGGAATTTCTTCAATGTTTGTGTAATTGACACTTTGCTAGAGGGGTGGACACTACAATTTCTCTATAATTTTTTGCAATGTTCTACTGGTCAATACTTTAAGAGATTGGTCGACACCTTGAGCTTTCGTAATGTTCTTTAGTTTTGCACCGGTCTATACTTTACTGGTCTTGATCGACACTTGTTGCTCTCTGGTTAAGAATGGTTACTTCAGACACATGCTATACATATCTCCTTTTATTTTCCTCATGCAATTCCTATCAACTTTAATAAATACTGAAAGGACTTACACAAACATATTAGCAAAATCAAATACTCTTCATCAAGGGTATTTCTAGATAAGATAGATATCCTACCCTTATATGTAAATAATCAACAAAACAATCTTAAAATAAATTAACTAATTTAGCATATTCATCGTCAAAACAAAAATTAAGTGTAATTATCTTTAAGCTAACAAGATTCAGATTATGACTTATCAATTCCCAAAATAATAAGATTTACCCTATTCACTCATGATTAACTTTTGTATAATACTATCAACTCACATAAATTCGGTATCTCAAAGTGAGATTTCAAACTTAATATGATATGTATCATATATTGTTATACATAAATTGATCGAAAAGTTTTGCTATTTATTATCTACTATATGAACGAGAACGACATTGTAGGCAATCATACATGACCCTAATTGTTTATAAACATGCCACAACATACATAAAATAATTTACAATATTTACATGAAATGTACAAATTCCATGCAAGCTTATGTCCATCACACAAATATGATAGTAAGGCATTTAATGTCAATCGTGCAATTATTATCCATTTCACTATTTAATTAAATAATTCACACAATAATAAAATGTTGTGTCATAGTGTAATAGTGAAATACTATAAATATATATTTTAAATAATAATATGAAATTAATCAAATTAAAAAGTTGTATAAAAATTTCACGGCATACAACCAACAACGCCGAGGTTTACCAAATGTCGTGGCATTTCCTTTAAAACGCTAGGCATAGCCTTCTTCCCATAACACTAAGTGTCATAACTCGGAGGTGGGTTAAGGCAGAAACTCTATGTCGAACAACTCGATCCTCGAGGAGAACCCAATGGTTCAACTAAAGTCTTAGTTTGTAACAGAAGACTTAACTAAACTCCCACATAACATGAGCCAAAGTCAACATAATGATCATAGGATAATAATATAGCGCAATAAATTCAAAAACTACTGTGTAGGAAAGAAAGAAACAACCAACACCAGATATAATTATACGAACCAACTAAAACAAAGAGTCGAAAAGAAAGGAAATAGAAACAAAAGGGAAGCTACTCCTAGTCGTCTCGATCCTTACTTGGGAAAAAAGAGGGAGTCTTGTGGAGGTGATAGACTAATTCAGTAGGGATTCTAAACTCTATACAGGGCACGAGAAAACTAGTTTTATCATTTTAATTTAGAAACAAAGAATCAAGGAAAAAAACATAGAGTATGGTTTTACATTCATCAAAATCCTTAAACAACATTTTGAAACTAACGATTTAATGTACTTAAACTCAAAATTGGATCTGAACGAAAACATAAAAAACTAAACGAAAACTAACAAAATTAAGCATAGAAATTTGATACCCTCAACGATTGTTAATAGAACATTGAGAACAAGATGTCACGAACTAAGAAACAACACAAAACTTTGCTCGAACTCCTTTTCTCGCTCTCCCTTTCTCTCTCAATTTCTACTTAGAAGGGAGGCTTCAACCCACTTCAAATAAAAATAAAATTTTATTTTATTTTAGTTTATTTAATATAAAAATCTAATATTTTATTATTAGATTATATATATCAAATAAATCTTTGAATTCTGATTCACAAAAAATCTAAACGTTATTCAAAAGCTTATTCAAGGTAATTCTAACTTAGCAAACTTTATTTTTGGATTTTTAGCTAAACAATAACTTCCAATTTTTATTGGTTTGACCATTTGACTGAAAATTACATGTGGTCGCACATTAACGAATTAAAACAATTCGAGTCAAACACAGAATAATTTTATATCAAAGATGCAAGAAGGAGCAGCAACAAATTCCCGATCTAATATTAAAAAATTTAACTAATAAAGTTTTTAATATTAGATCGGGGATTTGTTGCTGCTCTTGCTACGCGTTCTTTACATATTTAATTGCTTGAGAAATTGGAGAAAGTCTTGCAGCGTGAGCTGGATCCATATCTCCCTTTGCTTTGCCAAATAGAGAAAGCCGCTGGAGGCCCAAAACTCTTTCTTATTATTTTCTTAGTAATTTCTTATAATAGACAAAAGATGGATAGCCTATGATGTGAATTTTGGCAGGTATCACCACGCGACCAAACTAATATTATTTATTGCCTACAGAAAAGTTATGTAAAAAATAAATAAACGTCACCGAGAAATCACATGATATTAAGCTTTGACATAAGAGGTTTGGTCATTAGTGAGAATGAATTCCAGACATTAGTCACGAAGTAGTTTTGCCTAGTTTTTGTTGCTCAAATTTGAAGACTTGAATACATTGTTTGTCTGAGAAGTCTCACAAGGTTGCGTATTTGAGGACACTAAATTCTTATGCAAATGTCTATAGTATGCAAGATGAAAAAAGACCACAAAAAATGGTTGGAAATATGTGCTCTTTTGAAAAATATTAACTCAACATAGTCCTTAATTATGTTAATGAAAGTGAAACTTAATTTATATGTTTAGCATATTGTTTAATATGATAATGTTTAAAAAATTGAGCGTATTTATAAGTATGTATATGATTATAGTTCAATTTTTAATTTCAAGTGATGAATATAACCATTGGCTTAATTATATTCTAGAAGTGGTAGATTAAGATTAATAGCTTCAGAAGAGTTTGTACGGTTTGAAAATCTACTGAGTTTTCTACGTTAGATACTATTAGAATTTAAAATTTCTTGAGGTTTCTAAGTTATATACTCTCGAGCTTTAAAATCTAACGAGTTTTCTAAGGTACATACTCTCGGGCTTGAAAATCTATCTAGTTTTCTAAGTTACAAACTCTCGACTTGAAAATCTACCTAAATTTCTAAGGTACATACTCTCGAGATTAAAAATCTACCGAGTTTTCTACGTTACATACTCTCGGGCTTCAAAATCTACCGAGTTTTCTACGTTACATATTCTCGTCGTAAATAATCTAATGAGTTTTCTAAGGTACATACTCTTGGGCTTGAAAATCTAACGAGCTTTCTACGTTACTTACTCTAGGACTTGAGAATCTACATAGTTTTTTAAGTTACGTACTCTCCGGGTTGAAAATCTACCGAGTTTTTTAAGTTACGTACTCTCCGGGTTGAAAATCTACCGAGTTTTTTAAATTACATACTCTCGAGATTTAAAATCTACTGAGTTTTCTAAGTTACATACTCTCGAGCTTGAAAATCTACTGAGTTTTCTAAGTTACATACTCTCTGGCTTAAAAATCCACCGAGTTTTCTTAATTTACATGTTTTCTGCCTTGAAAATTTAACGAGTTTTCTAAGTTACATACTCAATAGCTTGAAAATCTGTAGCACCCGGCCCTATCGAACCAGCTCTTTTATTATTAATAAAATACACTTTATTAGTCAATAAATTAAGTAGGGTTATTAAATAACTTGGCAAAGGGCATTAGAGTAAATTGCAATTTTCAAAGAGTGGATAACGTATTTAAGGGAAGAGGGTTGGGTTTAATGCACTGTAGCCGCCACCATTTCATACCATTTCCTCTTCGGGTTTCAACTCAGGCAGACGAGCTCTCTAGGCGATCTTCCTCGCGAGATTCACCTTCGACCTAGGTAAGTTGTCCATTCATCTTCTCGATATTATAGTGAGTAGATAGCGGGAGTGCAATGCGTGTGTAACTTGGTGAATGCTGTGAGTGAGCTGAGTTCGAGTTTAGTGCTGAACCAAGAATGTGCGATGGCCCGAAGTTCTAAGCTAGCTCCTTAGATTCGTGAATGGTGTGGGATGAGATTTAGTGAAGTTCTGATTAGTGTTCTGTTTATGACACTAGGTGAACAGGGCTTTCAAGTAGTTGAAACCGAGCGATTTCCAGGAGACCAGGTAAGTAGAGTTTGTTTGTGCCTTCGGGCCTACATCACAAAACAGTAGGATTAATGTATGTTCGTGTGCTTATTTCCAGTTGTCATGCATCATATTTTGAAATGTACGAAAATGAATTTACATGATTTTGAATCGGCAAGGAATGAACAGATTGAAACAGTACGTGAAGCAGATTTGCTGTTAAGGGAATTAATTCAACCCTTAATGAGCCAGTGGATTGAGGTTTTGGGAAAAGTGATCCGCTTCCCAATCCGACAGGGGGATCTGAACAGTTATGAGTATCAGATTTGCTGTTAGGGGAATTAATCCAACCCTTAACGAGCCAGTGGATATTTATACTTTGGGAGAAATGATCCAACTCCCAATTTCACAGGGGGATCTGTACAGAAACGATGAATATGCAACTGAGATGAGAAAAGTAGAAACTGCATGTTTAGGAATTTATGATTCAGTATTTCATTTCACTATTGCTTTACTTGCTTAGCATTAGGCTAATAGATGAGTTTTGTGATGTAGGTGAAGAAGCTTTAGCAGGTGTGTTTACTGAGTTCACAGAAGGCTAGTTGGGTTGGAGGAGTGCATCCACACAATGTTCTGGCAGCTGATGGGGCAGTTTAATTGATGTCTGTTGGAGTGAAGGTTTTATTATCAATGCTTTATTTTAGATGGATCGAGTTTTCATAACAGTAGTGATTTCAGTGTTTTGAACAAATTGAGTTTTATTATTTGATAATGGCATTCCGCTGAGGTTTGAAGATTTGCACTTGTTGGGTTTTAAGCAATACATGGGTTTGAATCCTTTTCTGAGTGATTTCAGTAAAGCAAATAGATTCTTTTTCATAAATGGAGTTATATTGTATAATTAGGAGTAGCCAGAATGTTGCCCTGAATCTATCGGTAGATGGGATGTGTTTTGTTATCTGTCGGTAGATGCATTCTATCGGCAGAAGTTTAGTAGTTTGAACTTACCGGAAGGAGATGTCTATCGGAAGGTGTATCCAAATTTCTATCGGATGATGTCTTCAGTAAAGGCATCGGAAGATGTAGCCTTATTTCTATCGATAGATATAGACCCATTTCTATCGGCAGATGAAGTCATGTTGACTTCATCGGCAGTTGAAGTTGTATGTGCAGTCGTGTTGGCTTCATCGGCAGATGAAGTCATGTTGACTTCATCGGTAGATGAAGTTGTGCTGACGTCATCGGCAGATGAAATCGTGCTGACGTCATCGGCAGATGACTTCATCGGCAGATGAAATCGTGCTGACGTCATCGGCAGATGAAATCGTGCTGACGTCATCGGCAGATGAAATCGTGCTGACGTCATCGGCAGATGAAATCGTGCTGACGTCATCGGCAGATGAAATCGTGCTGACGTCATCGGCAGATGAAATCGTGCTGACGTCATCGGCAGATGAAATCGTGCTGACGTCATCGGCAGATGAAATCGTGCTGACGTCATCGGCAGATGAAGTCATGTTGACTTCATCGGCAGATGAAATCGTGCTGACGTCATCGGCAGATGAAATCGTGCTGACGTCATCGGCAGATGAAATCGTGCTGACGTCATCGGCAGATGAAATCGTGCTGACGTCATCGGCAGATGAAATCGTGCTGACGTCATCGGCAGATGAAATCGTGCTGACGTCATCGGCAGATGAAATCGTGCTGACGTCATCGGCAGATGAAATCGTGCTGACGTCATCGGCAGATGAAATCGTGCTGACGTCATCGGCAGATGAAATCGTGCTGACGTCATCGGCAGATGAAATCGTGCTGACGTCATCGGCAGATGAAATCGTGCTGACGTCATCGGCAGATGAAATCGTGCTGACGTCATCGGCAGATGAAATCGTGCTGACGTCATCGGCAGATGAAATCGTGCTGACGTCATCGGCAGATGAAATCGTGCTGACGTCATCGGCAGATGAAATCGTGCTGACGTCATCGGCAGATGAAATCGTGCTGACGTCATCGGCAGATGAAATCGTGCTGACGTCATCGGCAGATGAAATCGTGCTGACGTCATCGGCAGATGAAATCGTGCTGACGTCATCGGCAGATGAAATCGTGCTGACGTCATCGGCAGATGAAATCGTGCTGACGTCATCGGCAGATGAAATCGTGCTGACGTCATCGGCAGATGAAATCGTGCTGACGTCATCGGCAGATGAAATCGTGCTGACGTCATCGGCAGATGAAATCGTGCTGACGTCATCGGCAGATGAAATCGTGCTGATGTGATTTAAACCTTTATTTCTTTTGGTCGATTTATCTCGAACATTTTATCCGATATCCAAACACTTAATGGTTTTGTTTAACTCTAAGTTACTTAAATTAATTCCGCTGCAAAATTTTAACTTATGAATGAAGTTTTTAGTTCGTGTACGGGTTTTGTGTGACGAACCGGGTTTAGAGAAATTCGGGGCGTTACAGTATGGTATCAGAGACATTAGGTTAAACTGTTCAAAAGATTACTCATCAGTGCCAATCGTTGCATGGAAGCACTCCAACAACTGTAAGTATTTGAGTAGCTTTAGTTATAAAATGTTTATGAGGGCAGTTAACCCTGTGCAGGGAATTTAGTATAATGGCTAGACGACCAGGAAGACCAAGGATACCTAGAGAAATACCAAGCCCAAGGCGTGAAGAGGACTCTAGTGTAATTAGGCAGCTGACCGAATTGATGCGTCAGCAGACAGATATAGTGCGTCAACAGTCTGATCAATTAGGAGTGCTGTTGAGTCGGGAAGCACAAGGAAGTGCCAACTCGGGTTCTAGCAATGAGCATTATGGAGATAGATTCCGGAGACTAAGACCACCCACGTTTGATGGACAGTCATCCGATCCAATTATTGCTGAAGGATGGCTTAGAAAGATTGAAAGTATGTTTAGGTGCGCCAGCATAGGACAAGGAGACAAGGTCACGTTGGCTACATTTCATTTGGCTGGCGAAGCTCAACTCTGGTGGGAAACAGTTGAAACCACCACCGACATTCTGACTATGACTTGGTCACAGTTTAAGGACATCTTCTATGAGAAATATTTTAACAGCACGGTCCAGACCGCAAAGAAGTTGGAATTTCTAAATTTGAAGCAGACAGGGTCGGTGGCAGAGTACGGTAGGCAATTTGAGTCCTTGTCCAGGTTTGCTGGACACTTTGCTCATAAGGACGAGGATAAGGTGTTCAAATTTGTGCATGGACTGAAGCCGGAGATCTATCGAGGAGTCAAATTCTGTGGCATTAAAGGTTTAACGTTCAGCGAAGTTGTGTCCACTGCTCTGGAAGTGGAAGAGGCTGAAAGGAAGTGTGCTGGAGCAAAGGAGGTCCCACAAAGGTTTGTCCAGCAACACCATCAGAGAGGAACGAAGAGGCCAAGTGAAGGCCAGAGTAGCCAAGGAGCTAGAGGGAAGGTACAGAATGTCAGGAAATGTCCCCCGTGTCCTAAGTGCTTGAAGAACCACCCCGGGGAGTGCAGGATGGGATTTGGGAAGTGCTTCAACTGTGAGGAGGTTGGCCACACGTACAAAGAATGCCCGAAGCCTAGGATCACCAGATGCTACAATTGTAACAAAGTCGGCCATATTAGCAGAGACTGTCCAGTTCCTAAGAGTGGTCCTGCTATGATTAAACCAAGAATATTCTCCATGACGGAGGCAGGTGAAGAACAGCCTGCTGTAGTGTCAGGTACTATATTGGTCAACTCTGTGCCTGCTTTTACTTTGATAGATTCCGGTGCAACGCATTCATTTATAGCATCTACGTTTGCCGATAAGTTAGATGTACAGTTTACCCCTTCTATGCATGTGTTTAATGTTACATTACCTTCTGGTGAGTGCATGCACTCCAATCGAGTGATGCCTGATAGTGAGGTATTAGCGGGGAACATGAATTTGCTTGCTGACCTCATTATTATGGATATATTGGGATTTGATGTAATCTTAGGAATGGATTGGCTGTTTAGGCATTATGCCACGATCGATTGTAAGACTGGAATAGTTAGTTTCCAACCCCCTGGTAACCCGAAACATACCTTCCAAGCTTCAAAGAAGAGCAAGGAAATGACTGTGATGACTTCGATTAACACTAGACCTTCCCTATGCAGAGAGTATTGGTGCTTCCTAGCTAGCGTTGTAGACACGCAACTTGTAGGAAAGGCAAACCCTCAAAATGTTTTAGTTGTCCAAGACTTTCCTGATGTATTTTTAGACGACCTTCCTGGTTTACCACCAGATAGAGAAATCGAATTTGTTGTAGATGTCTACCCCGGAGCCGAGTCTGTGTCTAAAAACCCGTATAGACTAGCACCATCAGAACTTAAAGAGTTAAAGAAACAGTTGGAGGATTTGTTAGAAAAAGGGTTCATACGCCCTAGTTTTTCACCATGGGGTGCACCTGTCCTTTTTGTTAAAAAGAAAGACGGATCAATGCGTATGTGCATAGACTATAGAGAGTTGAATAAGCTAACTGTCAAGAACAAGTATCCACTGCCGAGGATTGATGACTTATTTGACCAACTTAAGGGTGCGAGAGTTTTCTCTAAGATTGACCTTAGGTCCAGTTACTATCAGTTGAAGGTTAAATCTGAGAATATCCCAAAGACTGCCTTTCGCACAAGGTATGGACATTATGAGTTTTTGGTTATGTCTTTTGGTTTGACTAATGTGCCAGCAGCCTTCATGGATCTTATGAATAGGGTGTTTCACGAGTATTTGGACAAGTTTGTCATTGTATTCATTGATGACATACTAATCTATTCTAGAACTAAGGAAGAGCATGTAAACAATTGAGTTTAGTGTTGGATGTACTGAGAAGACACCAGCTTTATGCTAAGTTTTCAAAGTGTGAATTTTGGTTGGATAGAGTTCACTTTCTTGGTCATGTTGTAACGTCCCTAAAACTGTACCCGTTTTTCCCGAATATATATATATATATATATATATTTTTTTTCCTAATAAATTTAATTAAACTTTAAGTGGAAGCTAAACCGAAATCGAAACCAGAATCGAAATCGGAATTGAAATCTAACTTTAAAATCAATTAAAACAATTAAATAAAAACTATATTTAATATAAATTATAATTAAAATAAAGGGAGGGTAGAATCGGAATTCTGCCCTCGAAAAGCATCAGCGACCGGGCGCTGCTCTTTGCAGCGCACGGTCGCCGTGTGCGCTGCACCATGCAGCGCACGATCGCTGCATTGTGCAGCGATCAGGCGCTGCACTTTGCAGCGATCAGGCGCTGCAATGTGCAGCGCCCAGTCGCTGCACTTTGCAGCGACCCACTCCCTCCCTCTTCTGTATTTTTGCCTTCCCTCTTCTGTTTTCTCTTCTCTCTTCTGTTTTCTCTTCTCTGTTTCATGATTTTCCGCAATTTCTCTCTGGATTCCAGAGAGCAAATCAGCATAGCACACACTCTCTGGAATCCGATTCCAGAGAGTAATCCTCACACCCTTAACATCATTTCACAACAATAACAACATTCGACCAACTTACAGCGGACTTTGCGAAATCCAACTGCGTGGATATATTTAAAAACTGAGACTATCCGTAATAAACCTACAACCTTTCAAAACGATCAAATAAAAGCTTCAAACCAAAACATTTTCTATAAATAGTTTACCCAAACAGTTCCTAAACTTCAAAACAAAATCATTGCCTAAACATCCTATACATATTCTATCAATTATCCCAAAACGTTCCCAAAATCTATACATACTGTCCCCACGGGTCGATGAAGCCTCGACTGCGCCAGCACACCACCGCAGCCATCCTCCGTCAACTGGGCTATGCCTCAGGTGGAGGGACATCGTCCTCACCTGGTACCTCGAAATCTATGTCACCTACACCATACATATACACTATGAGATAAAATCCCAGTAAGCTCTACGTAAATGCTATGCATGCTGTGCTATGAATTCATTAAATCATGCTTTATTTTATCTTTCTATGCAATGCTCTGTGGGTGCCATCGAGATCCTATCCCTCTAACCAGAGAGAGCTCATCCAGCGGGCAGACTACTCTTTCCAGCTAGAGGCGGAGGGTGCACGCTTACAACACGTACAGCCGTGCCTGAGCCCCACCTCGCGTGACCTATGTGCCTTTCGGCCTCTGCGCCTTTCGGCCTCTGCGCCTTTCGGCCTATGTGCCTTTCGGCCTCTGCGCCTTTCGGCCTATGTGCCTTTCGGCCTCTGTGCCTTTCGGCCATGCTATGCTTTACGTTATCTTTGAAAACTCTGTGCGGAAATTCATTTTCATGCTTTTCTTTAAAATCAAGTGAATGCGTGAACAGTTCTCTATCAGAAAGTAAACAAGCAATAACAGGTACCATCAAAACTGTAAAAGCATAAACTATAAACTCCTAAGACCTAGCTACCCAAACCGAGCAAAACTAACTAAGGGCATCTCCAAAACTCCTCGAGACGACGTTCGACGTACGGTGTAGGCCAATCGGCCAAAGAAGAATCACGAGAACTTACCTCGTGCACGCTGCAATCCAAGGCTCGTCCACGAGCACTATTTACCTAAACAATATACGAGGATTGACGTTAAAACTAGTTTAAGTTAATAAACGTCCAATTTGTCAAAACCTTAACTAAGGAAACTTCTTAAAGTTCTAATCCAATTTATCGAGCTTTTTATTCGAGCAATTTACGCTCGGCACCTAAATTCTCGAATTACGAACTTTTCCGAAAACCCGAGATTTCTCAATTTTTAACATTTTCACAAATTGATTTAACTTCGTCCAATAACGTCAAATACGTGCTTTATATACTTAATCTCGGTTAACCTATTAATTACGAGCTTTAAATCTCGTTTTTAATCGAAACCCTAAACGAACCTAAATGTTTAAAACTCTAAGAAACTCGGATTTTTAACGCTTAATAACTACAGAGACATACCGAGAGTTGCGAGAGGAGTAGAACACGTGAAGATAACGGAACGAACGGGATGAAAATCGGAGGTCGGATCGAAGGAATAGTCGCGCGGGCAGGGTGAAATCGCGAGGGAGAGCTTCTCTGGAAGTTTTGATTTTTAGAATGAAATCGATGAAGGAGATTTTGATTTAAATAGAAAATTAATAATTTAAATGTTAAATGACAATTTTGCCCTTCTTTAGTTTTTATATAGATTTCTTCTTTCGATTCGTTAATCGTCTAGCTATTCGGTTTCGCTAAATTTCCACATTTCACCCATAAGTTCAACTTGTTATTTGGGATTTAACAAAACTGTCCGTTCACAATTTGGACCTCGTTTACTATTTTTATTAAAGCGTCATTTACTTTACGATAGTGGTAATTACTCGGAATATAGCGTTTAATCTCCGAAAATTCACATAATTTTCTTAAAATTCCAATTACTCGTTAGGATCGTAATGACGCTTTCTTTTCGTAAATCGGATCTGATTTGACATATTTACAAAAATGTCATCCCATAATATAATAGTAATAAAATATTCGAGTCCGTACAACTGGATATTACATTCCACCCTCCTTATTCAGAATTTTGTCCACAAAATTAAATCATGCAAATAAACCAGGATATCTAGTCCCACGTAGCCTCCTCTACCTCGTGGTTCCGCCATAGGACTTTGACTAGCGGAATTTCTTTGTTGCGCAAGACTTTGGTAGAGTACTCCAAAATACGTACCGGCTTCACCTCGTAAGTCAAGGTAGGCTGTACCTCGATCTCTGTAGTCTCCACGGCATGAGATGGATCACGCAAACATCTCCGAAGCATAGATACGTGGAATACATCGTGGATACCCTCCATAGAAGCCGGAAGCTGCAGCCTATACGCCAACTTCCCGATCCTCTTCAGAATAGGAAAGGGCCCCACGTACCGAGGGTTCAGCTTACCCCTCCTTCCAAATCTCGCGACGCCTTTGAATGGAGAAACCTTCAAATAAACTTCGTCGCCTTCCTCGAACGCTAGCTCTCGCCGTCTCGTGTCAGCATAACTCTTCTGCCGGCTCTGAGCTACCTGAATACGCTGTCGGATAACGGCAATCTTCTCTACCGTCTGCTGTAGAATCTCAGGACCAACGATGCTGGCCTCGCCAACCTCGTCCCAATACAACGGAGATCTACACTTCCGACCATACAGCGCCTCATATGGAGCCATGCCAATGGTAGCCTGGAAGCTGTTATTATAAGAGAACTCGATCAGTGGCAAATATCTGCTCCACGATCCCTGAAACTCCAGCACACATGCTCTAAGCATATCCTCAAGAATCTGATTCGTCCTCTCTGTCTGTCCATCAGTCTGAGGATGAAACGCTGTGCTGAAATTAAGCTGAGTCCCCATAGCTCTGTGTAAACTCTTCCAGAACTTCGATGTGAATCTCGGATCTCTGTCTGAGACAATAGAAACTGGCACTCCGTGCAGTCTGACAATCTCCTGCACATAAAGCTCGGCGAGCTGATCCATAGACGATGCCATCCTCACAGATAAGAAGTGGGCCGACTTTGTCAACCGGTCCACTATAACCCAAATGCCGTCATGGCCTCTCGTAGTCCTCGGGAGTCCCACAATAAAGTCCATGGAGATCTGCTCCCACTTCCACTCCGGAATCGGCAGTGGCAATAACGCTCCGGCCGGTCTCTGATGCTCGGCTTTCACCTGCTGACATACTAGGCAGGTCTCAACGTACTTGGCAACCTCCCCCTTCATGTTCGGCCACCAAAAGTGTTGTTTCAAATCCCGGTACATCTTAGTACTTCCCGGGTGCACAGAATATGCCGAAGAATGTGCCTCGGCCAATATGTCCTTCTTCAGATCCTCGTCGCTTGGCACGTACCACCTATGCCTGAACTTCAGAATACCGTCCTCTGATAAATGGAAATCCGACGAGTCTCCCAATGTCATGCTGGATCGAAGCTCCATACACTCCGAATCACTCTGCTGAGCCTCACGTATACGATCCAGAATAGTCGGCCTGAGAGAAATGTTGGTGAGCATACTGGACAACTCTGCCACAATCTCCACGTCAAACCTCTCAATCTCAGACCGCAGCGTAACCGACATCGCTGCAAGTGAAGGCTGACTCGCAGAAGGCACTCTACTCAAGGCATCAGCAACCTTGTTCGCCTTCCCTGGATGGTACTTGATGTCAAAATCATAGTCTTTGACGAACTCAAGCCATCGTCTCTGTCGCATGTTCAGCTCCTTCTGCGTAAATAGGTACTTCAGGCTCTTATGGTCAGAAAATATCTCGCACTGCTGCCCATATAAATAATGTCTCCATATCTTCAGTGCGAAGACCACAGCTGCTAACTCAAGGTCGTGCGTAGGGTAATTTTGCTCGTACGGCTTCAATTGCCGAGAAGCATAAGAAATAACTCTCCCCTCCTGCATCAATACACAACCGAGTCCTACTCCCGACGCATCACAATAAACGTTGTATCTGACACCTTCAACAGGTAACGCCAGTACTGGAGCGGTGGTCAATCTCTGCTTTAACTCCATAAAACCATCATCACAAGCAGACGACCATACAAACCTCTCGTTCTTCCTAGTCAATAGTGTAAGAGGAAGTGCGATCTTCGAGAATCCCTCTATAAACTTCCGATAATAACCGGCCAATCCGAGAAATCCACGCACCTCACGTACGTTCTTCGGCTGTGGCCAATCTCTGACCACCTGAATCTTGCTCGGATCCACAGAAACTCCGTCCTGTGATATAATATGGCCAAGGAAGCTCACTCTGTCAAGCCAGAACTCGCACTTCGAAAACTTTGGATAGAGCTGGCGTTGACTCAGAATCTGTAAAACGATCCTCAGATGCTCCTCGTGCTCTTCTCTGGTCTTAGAGTAGATCAGGATATCGTCGATGAAAACCACCACGAACTTGTCCAGATACTCCTTGAAGACACGGTTCATCAGATCCATGAACGCTGCAGGGGCATTAGTAAGTCCAAAAGACATGACAAGGAACTCATAATGCCCATACCTCGTTCGGAAAGCCGTCTTCTGAATATCATCTCCCCGGACCTTCAGCTGATAATAACCCGAGCGCAGGTCAATCCTGGAAAATACTCGGGCACCCTGTAGCTGATCAAATAAGTCGTCAATCCGGGGCAGTGGATACTTGTTCTTCACCGTGAGCTTATTCAGCTCCCTGTAATCAATGCACATCCTGAGGGTCCCATCTTTCTTCTTGACGAATAGAACAGGAGCACCCCAGGGTGAAACACTGGGTCGAATAAACCCCTTCCCTAACAGCTCATCAAGCTGAGTCCTCAGCTCTCTCAACTCAGCTGGTGCTAACCGATACGGGTTCTTGAACCTCGGCGCAGAGTTAGGATAGACATCAATAGTGAACTCGATCTCCCGGTCTGGGGGTAACCCGGGAAGATCATCAAGAAAGATCCCAGAGAACTCTCTGACAACAGGAATGTCGCTCGGCTTCAATCCGCTGAGCAACTGACAATCAAAGACAGAGGCCAAATAAATAAAGCACGCACCTTTGAACTGCTCGTTGACCATCATGGAATAAGAAATAGGCGAGTTACTCAATCTGCTCATCGCCTGATAAGAAAACTCAGCTTTACCCGGAGGTCGAAAAGTGACAATCCCGGATCGACAGTCGATGGTGGCGAAGTGCTGTGATAGCCAGTCCATCCCTAAGATGAGATCATAGTGCTCAATGCCCATAACAATAAGGCGAGCATAGAGAGTACGGTCCCCAATCGAGATAATGCTGCCCTGGACTACGCGACCGGACTGCATACGCTCTCCTGAAGGTAGCATCACACTATACTCGCATTCTGCTAACTCAGGCGCAAGCCTCAATCTCGATACACAAGCTGGTGGAAATAAAAGAATGCGTAGCCCCCGTGTCTAATAAAGAAAATACCGGAACACCAGTAACCAATATAGTACCTGCTATCACGGCAGGCTGATCCTCGTTATCAACATCTCCAGGCTCGATAAAAGCGAAGATCCTGGGCACAACTCTCCTCTGATCTCCGCCCAACTGATCTCGGCCGGGCCTTGGGCAGTCTTTCACAAAATGGCCTGCATCACCACATCGATAGCATACGTTCATACCCAATCTACACGGGCCAGCGTGCTCTCTCTGGCATTTAGGACAAATAGGTGCTTGAGAAGCACCCTGCACTTGCTTTCCCTTTCCCCTGTCGTTACCTCCCTCAAGAGGTCTCTTCACACCTCTCTGTGGCTGCTGCTGAGGCTGCGCTCTCGGTTGCCAACCTCGGTTCAATGACTGAGGTCTGATCTCACGGAAGAAGCCCTTAGATGGCTCCCTCGGTCTAGTAGAACCCTGCTCAACAGCCTCGATGTCAAGCGCTCTGGCCACAATCTCGTCATAGGATACATTACGTACCCCTGATATAGTAAGGCGCATCCAGAACTCCTGGCTAAGTCCCTGCAAGAATCTCCGTACCTTATCCTCGTTCACGCTGACCTGTCGTGGCGCAAATCGAGAAAGTGCCTCAAACTTCCTCACGTACTCGGCAATAGAAATGACTTGCCGTAACTGCATAAACTCAGCCATCTTCGCCTCCCGTACCGTATGGCTGAAATACTTGTCGTAGAACAACTCTCTGAACCGCTCCCAGCTCATAATAGTCACATCAGTATGCGTCTGGATGGAATCCCACCAAAATCTGGCGTCCAGTGCCAAGTGGTAGGTCACCAATGCAACCTTCTCTCCGCCCTCAATGCTAGCGTATCTCAGCATATCCTCCATAGTGCGAATCCACTCCTCAGCTGAAGAGGGATCCGTAGACTGTCCGTTAAATATAGGGGGCTGGAGCTTCTGAAATCTCTCCATCCCACGGCTACCCGGAATAGCTGCCTCCCGAGCTCTAACGCCCTCTCGGTCTATCAAGGTACCCAGCTGTTGAGACTGTCTCTCCAACTGCTGAGCCTGTCTCTCCATATGCTGAGACTGCTGGGCAATAAAATCCTTGAGCGTGTCAATCGTATCATCTCTGTCGTCTCGATCGTTTCGTGGACGCACCATACTTATAAACTCCTATATAAAAGTTAAAACAAATATTCTAAGAAACTAGAAATCAAATAAGACTATAAACATACTTACAGTTGATGAAGAATGTCCGCGTAGTGGCTGTGCAGTCGAGCAGTCTACAGAACCGATTTTAAAACTCGGGGGCTCTGATACCATAATTGTAACGTCCCTAAAACTGTACCCGTTTTTCTCGAATATATATATATATATATATATTTTTTTTCCTAATAAATTTAATTAAACTTTAAGTGGAAGCTAAACCGAAATCGAAACCGGAATCGAAATCGGAATTGAAATCTAACTTTAAAATCAATTAAAACAATTAAATAAAAACTATATTTAATATAAATTATAATTAAAATAAAGGGAGGGCAGAATCGGAATTCTGCCCTCGAAAAGCAGCAGCGACCGGGCACTGCTCTTTGCAGCGCACGGTCGCCGTGTGCGCTGCACCATGCAACGCACGATCGCTGCATTGTGCAGCGATCAGGCGCTGCACTTTGCAGCGATCAGGCGCTGCAATGTGCAGCGCCCAGTCGCTGCACTTTGCAGCGACCCACTCCCTCCCTCTTCTGTATTTTTGCCTTCCCTCTTCTGTTTTCTCTTCTCTCTTCTGTTTTCTCTTCTCTGTTTCATGATTTTCCGCAATTTCTCTCTGGATTCCAGAGAGCAAATCAGCATAGCACACACTCTCTGGAATCCGATTCCAGAGAGTAATCCTCACACCCTTAACATCATTTCACAACAATAACAACATTCGACCAACTTACAGCGGACTTTGCGAAATCCAACTGCGTGGATATATTTAAAAACTGAGACTATCCGTAATAAACCTACAACCTTTCAAAACGATCAAATAAAAGCTTCAAACCAAAACATTTTCTATAAACAGTTTACCCAAACAGTTCCAAAACTTCAAAACAAAATCATTGCCTAAACATCCTATACATATTCTATCAATTATCCCAAAACGTTCCCAAAATCTATACATACTGTCCCCACGGGTCGATAAAGCCTCGACTGCGCCAGCACACCACCGCAGCCATCCTCCGTCAACTGGGCTATGCCTCAGGTGGAGGGACATCGTCCTCACCTGGTACCTCGAAATCTATGTCACCTACACCATACATATACACTATGAGATAAAATCCCAGTAAGCTCTACGTAAATGCTATGCATGCTGTGCTATGAATTCATTAAATCATGCTTTATTTTATCTTTCTATGCAATGCTCTGTGGGTGCCACCGAGATCCTATCCCTCTAACCAGAGAGAGCTCATCCAGCGGGCGGACTACTCTTTCCAGCTAGAGGCGGGGGGTGCACGCTTACAACACGTACAGCCGTGCCTGAGCCCCACCTCGCGTGACCTATGTGCCTTTCGACCTCTGCGCCTTCGCCTCTGCGCCTTTCGGCCTATGTGCCTTTCGGCCTCTGCGCCTTTCGGCCTATGTGCCTTTCGGCCTCTGTGCCTTTCGGCCATGCTATGCTTTACGTTATCTTTGAAAACTCTGTGCGGAAATTCATTTTCATGCTTTTCTTTAAAATCAAGTGAATGCGTGAACAGTTCTCTATCAGAAAGTAAACAAGCAATAACAGGTACCATCAAAACTGTAAAAGCATAAACTATAAACTCCTAAGACCTAGCTACCCAAACCGAGCAAAACTAACTAAGGGCATCTCCAAAACTCCTCGAGACGGCGTTCGACGTACGGTGTAGGCCAATCGGCCAAAGAAGAATCACGAGAACTTACCTCGTGCACGCTGCAATCCAAGGCTCGTCCACGAGCACTGTTTACCTAAACAATATACGAGGATTGACGCACGAGCACTGTTTACCTAAACAATATACGAGGATTGACGTTAAAACTAGTTTAAGTTAATAAACGTCCAATTTGTCAAAACCTTAACTAAGGAAACTTCTTAAAGTTCTAATCCAATTTATCGAGCTTTTTATTCGAGCAATTTACGCTCGGCACCTAAATTCTCGAATTACGAACTTTTCCGAAAACCCGAGATTTCTCAATTTTTAACATTTTCACAAATTGATTTAACTTCGTCCAATAACGTCAAATACGTGCTTTATATACTTAATCTCGGTTAACCTATTAATTACGAGCTTTAAATCTCGTTTTTAATCGAAACCCTAAACGAACCTAAATGTTTAAAACTCTAAGAAACTCGGATTTTTAACGCTTAATAACTACAGAGACATACCGAGAGTTGCGAGAGGAGTAGAACACATGAAGATAACGGAACGAACGGGATGAAAATCGGAGGTCGGATCGAAGGAATAGTCGCGCGGGCAGGGTGAAATCGCGAGGGAGAGCTTCTCTGGAAGTTTTGATTTTTAGAATGAAATCGATGAAGGAGATTTTGATTTAAATAGAAAATTAATAATTTAAATGTTAAATGACAATTTTGCCCTTCTTTATTTTTATATAGATTTCTTCTTTCGGTTCGTTAATCGTCTAGCTATTCGGTTTCGCTAAATTTCCACATTTCACCCATAAGTTCAACTTGTTATTTGGGATTTAACAAAACTGTCCGTTCACAATTTGGACCTCGTTTACTATTTTTATTAAAGCGTCATTTACTTTACGATAGTGGTAATTACTCGGAATATAGCGTTTAATCTCCGAAAATTCTCATAATTTCCTTAAAATTCCAATTACTCGTTAGGATCGTAATGACACTTTCTTTTCGTAAATCGGACCTGATTTGACATATTTACAAAAATGTCATCCCATAATATAATAGTAATAAAATATTCGAGTCCGTACAACTGGGTATTACACATGTGATCTCTGGTGATGGAATATCTGTGGACCCAGCCAAGATTCAAGCAGTTACGGAATGGCCCCAACCGAAGAGTGCTACAGATATTAGAAGTTTTATTGGACTAGCAGGGTATTACAGAAAGTTCATTGAAGGATTTTCAAAGATTGCCACACCCCTTACTAGGTTAACAAGGAAAAACGTGAAATATACATGGACTGACGAATGTGAGCATAGTTTCCAAACCTTGAAACAGGAGCTGACCAATGCTCCAATTTTGACCCTCCCTGTTGAAGGTGGTAAATTTAGTATTTATTGTGATGCTTCTAAGATCGGTCTTGGCTGTGTGTTGATGCAAAATGATAAGGTTATAGCCTATGCTTCTAGACAGTTAAAAACTCATGAGAAGAACTACCCTACACACGACTTGGAATTAGCTGCCGTTGTATTTGCACTTAAAATTTGGAGGCATTACCTATATGGACAAACTTGTGAGGTATTTTCAGATCATAAAAGTCTGAAGTATATTTTCACGCAAAAAGAACTGAATATGAGGCAGCGTAGATGGTTAGAGTTTGTCAAAGATTATGATTTTGAGATTAAGTACCACCCTGGTAAGGCAAATGTTGTGGCAGATGCCTTGAGTAGAGTCACGACCTCAACCCCAACTATGATTTCCAATATGCCATTAACCTTAGAGTCAGAATTCCAAAAGTTTAATCTAGAAGCAGTGACCAGTGTATCAGCTATACTTTCTGCCATAACCTTAAAGCCTACCATTCTTGAGAAAATAAAGGAAGCTCAGACAAATGATGATGAATGTATCGGGTACAAGTCAAGCATGGATTCTACGGACAAGTCAGAATTTAGTCATTCTACCGATGGAATCCTTAAGTTTAGAAATAGGTGGTTTGTTCCTGCCAATAATGAGCTTCGTGAGGAAATTCTTTCTGAAGCTCACTCTTCCGGATTCTCTGTCCACCCTAGGAGTACAAAGATGTACAGAGATCTCAGGCAGTATTACTGGTGGCCAGGTATGAAAAGAAGTGTGGCGAAGTATGTAGAGTCATGTCTGACCTGCCAGCAAGTCAAAGCTGAACACCAGAGACCCTCAGGGACATTGCAACCCTTACCAGTTCCCGAATGGAAATGGGAACAAATAACGATGGACTTTGTTGTTGGATTACCTAGGACAGCTAAGGGACATGATGCAATTTGGGTGATAGTTGACCGTCTAACCAAGTCAGCTCATTTTCTGCCTATAAAGATAACCTACTCGATGGATCAGCTAGCTGAATTGTACATGCAAGAGATCGTCAGACTGCACGGAGTTCCAAGTTCTATAGTTTCAGACCGAGACTCTAGATTTACATCTAAGTTTTGGAGGAGTTTGCATAAGGCTATGGGAACACAACTTAATTTTAGCACAGCTTTCCACCCTCAAACTGATGGACAATCTGAAAGAACCATTCAAACACTGGAGGATATGCTTCGTGCATGCACATTGGATTTTCAAGGTTCTTGGAACCAGTACCTGTCCTTAGTAGAATTCTCTTACAACAACAGTTTTCAAGCAACCATAGGTATGGCACCATACGAGGCATTATATGGACGGAACTGCAGATCACCATTGTATTGGGACGAAGTTGGGGAGGCACAATTGATTGGTCCTGAAATTGTGCAACAGACAGTAGAGAAGATTGCTCTTATCCGTCAAAGAATCCTGACAGCTCAAAGCCGACAGAAAAGCTATGCAGACAAAAGACGAAAGGAACTGGAATTTGAGGTAGGTGATGAAGTTTTTCTTAAGGTGTCACCTTTCAAGGGAGTTATGAGATTTGGAAAGAGAGGAAAGTTGAACCCCAGGTTTATTGGACCGTTCACTATTCTGAAGAGAGTTGGGAGAGCAGCCTATCAGTTGCAACTACCGGCATCTATGGATGGAATACACAGTGTGTTCCATGTGTCTATGTTGAAGAAATGCATTAGGAGTCCATATCAAGTCATGGAACAACAAGACCTTGAGATTCATCCTACCCTTGCCTATGAAGAGAGACCAGTAAAGATATTAGACCATACAGTGAAGATATTGCGCAACAAAGAGGTTCCACTAGTGAAAGTCTTATGGCGCAATCAGAACATGGAGGAGACAACTTGGGAACGCCAGCAAGACATGATGGAACAACATCCGGAGTTATTCAGGTACTGAATTTTGAGGACAAAATTCTTTTAAGGGGGGTAGATTGTAGCACCCGGCCCTATCGAACCGGCTCTTTTATTATTAATAAAATACACTTTATTAGTCAATAAATTAAGTAGGGTTATTAAATAACTTGGCAAAGGGCATTAGAGTAAATTGCAATTTTCAAAGAGTGGATAACGTATTTAAGGGAAGAGGGTTGGGTTTAATGCACTGTAGCCGCCACCATTTCATACCATTTCCTCTTCGGGTTTCAACTCAGGCAGACGAGCTCTCTAGGTGATCTTCCTCGCGAGATTCACCTTCGACCTAAGTAAGTTTTCCATTCATCTTCTCGATATTATAGTGAGTAGATAGCGGGAGTGCAATGCGTGTGTAACTTGGTGAATGCTGTGAGTGAGCTGAGTTCGAGTTTAGTGCTGAACCAAGAATGTGCGATGGCCCGAAGTTCTAAGCTAGCTCCTTAGATTCGTGAATGGTGTGGGATGAGATTTAGTGAAGTTCTGATTAGTGTTCTGTTTATGACACTAGGTGAACAGGGCTTTCAAGTAGTTGAAACCGAGCGATTTCCAGGAGACCAGGTAAGTAGAGTTTGTTTGTGCCTTCGGGCCTACATCACAAAACAGTAGGATTAATGTATGTTCGTGTGCTTATTTCCAGTTGTCATGCATCATATTTTGAAATGTACGAAAATGAATTTACATGATTTTGAATCGGCAAGGAATGAACAGATTGAAACAGTACGTGAAGCAGATTTGCTGTTAAGGGAATTAATCCAACCCTTAATGAGCCAGTGGATTGAGGTTTTGGGAAAAGTGATCCGCTTCCCAATCCGACAGGGGGATCTGAACAGTTATGAGTATCAGATTTGCTGTTAGGGGAATTAATCCAACCCTTAACGAGCCAGTGGATATTTATACTTTGGGAGAAATGATCCAACTCCCAATTTCACAGGGGGATCTACGAAACGATGAATATGCAATTGAGATGAGAAAAGTAGAAACTGCATGTTTAGGAATTTATGATTCAGTATTTCATTTCACTATTGCTTTACTTGCTTAGCATTAGGCTAATAGATGAGTTTTGTGATGTAGGTGAAGAAGCTTTAGCAGGTGTGTTTACTGAGTTCACAGAAGGCTAGTTGGGTTGGAGGAGTGCATCCACACAATGTTCTGGCAGCTGATGGGGCAGTTTAATTGATGTCTGTTGGAGTGAAGGTTTTATTATCAATGCTTTATTTTAGATGGATCGAGTTTTCATAACAGTAGTGATTTCAGTGTTTTGAACAAATTGAGTTTTATTATTTGATAATGGCATTCCGCTGAGGTTTGAAGATTTGCACTTGTTGGGTTTTAAGCAATACATGGGTTTGAATCCTTTTCTGAGTGATTTCAGTAAAGCAAATAGATTCTTTTTCATAAATGGAGTTATATTGTATAATTAGGAGTGGCCAGAATGTCGCCCTGAATCTATCGGTAGATGGGATGTATTTTGTTATCTGTCGGTAGATGCATTCTATCGGCAGAAGTTGAGTAGTTTGAACTTACCGGAAGGAGATGTCTATCGGAAGGTGTATCCAAATTTCTATCGGATGATGTCTTCAGTAAAGGCATCGGAAGATGTAGCCTTATTTCTATCGATAGATATAGACCCATTTCTATCGGCAGATGAAGTCATGTTGACTTCATCGGCAGTTGAAGTTGTATGTGCAGTCGTGTTGGCTTCATCGGCAGATGAAGTCATGTTGACTTCATCGGCAGATGAAGTCGTGCTGACGTCATCGGCAGATGAAATTGTGCTGACGTCATCGGCAGATGAAATTGTGTTGACGTCATCGGCAGATGAAGTTGTGTTGACGTCATCGGTAGGTGCAGCCCGCCGAGAAATGTCTTTCAGTTCCAAGTCTTCAGGTCCACGGCATCGGCAGGAGTCTTATATTTGCTGTGTCTGCTTCTTCCGTTGATTTTTTTTTTTCCACCGGCAGATGTGGTGGTCCTTAGAGTTTTAATAGTGCTTTGTGATTTAAACCTTTATTTCTTTTGGTCGATTTATCTCGAACATTTTATCCGATTATCCAAACACTTAATGGTTTTGTTTAACTCTAAGTTACTTAAATTAATTCCGCTGCAAAATTTTAAATTATGAATGAAGTTTTTAGTTCGTGTACGGGTTTTGTGTGACGAACCGGGTTCAGAGAAATTCGGGGCGTTACAAAATCTATCGAGTTTTATAAGTTACATACTCTTGGGGCTTGAAAATCTACCGAGTTTTCTAATTTACATACTCTCATGCTTGAAAATCTAACGAGTTTCTAAGTTACATACTCTCACACTTGAAAATCTACCGAGTTTTATAAGTTACATGCTATTCGGCTTGAAAATCTAACTACTTTTCTAAGTTACATACTCTCGATTTTGAAAATCTACCTACTTTTCTAAGTTACAGACTCTCAGGCTTGAAAATCTATCGAATTTTCTATGTTACATATTCTGTCTTGAAAATCTATAGAGGTTTCTACGTTACATACTCTTAGGCTTGAAATTCTAACAAGTCTTCTACGTTACATACTCTCAGACTTTAAAATTTACCAAGTTTTCTAAGTTACATACTCTCCAGCTTGAAAATCTATCAAGTTTTATAAGTTACATACTCTCGGGCATGAAAATCTACCAAGTTTTCTAAGTTACATACTCTCATGGTTGAAAATCTAACAAGTTTTCTAAGTTACATACTTTCAGGCTTCAAAATCTACCGAGTTTTATAAGTTGCATGCTCTTCGGCTTGAAAATCTGAATAGTTTTCTAAGTTACATACTCTCGGGTTTGAAAATCTACCAAGTTTTCTTAGGTAAATACTCTCGGGATTTAAAATCTAACGAGATTTTTATGTTACATACTCTCGAGATTCAAAATATACTGAAATTTCTACGTTACATGCTCTCCGGCTTTAAAATTTATCAAGTTTTCTACGTTACATACTCTCTAGCCTTAAAATCTAATGAGTTTTCTACGTTACATACTCTCGAGCTTTAAAATTTTAAAGTAATGACGTTTGGAGGAAATTTATTTTACTTGTCTGATATGGTAAAACGTTTATAATGTCAAAAAGAAAGAATTGGATATTCCCCTTGTCAACTATTTAATGACTGAACCGGTATCGAAGAACCTGTACCGCATGGCGTTAATTGAATTGAAAGAGTTGAAGACCCAGCTAAAGACATTAGTGGATGAGGGCTTTGTATACCCTAGTTTCTCTCCGTAGGGCGCACCAGTCATATTTGGTAAGAAGAAGGATAGATCTCTGCGCATGTGTATTGATTACCGAGAGCTGAAAAAATTGACTATCAAGAATAAGTACCCGTTGCCGAGGTTCGATGATTTATTTGATCAACTTCAAGGTACTTGGGTATTTTCTAAGATTGATTTGCGATCTGGCTATTATCAATTGAAGGTCAAGGCGGATGATATTCCAATGACCGCCTTTAAGACCCGTTATGGGCACTATGAATGTTTGGTGATGTCGTATGGATTGACAAATGCCCTAGCCGCGTTTATGGACTTGATGAAAAAGATGTTCCAAGATTTTCTTGACAAGTTTGTAATCGTTATTATTGACGATATCCTGGTCTACTATCGGAATGAAGAGGATCATAAGGAGCACCTGAATATGGTACTATCGACTTTGAGGCAGCACCAACTGTATGCCAAGCTGTCGAAATGTTGATTCTGGATGGACATAATTAATTTTCTGGGCCATGTTGTTTCTGAAGAATGTGTTTCAGTAGACCCAGCTAAGATTTAAGCTGTGAAGGAGTGGCCAAGGCCAAGGAATGTCAATGAAGTACGGAGTTTTATTGGGTTAGCCGGCTATTACAGGAAGTTTATTGAGAGATTTTTCGTGATAGCAAAGCCTTTGACCTGCCTAACAAAGAAGGATATCAAGTACCAGTGGTCTGAAGCTTGCGAAGAGAGTTTTTAGACACTGAAATGGAAGTTGACTACGGCTCCATTGTTAATATTGTCGGTGGAAGATGGCAAATTCAGTGTATACTGCGACGCTTCGAAGATAGGTTTGTGATGCGTATTGATGCAAGATGGAAAGGTGATAGCTTACGCTTCCAAACAACTAAAAAGCTATGAGTAGAATTATCCTACGCATGACCTCGAGTTGGCGGCAGTTGTTTTCGCACTGAAAATATGGAGACACTACTTAGATGGGCAAGGTATTTTCGAATCACAAGAGTCTGAAGTACATATTTACTCAGAAGGAGTTGAACATGAGGCAAAGACGGTGGTTAGAATTTGTGAAGAATTATGACATCGAGATTAAATACCACCCTGGAAAAGATAACGTTGTTGCTGATGCATTGAGCAGAATGTCGAGTATAATGCAGCCAACTATGTCAATGCCTCTAAGGACAGAAATTATGAAATTTGAATTGGTGATGGTTTCTGAGTTATCGGCCATACTCGCAGATCTAACTATACAGCCAGCCATCTTGGATCGAATAAAGGAAGCTCAAAAGGTAGATTCAAAAGAGAAAACTGATATGTTGAACAAGTTAGCTGATGCCTCTTCTGATTTTAGTTATTCGGGGGACGGTATTCTAAAGTTCAGGAACAGGTGGTATGTTTCGAAAGACGAAGAGCTACGGAAAGAGATTTTGTCAGAAGCTCACTCGTCTTCCTTCTTTGTACATCTAGGAAGCCCAAAGATGTATTGAGATTTAAATTTGCACTTCTGGTGGACAAATATGAAGAATGAGATCGCCAAGTATGTAGAATCATGTATGGTCTACCAGCAAGTCAAAGCTGAACACCAAAGACCAGGTGGGAATCTTAAGCCTCTACCAATTTCCAAATGGAACTGGAAAAATATTACTATGGACATTTGTTGTCGGCCTGCCGAGAACAGTTAGAGGCCATAATAGTATATGGGTCATCGTGGACAGATTAACAAAATCGGCCAATTTTTCTGCCTGTGAAGACAACCTTCTCTATGGATCAATATGCGGAAGTGCATATAAGTGAGATTATCAAGTTGCATGGAGTATCGGTGTCCATTATTTCTGACTGGGATCCCAGGTTTACTTCACGATTTTGGAAAAGTCTGCAAGGTTTATTGGGTACTAAGTTGAATTTCAGTAGGCATTTCATCCACAGACCGATGGACAATCTAAGAGAATAATTCAAATATTGGAAGATATGTTAAGGTCGTGTGTGCTGGAATTTCAAGCTTTATGGAGTAAGTTCCTACCGTTAGTAAAGTTCTCTTACAACAATAGCTATCAATCTACGATCAGTATGGCTCTATATGAAACTCTCTATGGCAGAAAGTGCAGATCTCCCTTATGTTGGGATGAAGTTGGAGAAACAAGAATTGTCCGCCCTGAGATATTACAGTAGATGTCGAAGAAAGTGGCGGTTATCTGACAAAGAATCGAAACTGCGCAGAAAAGTTATGTGGATAAAAGACGAAGGGATCTGGAGTTTGTAGAAGGCAATGAAGTGTTTCTGAAAGTGTCACCGTTCAAAGGCGTGATGAGGTTTGGTAAGAAAGGGAAGCTCAGTCCGAGGTTCGTAGGACCGTTTCCTATCTTGAAGAAAATAGGGAGTACAACTTACAAACTGCAACTATCTACCTCTATGGACGAAGTTCACAACGTCTTTCATGTATCCATGTTGAGGAAATGTGTGCGTGATCCTAATCACATCATGGAACCAGTGAACATAGAGATCCAACAGATGTTGACGTATGAGGAAAGACCAATGAGGATTCTAGAGTCTTCAGTGAAGGTGCTACGCAACAAGGAGATTCTACTGATAAAGGTTCTATGGCGTAATCATAATGTCGAGGAAGCCACTTGGGGAGGCAACATGATATAATGGATAGATATCCTGAACTCTTTGTCTAAGCAAATTTTGAGGACAAAATTCTATTAAAGTGGGTGGGATGTAACACCCAACATTTTCTATCGTATAATCATCCCTAAAATTAATTATACGAAAGAAATTTGCTATAAATGGAATGTATATTTTATTGGAAATTGGACGTCAAAAATTTAAGATTTTAAGAAAATAGAGCGAGAAAAAGGGAGTTAAAACGTACGAGATTTTAAGTCAAAATGATGAAACTTATCGAAGAAGTTTCGTTAAACCCGTAACAAAACACTCCTAATCTATCTCTCTCTCTCTATGAGTTATCATCAGATTACCCCTTCCCCTTTCATTTTTTTCATGTTATTTCTTCCTCCTCTGCTTCCTTCTCCGGGCAAAGAAACACAGGGGACGACCGACCCTCACGCCGATGACGATTTCTAGCGACGCCAAACGTCATTTTTTACGTTGGTTTCGATGGATAGTTCTAGGGTTAGGGTTTTATAAATTTTTTGGATTTATGCTAATGTATGTTGGAATGTTATGTAAAGGTTCGAATGGATAAACTAAGTAGAAACTAAGCATGTTTGATGAAGAACGTTTGCAAATTGACACCAATAGGGCCACCTATGAATTTGAAATTTCTACTATCATTTCAGGCTTCCTTTTTATAAATTGACAATTCCATGTTAATTTAAACGTAATAAGCTTTCCGAAACATATTGAATCATCAAAAACGGATAGGAAATGAGAGAGTTATGTCAATATGAATTTAATCTAGAAATAGGGAGAAATCCAAAATTTCTAAATGGAAAGTGCTGGGTTTTGACGATTGATTAAGTTTAAGCTATTTGAATGGAGTTGGATTATGTTTTTCTTAGTTTATTAGCTAGTACCAATGTAATGTGAATAATGGTTCGCACGTATTATAGGTTTGTAAGGCACCAAGAAAGACATTCAAGGTTTGCAAACTCAACGGACCACAGGTAAGTTCGTATGTATATGTTTGGCCCTTATGGCCTACATCACAGAGGTATTAGGCTTTACGTTTTATGGGGTATATTGATGGGTAGATAGGTTGTTGAATATGTCTTAGATTACGAATGTTTGTTTTATGTTATGGTCTAGATGATCTGTCTATTTATGCTTCGAGGTCTTGTCTACCGTTTATGTTATGTTTGATGCACAATGTATGTTCATGCATCACATTTTCAGAAAAGTCATGCTAAACGTTTTATGTACATTTTTTAAAGTAAGAAAGATAAAAATGTATATGTAAAGTACGGTTACGTGTGGGACTGGATTTGACATATGTTTTGTCATTCTCTGGGACTAATGTAAAATCGTCATCACTGCGGACAATATGTGATTTTATCCCAATCTGGGATAAGACAAAAATTACTAACTCACGTCATGTACGTAATGTTTTCCACTCCCCTATAAGCCCTACTTATACCACCATGTTCACTTTAACGTAAATGTAAAATATGTTCATGTTTACAAAAGATCATGCATAGCACGTACATCCACTGTATTTATATTATCTTACTGATATTTAGGCTCATTAGTTAAACTCATGTGATGTAGGTACGGACCGTACAGATGAGGATTCAAAGCCTCAGGCCGATGTATAGTCGCGGTTGGTGGGACGAGCTTGCGGGGTTGGTTGTGCCTGTCAGATGAATTTTGACCTGTGGTTGATGTCTTTAGGCTTATGTATATATTTTTAAAGTTTTTTTTTTTTTTGGAATTGGGATAATGTGTTAGGTCTTTTGGTTCTACAGCTTGTTTTTGATTGAAAAGAAAGAATAATGGAATTGTTTTAGGCTTTTAGGTTATTCATGGATAGGTTCGGTTTTTAGAGTCATCCATGCAGTTTGCTTTCATAAATTCCGCAACGTTTTCGAACATGTTTTTGAGTTCCGTTTTCAATTCGTATTTTTGAAGTGTTTTACATTTGAAGAATGTTGGGAAGGGTTTTAGGTAAGTTTAATGTGTAATGAAGGTGAAAATTGGGAAAAATGGTAGAAAGATGATGTAGGGTCGCGAGTGGCCGTGGTGGGCACGCGCAGAGGATGCCCAGCTGATCGATCGCCTGCACTGGAAGCAATCAATTGGCTGATGTTCGCGTCTGACGATCGGCACTAGAGCGGGTGCCGATCGATCGGCTACCCTGAGTGCCTTGGCGATCAGCACCAGAACGGGTGCCGATTGATTGGCTACCCCGCGCGTGCTACCTGAGCGCTGCGCACACCCAGGTGGGTGATGCGCGTGTGCTGGAGGTGTGTTGAGAGCGTGACAGCAGCGCGCCATGCGAGTGACAGCAGCCCGCTGCACGCACAACAGTCGCGTGCCCTGCGTGTTCGCTGGCCGAGTCTTTATGTCCGAGCAAAGGACTAACTATACCATATTTTGAAAACATGGTAAAACTGAATTTAGGTTTAGCAGGAAACCAAGTGCCTAAATATCACTTAGTAATTGCCAAGATTGTAATTGATGAGTTTAGCGTATTAATAGCTATTAATGGTAGAATTTTGTATATTGTTGGTAATTAGGCTGGAAATTAAATGTTGGTTGGAGATTTTGGTAGTTGTAGGGTATAAATGTTACTGAGGGTTGTTTGTGATAATTGTGAGCTCAAGATATTCGATAAAATGCTTGAAAGGGGTAAACCTTAAATTTTTAGAGGTAGTTATGATTTTCGAATTCCTACCAAAATTTCTAGGAAATTGCCTTAGATAGGAGTTGTGTTTATGTGATGACCCGAATATGCACGTATGTGTACGATGGCTGCACAAACCGGAACCCGGATGGCGGTACGTCCGCGCGGGCGAACTGGAAGGTGAGAGGTCGTAAAAAGGGGGTCGTCACAATCCCACATCGCTTGGGGAAGTATGTGGAAATGAAACATATGTAAAGAGACCCTCCCAACATAGCAAGACGCTTTTTGGAGCACAATTGACAACGGATCCCATAAGAACTCCGAAGTTAAAAGTGCTTCGGCGAGAGTAATTCCAGGTTGGGTGACTTTTCGGGAAGTTCTCGCCAAACAAAGCCGTGAGGGGAAGATATTGGGCTACGGCCCAATCCCCAGAGCGGACAATATCTTGCTGGGAAACGGGGTCGTTACAGTTTAGTTTTGTATTCAGTTTGTTTAGGATCGATTTTAATGCTAAGATTGTGAAATGTCTTAGGTGGAGAAGACTTAAGGTGAAGTGCTCTGCTTGCTAAAGACGCCAGGTAAGTGGCGTTAGGTTTCTGCCCCTTAAGGCCCTACATTGTAACAATGCTAGGATGTTAGAATTGTGATGATGTTTTGATGAATTGTGGGGCTTTAACGAGTCAGGTAGTCATATGACGTTAAATATTCGTTAAGTGTTACGTTTGTTTGCAAGTTATATATATGTTTATGAAATTGTCATTGATGAATGATCCTTGTATTATGTGCATTTTATCCCATGCATCATGTTTCCCTAAAGATGGAATATCCAAATGTTTTACATGCATGTTTTTACGTCAAGAGAAGTAAAAAGATTAAATGTATGTAATGGTTAAGTGAGGGTAGTTGGTGAGTAGGGCACAAGGCATGCAAATGGCAACTCACTGGCAAGTTACAATGTAACTTATTACATGAAACAGATAAGACTAATAACAACTATGAAAAGAATGGCAAGACTAGCCAGGGAAATCTAGACTCGTAGGCGGTGGAAGAAAGAAATGCTACCTCTCGACCCCCCTTGTTTCCGAATCTTTAAATCCAACTAATGAGTGTAAAGCATGGCCCCATAGGGAGGGTTCAACCAGTAGTGGATGCATTGCTGCTACCCATTTTGAAGTCATCGAGGGAGTCAATATTATTTGGTCTCGATCACGGCTGCATCGGGGTCTTGATCTAGAGCTACTGCATATGCAGCTGGATCACCTAGGTATAGAAGCTATGGATCACTGACTAAGGCTGGCTTAGATGGGCATCGTCCAAATCAAAAGTGAAGATAGCGCCGCACCTCTGATAACCTTTCCATATTCTTCCAACAACTGGTAATCAAGTACTTCTTCTAGTTTGGGAGAGACAACTGTTGTAAGATGGGCTGACACGGGATCCCTTAGGAAAAGGTCCGTGTATAACCCGCAAAATGATAGAAATGTGTGCTCGGTGTGTGGTTGTGTTATGGCCGAAATGAAGGAAAATAAAATGACAAAATGATGCAATAAAACGAGGAAGGTGTGGTGTGTGCTAGTGGCCGAAGTTAGGATGCAAGATGAAGGCAAGAAATATAAAAGAAAAATAAAGAAAGAGATGAAGGGTTAGAAGATGAATATGGAGAATAAAAATGCAAGAAATAAAAATGTAGTGTGTGTGATGGTGAATGCCAAAATTAAAGGTGGAAATGTGGGTGTAAGTGAAGCGGAAATGAAAATAATGGAAATACCGTTGGCGGACCCGTAGAGCGATCTTACGGTTTAAGCTCTCGGGTAAACGATTTTCTCGGAGGAGAAATGACCACCGTAGGCCTAGGTTTTCTTCTTCAACTCTGACTCCCAATGGAGAAGGCGAGGGAATGAATAAGAATTATCCTAGCAACCCGAAGCTAGGATAATAATTGACATGCCTCGGGTTACATTCAAAAGGAAAATTGGCAAAGTCCAAAACTTTATATCTTCTCTCTACTTATTACGTGTTTTTCTCTTGTAGGTATAAATCTTGGAAGGAATGCATATGGAGCACTTGGAGGAAGTCACTAACTAGCCCGATGGGAATTTGTCTTCCCGGGCCCCTATCTTTGTAATTTTTTTATTTTTGAATTTATTTGGCATACATTCGTCTTTATTGTATGGATTATATAATTGCATCATGCATTAGATTGTGTGGTTAGAGTTAGATGTATGTTGGTGGATTATGGGTTGAAGAAATTCAACCAATTATTCAAAGAAAAAAGGCCTTCACAAGATAAAGCCCAAAGGAAGCCATGACCCAAAGAAGAGCCCACATTTAAAGGTATGATTTTGCAAGTACAAGAGTTATTGGCAACATGGATTGATGATGTCGCAAGATTCCCTCCATTGATCCATTTAGGCATGACATTCATCTCCTCCCTAGGATGTGTGCTTGTTTGCCTTGATCTTGGCCATCCATCATTTTTCATCCAAGGGCCACCATTCATTCATCCTTATGGAAACCCTAATCCACCCTAGGATCTCTATAAAAGCATGGCATTGGTGAATGTTTTATAATTTTTGCCCAAATTAATACACTACTATTTCCCTAATATCCAATGTGTTTCCTTTGGTGTTTTCCTTGGTTCTTTGAACCAAGTGGAGTAGCCCTCTATTAATAACTTAGCTTGGGTTGCTAAGTTAATTCTTACTCATTTCCTCGCCTTCTCCATTGGGAGTTGGAGTTGAGGACGAAAATCCTGGCCTACGGTGGTCGTTTTTTCTACGGAAAAATCGTTCACTCGAGAGCTTAAATCGTAAGATCGCTCTACGAGTCCGCCAAGGGTATTTCTTTTACTTTCTTGTCATCACATTTTCACACACATCACCCTTTAATTTTCGGCCATCAAACTCACACACTCCACATTTATTTTATTGCATTTTTCTCTTCATTTTCATCTTGCATATCTTCACCATTTCACACACCCTCTCTTCATCTCTTTCCTTATTTTTCTTTTATCTTTCTTTCCCTCATTATCCACCATATATTCGGCCACTAGCACACACACCACTCTACTCATTTTTCTTTTGCATTTATTATTATATTTAGTCCATATTTTCGGCCATTTACACTACCACACAACCGAGCACTCTTTTTGAATATTTTGTGGGTTTGAACACAACCTTTTTCTAAGGGATCCCGTGTCAAGTGGTGGTATCAGAGCCAAAAGGCCTCCCACGATGCGTTTTAGTTGCCATGACAATGGTCAAAAATCAGCACAAAACCGGGATAGCAGCTCGTTTTATTTTCTAGCATTTTTCCTTACTAATATTGTGCTAACTTGTGTTATTTTATTTTTATTACTTGCTGCCATTATTATTGTCATTTAAATGCTTAAATTATTTTAGAAAATATGGTATGCAATGTGTTAGAAGATTGGCCAAGGTGAGCATTTCAAATCCCTCATTTTTCTTTTCGGTTTTATCTCCTTTATTCTCGGTTTTTTCCCTTGTTTTGTTGCCTCAGTTTTTCTATATTATTTTCCGTGTTTTGAGCCATGTTTTAGCACTTAGATATTGTTCATTACCTATATAAAAATTATGGAATTTTTGGAGTTTAAAAATCGGCCTAAAACTAATTATAAAAACCAGTTGTTTAAGTGTTATTCTCCTCGGATTTTGTTAGACTTTTGCCTCGGTTTCATGGTTATTTTTGCCTTGATTTTTCTATGCTACTTGACTATGAATGAGCCACGAAATTTCATCTAAGATATGTGCTATTAACTTGTTTCAAAATCAGAATTAAAGGATGCATAAATTGATCCTAAAGTTTGAGCTATAAAATCGGTTCATTTATGTTACTTTTCTTCTCGATTTTGCATGTTATTCCTCTGATTTTTCTTGGCATCTTTTGATTATAATTGAACCATGTTTTGCATCTAAATGTTGTTCCAATAACTAAAGATTCATTCTGAAATTTTGATGCATGAAAGTCGGCTCTAAATTTTTACTTAAAAATCAAATTCTACTTGTTGAATGCTTATTCGGTTTCTCGAGTATGTTCCTCTCGGATTTCCTTGTTAGTTTGCTGAATGTTTGCACTTGGATTTAGCTTATAATTCATCTATTAAATGCTGTAATTTAATTGCACAAAATTTGATTTACAAGGATGATTAATTTTCTAGCTAAAAATCGGCTATATTGAATATTATGCACTTAGAAAATTTTGCTCTATATAACTTGACATTTCAGCATATTAACTATGATTAAATTCGTGATCTAATTGTATTAGTTGCTGTTTTTGAAGTTATTTAGTTGCTATTAATATTATTTTGAGTGATTCTAATTAAAAGTCGATAACTTGATTGAAATTGGTTAGACTTGTGATAATTGCACGAATTGAAAATTTTATTTCTAAAACTAGTTATTGCTAAGTGATATTGAAACCTAAGTTGTTTATTGAATACCAATTTTTAAATATTGATTGTGAGCATGATCCTTATTTTACTTTTGTCTTAGCTAGGAAACATTCCTTAGTACCTAAAATTTTTCCTACGACAATTAATCAAGATAATCACCTCACTAATTTTTGGGATAAAACAACTTAGTCAAGAACTTGAAATTTAAAATTTAAAATACTTAGACATGACTAATAGGAGCGGCTTTGCACGTGACACACCCCATAAAGAATCAAATCGTGCGAGGGGCACTCCCCCTCCCGAACCTACACGTCACGAAGGTGAGACTAGTGCTCAAGGAGGCATGCAAGAACAACTCGATACCTTAACGAGCGTAGTTCACAACCTTGCCCAACAAGTCCAATCATTATTGAACAATCCTCCCCGAAAAGAATCCCAAGAACGAAATCCTTCACGAGAGACATCTTCTAGGGTTATTTCCGAACGTCCTAGGCGTAGAAATCCTTTTCCACAACCCTTAGAGGAATAAGAATGGGATGAGCCCCAAAGAAGGAGATCCCGATATTTTGAATCAGAGGATGAGGATTGGGCACACAATCAAGAACCAAACATTATCTCATTTAGTGGTCTCTATGGTAGTGATGAATATTCTATTTGGGTTAAAAGGTTAGAAAAGAGATTTGCTTATAAGTATTATGGTGAAAGGGCAAAAGTTAACTTAGCCTTCAAGAGTTTAACCAAGAAAGCTAAATCTTTGTGGGAAAGATTTGTAGCAAATTTAAGAAGAAGTAAGGAAGAATACTTGATTTCTTGGACAATAATGAAGAGGATATTAGAGAAGGAATTTGGCCTAAAACTACAAAAGGAAGAGCCCAATTTTAGGAACAAATTTTTTAAGGAAGATCACCCTATATGTTACCATATCTCCTCCAAATTTAAGAATCAAAATAGGCGTGAATATCCCTCCACTCATGGAAGAAATTTAAGGGATAAAATGGGGATAAGGACTAGGATTAATCAACCACCAATTCTATCTTCCAAACAAATTATTGACGGAATTAAAATTACTGGCCACCTTTTGAAAAATTGGGTACAAGAAACTTCAAGGATACTTGCCAATTCATCAACCATTCTTGGATCACCACCTATTATGCCCAAAAAAAATAAATGAATTCAATGAAGAAGTCTTAAGTAATGTAGAATTGCAAGAAATTTTAGAGAAAACACCGAGCTTAAGTAAAGAGGAAGAAGAGACATTAGAAGGAGCCAATTATTACTCCGAAGAAGTTCCTCTTGTTGAGATGGAAAATCAAAAGGAGGAAGACATTTTAAAGGAAGAGGAAAGTGAACGATTAAAGGAGAAATTACCACAAGATTTACCACCCATGCATGGTAATGCTTACCAATTGGATGGAACAACCCAAGAGCACCTTCATTCAAGTGGAGTCATTTGGCATCATAATCCCCTTTATAATGAATCACCCACCTCCCAACCCTTAAATTTACCCTTCTTCAAAACAAATCTCATTTGGGAAGAAATTGTAGAAGAGGAAAAAATGCTTTGCCATTTGAAAGAAGAGTCAACATTGCGACAATAAAAGATAGAGTTAAGTGAATAGAGTATTTTTGGAATTTCTAATATGATTATTGGTCTACCACACTCCCTTCCGAATATTAAAGGAATAAACCCTTCTTCCCACCATACCTAAGGAATAAACTTGAGAAATTTCTTTACCATCCCCCTCAATTAGGAAGAGGTTTGTTTATGGCTTTGGGCCTCACTATTACCTTCCCACGTTGCACCATCAAGTCCAACAAATAAATAGAAATTTTACTTCCTTTGTGTTCCACAAATGCCCCATCTTATTAATGGGAGAATTACCAAACCCACGTATTCCATTTGGCTACCACAAATTCTACCATAGAACTAGAGTTAAGGTTCAATTGGTTAGAAACTTTATCTTTGTGGTCTTAAGAGAAAAATGAGTATTTCTTTGGTCAAAGGACTTTAGCATTTCCACCTCACTACATGTCGGATTTGATTACTTTGGAAAATTTCGTCCCATCATTGAGCAATCGCCCTCCAAAGTAACTTTCGAATCCAATTCTACCACCCTTAACAAATAAAATTTTAGTAAGACCATCCAACCCCCTTGCCATTTACAGTATCATTTGGTGATAGATTTTTAAACGAAAGAACATACCCTCATTGCATGCAAATTCGAGCCATCAAAGAGTAGACAAGAAATCGTAGCAGACAATTTGGGGAGAAGTCAACCAACGGATTTGAGGTCAAATCCTCAAATCATCTGGAGAGGATGACATGCCTCGGGTTACATTCAAAAGGAAAATTGGCAAAGTCCCAAACTTTATATCTTCTCTCTACTTATTACGTGTTTTTCTCTTGTAGGTATAATTCTTGGAAGGAATTTATATGAAGCACTTGGAGGAAGTCACCAACTAGCCCGATGGGAATTTGTCTTCCCGGGCCCTTATCTTTGTAATTTTTTTATTTTTGAACTTATTTGGCATACATTCAACTTTATTGTATGGATTATATAATTGCATCATGCATTAGATTGTGTGGTTAGGGTTAGATATATGTTGGTGGATTATGGGTTGAAGAAATTCAACCAATTATTCAAAGAAAAAAGGCCTTTACAAGATCAAGCCCAAAGGAAGCCATGGCCCAAAGAAGAGCCCACATTTAAATGTGTGATTTTGCAGGTACAAGAGTTAGTGGCAACATGGATTGATGATGTGGCAAGATTCCCTCCATTGATCCATTTAGGCATGACATTCATATTCTGCCTAGGATGTGTGCTTGTTAGCCTTGATCTTGGCCATCCATCCTTTTTCATCCAAGGGCCACCATTCATTCATCCTTAAGGAAACCCTAATCCACCCTAGGATCTCTATAAAAGCATAGCATTGGTAAATGTTTTACAACTTTTGCCTAAATCAATACACTACTATTTCCCTAATATCCAAGGTGTTTCCTATGGTGTTTTCCTTGGTTCTTTGAACCAAGTGGAGTAGCCCTCCATTATTAGCTTAGCTTGGGTTGCTAAATTAATTCTTACTCATTCCCTCGCCTTCTCCATTGGGAGTTAGAGTTGAGGACGAAAATCCCGGCCTACGGTGGTCATTTTTCCTACGAGAAAATCGTTCACTCGAGAGCTTAAACAGTAAGATCGCTCTATGAGTCTGCCAAGGGTATTTCCTTTACTTTTTGGCCATCACATTTTCACACACATCACCCTTTAATTTTTGGCCATCAAACTCACACACTCCACATTTATTTTATTGCATTTTTCTCTTCATTTTCATCTTGCATATCTTCACTATTTCACACACCCTCTCTTCATCTCTTTCCTTATTTTTCTTTTATCTTTCTTGCCCTTATTATCCACCATATATTTGGCCACTAGCACACACACCACTCTGCTCATTTTTCTTTTGCATTTATTATCATATTTAGTCCATATTTTCAGCCATTTACACTACCACACAACCGAGCACTCTTCTTGAATATTGTGTGGGTTTGAACACAACCCTTTTCTAAGGGATCCCGTGTCAATAATGGAGGGCTACTCCACTTGATTCAAAGAAACAAGGAAACTCTCAAAGGCTAACCACCTCAAAGAAGCAAAAAGGGATATTTTATAAATTGGTAAAAGTTAGAATACATTCACCAATGCCATGTATTTATAGACTCCTAAGGTGGATTAGGGTTTGACAAAATTTGCTGCCCGCCGAATGCGCCTGCCCGCGCCTGCTGATGAAGCCCTCGCACGTCTGCCCGCCTATGTCTTCCTTGCCCGCGCGCGCGCCAGATTGTGCGCTGAAGATTGGGCCGCGCCAAGGCCTGATCAAAGGCCAAATTTTTTCTAACTCATCAATCCGTGTCTCCACCCACATGTGTACCTGCAAAATCATACATTTGGATGTGGGCTCTTTTTTCGGCCGAGTCCTTCTTTGGGTTCCATTTTGTTGTAGGCTTTTTCCTTGAGTATTTGAATGGAATTTCTTTAACCCAAATCCAGTATCATACATCTAACCCTAACCACACAATCTAATGCATGCAATGCAATTATAAAATCCATACAATAAAGGCGAATGTATGTCAAATAAGTTTGAAAAAATAAAATTACACATTTAGAAGGCCAGGAAGACAAATCCCCATTAGCCACTTGGTGATTTCCTCCTTGTGCTACACGTGCAATCCTTCTTCAAAAATATTCCTACAAAAAAGAGAGAACACGTAATATGTAGAGAGATGATATAAAGTTTGGAATTTTGCTAACTCTCCTTTTGAATGCCACCCGAGGCATGTCATCCTCTCCGGGTGATTTGAGGATTTGACCTTAAATCCGTTGGTTGACTTTTTCCCAAAATGGTCTCCTACAACTCCTTGTCTACTTTTTAAAGGCTCGAATTTGAATGCAATGAGGGCATATTCTTTCGTTTTAAAGTACTTCACCAATAGATGTTCCAAATAGTAAAGGGTCAGGATGGTCTTACTAATGTTTTCTTTGGTGGGGGTGGTAAAATTGAATTCGATGGCTACTTTGAAGGGCGTTTGCTCAGTGATGGGATGAAATTTTCCAAAGTAGTCGAATTTGACAAGTAGTAAGGTGGAAATACTGAAGTCCTCCGACCAAAGAAATGATCCATTTTTCCTCATGACCTCAAAAGTAAATTTTTCTACCAATTGAACTTTAACTCTAGTTCTATGGTAGAATTTGTGGTAATGAAACAGTGGGGAGTGAGGTTTTGGTAATCCACCAAATTGTAGTATATAGCATTTGTGGTTTACAAAGGAAATAAAATTCCGATTGGTGGGAATGGCTCTAAGGAAGGATGTGGAAAGGTAATGATGAGGCTCAAGGCCATAAACCAACCTCTTCCTAATTGATGGGCATGGAAAGAAAATTTCCTCAAGTCTTGGAAAGGAAAGAAAGGAAGTGATGATCATACTACCTAATCCAAAAATGGTTTCGTCACTTAATTCCATTTTCTCACGAGGACATGTAAATTCATTCTCCAATTGGCAAGACGTTTCTTCGTCAAATAAGAGATTTAGGTGTCCCTCGATAAAGGAAGGAATTTTATCATGATTTGGAAAGGAAGGGAATGGAGCTATAATCATATTTCCTATGCCAAAAATGTTTTCTTCACTTATTTGCCTTTCCTTAACATTTTTCAAAGGATATGACACCTCTTCTTCGTATGAGGAGTTGTCATGCCAATTGATATGAGTGGGCTTTTGCTCTTCAATCAACCCGCATTTTAATAATAATATATTTTCCTTTAATTTCCCTTCTTTGCTGGTGGCCTCGTAATGAGCCACTTGCTCGGGAGTCATTGGTAGCAATTTGATTTTTCTTCCTCCAAAATTAAATGTATAATGGTTGAGGAATTCGTCATAGTTGACTCTACAGTCAAAATGCCATGGTCCACCCAAAAGGATGTGGCTGGCACTCATTGGAACAACATCACAAATAACCTAGTCTTGGTATTTTCCTATAGTGAAATCTACGGTTACTCGTTTAGTTATTACATGCTCGTTAGTATCGTCCAACCATTGGAGCTTATAGGGTGTAGGGTGATCAAGGGTTTCTAGCCCTAATTTTTCGACCATGTCTTGGGAGGTTGCATTTATGAAACTTCCTCCATCGATTATAAATGAACAAACTTTGTCTTTGACCGCACATCTACTATGGAAAAGATTTTCTCGTTGGCAGTCCTTGTCCCCATTCTTTGATATTAATGCTCGCCTTATGACCAACAGTAAAGGTCCATCTTGAGGCTTGCATTCATTGGCTTCTTCGTCGCTTTCTACTTCACCTCATCCTTATCGACTTTATTGTATTGGCCTTCGTCCTCTTCACTCTCCCATTTGCCTGTGGATTCCTTAAAGACCATGACACGGTGGTTAGTGCACTCATTAGCATAGTGCCCTTTTCCCAAACATTTGAAGCATTGAACATCACGTGCTCTTGGTCATTTAGATTGGTTTTCTTGATTTTTGTTCGAGGGTGAGGGATTAAGAGTGGTGTTGGGTGTTTTCGGGGGCCAATTTTGATTAAAGGGCCTTTTATCTTCTTGCTTTGAGGTAGGTTTGTTGGAATTGAAATTTTGGGGTGGAAACTTGTTAGGCAAGTCGGTCTTGCGTTTTCTCTTTAATTACCTCTCCACCGTAAGGGCTAATTGAATGACCGATTCCATGGTCTCCAATTGTTGCATTTCGACAAGATCTCCTATGTCGAGGTTCAAGCCTCTTATAAATCTTGCGATGATTTGTTCCTCAGGCTCATCAATTGCGCATCGCATATTATGGATTTCAAATTCGTTAAGGTATTCGTCTACCGAGAGGCTATTTTGTTTTAAGTTATGGAGTTGATTAAAGAGTTCATGTTTGTAATGACGAGGGATGAACCTATGGTGCATCATTTCCTTCATGGAAGTCCAAGTAGTAACGGAATACCCTAACGTTCTCATTCTTTGGGCCTTAAGGTTGGACCACCATAATGCAGCATGGCCCGTAATTTCAAGAGAGACTAATTGGATTTTCACTCGCTCGGAGTAATATTGGCATTCAAAAACTCTCTCAACTTTGTCAACCCAATCTAGGTATGTGTGCCCATCACACGTTCCATTAAAAGAGGGAATTGTAATCTTGATGTTGCGGAGGTCGTCGTTGTCCCTACAACGATTTGGGTGATACTCTTCATCATCAACTCAATCCTCATCCTTCAAATCAAGTTGATGGGTTCTCCTTCATTGGGGCTCAACCCATTCTTCTTCCTCTACGGGTCGTTGGAAAGGGGCTCTATGCCTAGGGCGTTCGGGTATAATTCTAGAGGAGGTTTCTTGTGAAGGAACTCATTCATGAAATTCTTTTCGGGGAGGATTGTTCAAAAGTGATTGGACTTGTTGGGCAAGGTTGTTAACTACGCTCGCTAAGGCATCGATTTGTCCTTGCATGCCTCCTTGAGCGCTAGTTTCACCTCCGTGACGTGTAGGTTCGGGAGGGAGAGTATCCCTCGCACGATTTGGTTCTTTGTGTGGTGTGTCATGTGCAAAGCCGCTCCTATTAGTCATGTCTAAGTATTTTAATTTTTAAATTTAAGTTCTTGACTAAGGCGTTTCATCCAAACGTTAGTGAGGTGATTATCTTGTTTAATTGTCTTAGGAAAAATTTTAGGTACTAAGGTATGCTTCCTAGCTAAGACAATAGCAAAATAGGGATCATGCTCACTTATCAATTAAAATTTGGAAATCAAATAAACAACTTAAGTAATCCACAACACTTAATAAAAACTAATTTTAGAAATTAAATTTTCAATAAGAGCAATTACCAATTTACAATCAAATTAACCTAGTTATCAACTTTTATCCATGATCATTTAGAGTAATATTAATAACAACTAATTAACTATAAAAACAGCAAGTAATAAAATTTAGAACTCCAATTAGATCAAGATAACATGCTGAATTTTCAATTCAAACATAGCAGAATTTTCCATGTAATGTTTAGCTTAATTTTGCTAATTTAAATCATGCTTTTGCTAAATTCTTATAAACCAATTTCGTGCATTTAATTAACAGAATATGATAGGTGAATTTATAAGTTACAACAAGAGCAACATTCAGCAAATTAATAGGCAAATTTCGAGCATAACATAAAGATGCAAAAATCGAAAAGATAAGTCAATAATAATCCGATTTTGATAATAATAGCTCTAAGTCGATTTTAAGCAGCAAAATTTACAGAAAATTAATATAGTGAATGGACAATATCTAAGTGCTAGAACATGGATCAAACATAGATCAAAGAGGCTAGAAAAAAATCGGAATGAGAGCATGCAAATCCGAAGAGAAAAACAACCATGAAAACTGATTTTAAGTAAATTTAGGGCCGATTTTATGCTTGAAATATTTCAGAATTTATATATGTTTAATAGACAAGATTAAAGTGCCCAAATATGATTCAAATGATAACATGAGAAACCAAATAAATCAAACCAACAATATGCTAAAAACCGAGGCTAAAAAAGAAAGCAAATCCGAGAGAAGAATAACATCAATTAATCCGGTTTTATGTAATCATTTTTGGCCAATTTTAAGCATCATTTTCACCAATATTTGAGCATTCATTTGGTTTAGATTCAGATGTAAATATTAACTAAAAAAAAACACAGCAAACTAAATGAAAAACTGAGGCACAAAAGAGTGAAGAAAATCGAGAACTAAGAGAGATTTTGAGCTATACCTTGGCCGATTTTGTAGCATTGCCTACCATATTTTTCCAAAATAGATCAAACATTAAAATGGTAATAATAATGGCAGCAAATATAATCGTTATGTTAGCACAAAATATAATGAAAATAATGCTAAAATTCGAAACGAGCCGCTATCCCGATTTTGTTCCGATTTTTGACTAATATCATGGCAACTAAAACGCTTTGGGAAGCCTTATGGCTTTGATACCACTTAACACAGGATCCCTTAGGAAAGGGTCCGTGTATAACTCACAAAATGATAGAAATGTGTGCTCGGTGTGTGGTTGTGTTATGGCCGAAATGAAGGGAAATAAAATGACAAAATGATGCAATAAAATGAGGAAGGTGTGGTGTGTGCTAGTGGCCGAAGTTAGGATGCAAGATGAAGACAAGAAATATAAAAGAAAAATAAAGAAAGAGATGAAGGGTTAGAAGATAAATATGGAGAATAAAAATGCAAGAAATAAAAATGTAGTGTGTGTGATGGTGAATGCCGAAATTAAAGGTGGAAATGTGGGTGTAAGTGAAGCAGAAATGAAAATAATGAAAATACCGTTGGCGGACCCGTAGAGCGATCTTACGGTTTAAGCTTTCAGGTAAACGATTTTCTCGGAGGAAAAATGACCACCGTAGGCCTAGGTTTTCTTCCTCAACTCTGACTCCCAATGGAGAAGGCGAGGGAATGAATAAGAATTATCCTAGCAACCCGAAGCTAGGATAATAATGGAGGGCTACTCCGCTTGATTCAAAGAACCAAGGAAACTCTCAAAGGCTAACCACCTCAAAGAAGCAAAAAGGGATACTTTATAAATTGGCAAAAGTTGGAATACATTCACCAATGCCATGTATTTATAGACTCCTAAGGTGGATTAGGGTTTGGCAAAATTTGGAGGAGAAATAGGAGCCTTTGATGGAGTGAAATCAGTGGCCAAAAATGAAGGAATCCGTGTGCGCCAATCCATGGCTGAGAGTGAGGCGCGCTGCTGATGATGAGTGGTGGAGATGCGCCAGCTAAGTGATCCGTGGCACGTGCCAGACGTGAAGCTGCTGCCCACCGAATGCGCCTGCCCGTGCCTGCTGATGATGAGCTAGCTAGCTCAGTTGTACTCCTCACTTGTACCCCAGGTACTAGTCCCTGAGGTACTGGGTTCGAGTGGGGGGGAAGGCAAAAACCCTCTGCAGGGGGAGGGAAGATCGTGAGTACATGTGGTGGGCCTGTGTGGCTGCCACGTGGCAGTGATGCACGGACATGAGGCTGGTCACTCTCGCCGGTTGCTGGGCCACGGGCCTGGGCTGGGGGAGTGGATCAGGAGATTGGGCCGTTACAAAAAAATGTGCTGCCTCTATCTGGTGAGAAAACCCCTTGTGACATCCCGCTATGTAATGAAATGAATGAATTGACTGCATGTTTTACGAACTGCATATGCACAGCATGCATTTACATTTATGATGATTTGCTAAGCTTTACCTCATAGATGTCTCTGTGGTATAGGTGACGTAGGCAATCAAGGTGAGGATTTTGTACCTCGACCTGACGAGTGACGCGGTTGGCGGAGGATAACTCTGGTGGTGTGCTTAGGACTGTCAGAGCATGATTGACCCGTGGGTGAAGTGTAGGTATTTTGGGTATGTATAGACATTTTGGGACATGATAGATGTATAGGATTTAATTAGAAAACTTGTAAAGTATTTTGAATGATGTTAAATAGTTCTACGATTATGAAATTTCTAGATGGTGGTTGATTAGGTAAATTCTGGTTAGAGGTAAATATAGGGTTATGCTGTCCATTTTATTAAAGAAAGGTGAAGTTGGAGTTTAGGTGTGGTTTATGAGGTGTTTAGGAGTGTATTAGATGTTGAAAGAGTTTTATAAAGTAAAGGAAGTGAATTGGTGATGAGTAAGTAAAAGAAAAAGGGGATAAGTGGGTAAAATATGAAGTGTTAGGCGTAGAGGGATGATATTTTGCCTTTGAAGTGTCGACCTGTACTTGCAGGGGTCAACCTTACCGGACAAAGGTGTCGACCGCTGTTAAAAGGTGTCGATCGCTGTTAAAAGGTGTCAACTAGTCTCAGTACAAACAAAAACCAGAGGCAAATGAGGTGTCGACCCTATTAGCAAGTGTCGACCACTATCAGACAAGGTGTCGACTAGTCTAAGTAGAAACAAAAACCAGAGACAAATAGGGTGTCGACCCCTATTAGGAGGGGTCGACCACTATTATGAAGTGTCGACCGAAAGTTTTGGGGGTCGACCGGGTTTTTTTTATTGTGTCAAACTTGAAATTTTGGTTAATTTTACCTTATAATGTGTCTTCTACGCACGATAGTCTTCCGCTACCAAGCTTTAATATTTTAAATGATGTCACTTGAGGAAATGAATAAAGTCATTAAAAAAGTCAAAAAATTTTATGAAAAATTTTAAGATATAGAAAAAAGGGGACGTTACAGTATGGTATCAGAGCACCCGGGTTTGAAAATCATTCCTGTAGACAGCCTGACAGTACATGCCATTACACGGTCATGCTTCCTTAACTGTAAGTATGTTTATGAGTTTTAGCATTTTCTAAGATTTGTCTTTTTATGAACTTATATAGGATTAGGAAAATGGTCAGAGGTAGAAACGACAGGGATGACGCCATCGATCGACTGACTGATCTGCTTGATCGACAAGTTCAACATATAGATCATCAATCTCAATAGCTAGAGATATTGGTGAATCGAGAGAACCACAGGAACAAGGAATTGGATGTTCCTAACCATCTGGGCAAGGAGAGATTTCAACGACTCCGACCTCCCGTATTCGATGGATAGTCCACGGACCCGATTTATGCAGAAGAATGGATCCGAACTATGGAAGATATGTTCGGCTATGCGAAGGTAAAGAATGGAGAAAAGGTTACATGTGCGACGTTCCACCTTACGAAGGATGCTATATTTTGGTGGGACACCATCAAAGCCACCACTGACGTAATGGTGATGACTTGGGAGCAATTTCGAAATGTATTCTACAACAAATACTTCAGTCGTATCGTGGGAGCGGCAAAGAAGGTGGAGTTTTCTCAGTTACGACAGACTGGCTCAGTGGCAGAGTATGTTCGGCGGTTCGAAGCGTTATCATGATTTGCAATTAATCTGGTAAGTGACAACGACGATAAAGTGCATCAATTTGTTCAGGGTCTGAAACCTGAAATTTATAAGAGTGTGAAGATATCGGGGACTCTGGGTGTTCCCTATGAGAGTAATGTGGCCAAGGCTTTGGAGATAGATGAGGCCGAATAAAAATTAGTTAAGCCGAGGGAGCCTGCAAAAGGTTTCTTTAGTGAACTTTAGCCTCAGAACAGGGGTTGACAGCCGAGAGGACAACAACAACCACAACAACAAATGGGTATTAAAAGGCCGTATGAGGTAAAGAATGACCAAGGCAAAGGGAAACAGATACAAGGAACTTCTCAGAAGCCTCTGTGTCTTAAATACCAAAAGGAGCATTCTGGCGATTGCAGGATGGGTACAGACAAATATTTTTGATGTGGAGAAACTTGTCACTTTGTTAAGGATTGTCCAAAGCTAGGCAGAGACCAACCTGGCAGAGATCAAAAAAGGGTTATGCCAATGATCTTTTCTTTTATTGAGCCATATGAGGAGGAAAGCGAAGTGCAGCATTCAGTGATCACAGGTAGAATTTTAATTGCTGGTGTAGCTGCGTTTACGTTAATTGATACAGGTGCTACGCATTCCTTTGTTTCAACTACCTGCGTAGTTAGAGTTAATTTGTTGCCTAGTTCAAATGGTTGCTTTTATAGTGTGATGTTGTCGTCAAGAGAAAATTTACACTCAGAGCAAGTAGTTCAAGGCAATATTATTTCAGTAGGAAATAATACCCTTTATGCCAGCTTAATTATAATGGATATGAAGGGTTACGACATTATCTTGGGAATGGATTAGCTATCCCGCCATTATGCTACTATCGATTGCAGATCGGGGATAGTGTCTTTCCAGCCTCCAAGTAAAGAAAAGTTCAACCTTCAAGCAATGAAAAGGACAAGTAGAATTCTTGTTTCTTATTCTATGTTGGCCCGAGAAAAGTTTAGGGATAGGTGCTCGGTCTATTTAGCCTGTGTAATTGATACTCAGCTATTCAGCGAGGCGAAGTTAAATGATATTCCGGTTGCTAGAGAATTTTTAGAAGTTTTTCTCGAAGATCTTCCTAGTTTACCTCCGGACCGAGAAATTAAATTTGTGATCGACGAATATCCAGGAGCTGAGCCTGTGTCAAAGAATCCATATAGACTGGCTCGTACTAAACTAAAGGAACTGAAATCTCAATTGGAGGAACTGGTGAGCAAGTGCTTTGCACGCCCGAGTTTTTCGCCATAGGGTGCTCCTGTTTTGTTTGTGAAGAAAAAGGATGAGACACTCAGAATGTGCATCGATTACCGAGAATTGAACAAGCTGACTATTAAGAACAAGTATCCACTGCCTTGGATAGACGACTTGTTTGACCAACTGCAAAGTGCTCGGGTTTTCTCAAAGGTTGACCTACGCTCAAGTTACTATCAGCTGAAAATTAGAGCTGAAGATGTTCCAAAGACTGCATTTGGTACTAGATACGGGCATTACGAGTTCTTAGTAATGTTTTTCAGACTTACAAATGCACCTGCAACTTTTATGGATCTAATGAACCGTGTCTTCCGAGAGTACTTGGACAAGTTTGTCATCGTCTTTATTGATGATATCTTGGTTTATTCACGAACCGAGGATGATCATAAGGAGCATTTGAGGAATGTTCTGGCAACTCTGAGGCAACACAGGTTATATGTAAAACTTTCAAAAAGTAATTTCTTGCTGGACAGAATTCATTTTCTGGGCCATGTAGTTTCAAAATAAGGAATTTCTGTGGATCCAGTAAAAATACAAGCTGTCAGAGACTGGCATAAACCAAGAAATGTTAGAGAAGTACGTGGTTTTCTTGGTTTGGCCGAATATTATCGAAAATTCATTATGGGATTTTCAAGCATTGCGGTGCCTCTATCCCGATTGACAAGGAAGAATGTAAAGTTTGCTTGGTCAACCGACTGCGAGGAAAGTTTTCAGCAGTTGAAACAGAAATTGACTACAACACCAGTATTGACACTGCCAGTTGAAGGTGATAAGTTCAGTATATACTGCGATGCCTCTAAGACAGGGTTGGGATGCATACTGATGCAAGAGGGAAAAGTCATTGCATACGCTTGTCGTCAGTTAAAGTTGTATGAACAGAACTACCCTGTCACGCCCCTAATACTGTACCCGTATTTCCGTACTATTTATTTATTTGTATTATATTTTTTTTTTTATCCTAATAATTTTAATTAAACTCTAGGCGGAACCTAAACCGAAATCGAAACCAAAATCGAAATCGGAATTTAAATCTAACTTTTAAAATATTTAAAACAATTAAATAAAAACTTAAAACATTTAAATAAAAGTTAAAATATTTAATTTAAACTATAATTCGATGGGAGGACAAAACTGTCCAACCCAAACAAATCAAGGCAGCGATCAGTCGCTGCCCATGATCGCTGCATACTTGCAGCGATCCTTCCCTTCTTCTTCCTTCTAATTCCGTCGTTCTCTTTTTCTCTCATCTGCTCTCTGGAATGTTGGATTCCAGAGAGTAAACCAACTCTGTTTTTCCACACTAAATTCTTTTCAATCGCAATAAAACTATAACTTAAACTCGACTAAATTAACAGCAGACTTTGCGAAATCCAACTGCATGGATATATCTAAAAATCGAGGTTATCCGTATCAAACCTACAACATTTCAAAGCATTTCTATAACGTTCAGATAACTGTTTTAAACCAAAACATTCTCTATAAACAGTTTACTAAAAAACCTTTAAAACATCAAATATAAACCTATCAACTACCAGAACCAAGCATCATAATATATCTATACAACCAACAGCCCAAAATGTCCCAAAAACCCTCAAAACTCTGTACATACTTCCCACGGGTCGGTTAAGCCTCGACTGCGCCAGCACACCACCGCAGCCATCCTCCATCAACTGAATCACGCCTCAGGTGGAGGAACATCGTCCTCACCTGGTACTTCGAAGTCTATGTCACCTACACCATACATATACACTATGAGATAAAATCTCAGTAAGACTCGTAAATGCAAATACTATGCCATGCTATGCTGTGCTGTGTTGTGCTATGCCATGCTATGCTGTGCTATGCCATGCTATGCTCTGTAGGTGTCACCGAGATCCTATCCCCCTAACCGGAGAGAGTTCATCCAGCGGGCGGACTACTCTTTCCAGTTAGAGGAGGGGGGTACACGCTTACAACACGTACAGCCGTGCCTGAGCCCCACCTCGCGTGACCTATAACTGTATGCCTTTCGGCCTGTAAGCCTTTCGGCCGGTGAACTGTAAGCCTTGCGGCCGGTGAACTGTAAGCCTTGCGGCCGGTGAACTGTAAGCCTTGCGGCCGGTGAACTGTAAGCCTTGCGGCCGGTGAACTGTAAGCCTTGCGGCCGGTGAACTGTAAGCCTTGCGGCCGGTGAACTGTAAGCCTTGCGGCCGGTGAACTGTAAGCCTTGCGGCCGGTGAACTGTAAGCCTTGCGGCCGGTGAACTGTAAGCCTTGCGGCCGGTGAACTGTAAGCCTTGCGGCCGGTGAACTGTAAGCCTTGCGGCCGGTGAACTGTAAGCCTTGCGGCCGGTGAACTGTAAGCCTTGCGGCCGGTGAACTGTAAGCCTTGCGGCCGGTGAACTGTAAGCCTTGCGGCCGGTGAACTGTAAGCCTTGCGGCCGGTGAACTGTAAGCCTTGCGGCCGGTGAACTGTAAGCCTTGCGGCCGGTGAACTGTAAGCCTTGCGGCCGGTGAACTGTAAGCCTTGCGGCCGGTGAACTGTAAGCCTTGCGGCCGGTGAACTGTAAGCCTTGCGGCCGGTGAACTGTAAGCCTTGCGGCCGGTGAACTGTAAGCCTTGCGGCCGGTGAACTGTAAGCCTTGCGGCCGGTGAACTGTAAGCCTTGCGGCCGGTGAACTGTAAGCCTTGCGGCCGGTGAACTGTAAGCCTTGCGGCCGGTGAACTGTAAGCCTTGCGGCCGGTGAACTGTAAGCCTTGCGGCCGGTGAACTGTAAGCCTTGCGGCCGGTGAACTGTAAGCCTTGCGGCCGGTGAACTGTAAGCCTTGCGGCCGGTGAACTGTAAGCCTTGCGGCCGGTGAACTGTAAGCCTTGCGGCCGGTGAACTGTAAGCCTTGCGGCCGGTGAACTGTAAGCCTTGCGGCCGGTGAACTGTAAGCCTTGCGGCCGGTGAACTGTAAGCCTTGCGGCCGGTGAACTGTAAGCCTTGCGGCCGGTGAACTGTAAGCCTTGCGGCCGGTGAACTGTAAGCCTTGCGGCCGGTGAACTGTAAGCCTTGCGGCCGGTGAATGCTGGCCGGTGAACTGTAAGCCTTACGGACGATTTTAAACTGTATGCCTTACGGCCCAATTTCTTCTTTACGTTATCTTTAAAACAATGCACGTGATGCAGGATGCTTGAACAGTTCAATATGCCATAAGGTAAACAATAACATATATACCATCAGGACTATAAAACACACAACCTATAACCTATAAAACAACTAAACCTGTCTACCCAACCAAAACAAATAGACATACGCATCTCCAAAATTCCTCGAGACGACATTCGACGTACGGTGTAGGCCAATCGGCCAGAGAAGATCACGAGAACTTACCTCGTGTCCAAAGCAGCTCAAGCTCCGTCCACGAGCGTTGTTTGTCTGAAGTAAAACACAATATTGACGTTAAAACGAGTTTAAGTTAATAAACGTCCAAACTGTCAAGACCTTAACTAAAGAACTTGCTAAAGCTTTAATTCGATTCATTGCACTATTTTACCGAGCAATCTATGCTCGGCACCTGAAAATCCAAAATACGAGTTTACCCTAAAATCTCGAATTTTTACGATTTCTAACATTTTTCACGAATCGTTCCAACTTCGTCCTATAACGTTCAATACGTCATTTATATCGTTAATCATAATCAAACTATTAATTTCGGACCCTAAATCGACATTTTAATCGAAACCCTAAACGAAACCCTAATTGATTAAACTCCGAAAAACTCAAAATAAAAGCTCTAAGATTGTAGGTTCATACCTAGAACGTCGATTGGAGGAGAAATCACGAAGAAAACGAAACGATCGGAGCTCAAATCGGAGTTCGGAAATGAAGCGGCCGTGAGCAAGAAGGAACAAAATTGCCTCTGGCGTTTTGTGAAAACAGGGAAGAAGAAGAAAATGAGGGAGAGAGAGATTTGTGTTGATTTTATAATTTTGGTTTGACAAATTACTAAAATGCCCCTTCCTTAGTTATATATATATATATATATTTCGTTCTTCGTTTCGTTAATCGGCCAACGACTCGACTTTTCTAACTTTCCATATTTCGCCAATAACTCCTATTCATTATTTGGGATTTATTGAAACTGTCCGTTCGCAATTCGGATCTCGTTTACTATTTTTATTAAAACATTCTTTATGTTACGAGAAATGTAATTACTCGGAATATAGCGTTTAATCTCCGAAAATTCCCATAATTTTCTTAAAATTCTTATTAATCGATAGGATCGTAATGACGCTTTTTTTTTGTGAAACGGACCTGATTCGACATAAATATAAAAATGTCATCCAATAATATAATATATGAGTCCGTATAACTGGGTATTACATACCCAACTCACGATTTGGAGCTAGCGGCAGTCGTCTTCGCATTGAAAATATGAAGACATTATTTATATGGACAACAGTGCGAGGTATTTTCAGATCATAAGAGTCTGAAATACTTGTTTACGTAGAAGGAGTTAAACATGCGATAAAATAGGTGGTTAGAGTTTGTCAAGGATTATGGCTTCGAGATCAAATACCACCCAAGAAAAGCGAACAAGGTGGCTGACGAATTACGCAGAATGCCCACGACGAGCCAATCTTCAGCTTCGGCTATGTCAGTAATGCTGAAATCTGAAATTTCCAAGTTTAACATGGAGATTGTTTTAGAATGATCGGCTATGCTTAATGCCATCTCACTAAAGCCGACGATTCTGGACAAAATTTTAGAAGCTCAGCAGAAAGATGATCAATGCGAAAGCTTTAAATTAAGCATGACTTCCGAGGATTCATCCGATTTCAACCAGTCGAACAATGGCACTTTGAAATTCAGAAATAGATGGTACGTGTCCGATGATAAAGAATTGAAGACTGAGATATTATTGGAAGCACACTCATCGATGTTCTCTGTACATCCGAGAAGTATGAAGATGTATAGACTCGAAACAGCACTTCTGGTGGCCTAACGTGAATAGAGAAGTTTCTAGGTATGTGGAAACCTGTTTAGTCTGTCAACAGGTCAAAGCAGAGCACCAAAGGCCAGTAGGAACTTTACAGCCCCTGTCGATTCTGGAATGGAAATGGAAACAAATTTCTATGGATTTCATTGTAGGACTACCTAGAACTACGAAAGGACACGATGAAATCTGAGTTATAGTGGACCGTTTGACAAAGTCAACCCATTTTCTTCCAGTCAAGATGACGTATTCCATGGATCAGCTTGCTGAGCTTTATGTTCAGGAAATTGTCAAACTGCATGGGTTTCCATTTCAATTGTTACTGACAGAGATCCGAGGTTCATTTCTAAATTCTGGAAAAAGTCTGCATAAAACTATGGGAACCTAACTTGTAACACCCGAGTTTTTCGGGTTTTACGCTCCAAGGGTATTTCCATAAATAAGGAATATAGGACTGTCTAATGAGCATGAGGTGTATTTAGTGTCCTAAGGGTTTATGGGAATTTTTAGAAGAATAAGTAAATTTTTAGAAAAAACCATATCGATAGTGTAACGTTAGAGTTCCATTTTTAGCCCTATAATGTTTTAATTCGTAAAAATAGTAAACAAGGTCCAATTTGCGAACGGTTAGCCTCGTTAGAACCCTAAGAATAAGTTGGAATATTTGGAGGAATAAGGGAGTTTCGGAAAAACCAAACCGATAGCGGAATAGTGAACGAATAAAAGGAATTGAACTATGGGCAAAATGGTAATTTAGGAAGTCAAAATTTTATAAAACCTAAACTCCTCCTTTTTCCTTTCATTTTCCGTCCTCTCCAACGTGAGCCCCTCACGATTTTCTTCCCTCCTTCACCGTCCCTCCAACGATCGATCCTCTCCTTCTATTTCGGCGTTTTCTCTTCAAGTTTTCTTCTCCAAATCAACGCTCTAGGTAAGTTTTACGCTTTGGCATAGTTTAGTTGACGTTTTAGGGTAAGTTTTGATTTAGGGTTTAGTGTAAAATTTCTAGATTTATGATAAATAGATAGGATAGTGATTTTGTAGCTCATTGACGATGTTTTGGTTGTTATTTAGGTTGGTAGAGTGAATTAATGGTGTGGGTGAATATTTATGGTTAGGTTTTGGTGAATGGAGGTTAGTAAAACACCATTAATGGAGTTAAGTAGTTGGTGAACGCATTGTGCTCGACAAAATACCCAAATGAAGTGAATATGAGTTTTAAGAAAAATAGTCTTAGCTCGGGTTTTGGTTTAGTTTTGAAATTTACAAATTAGAATCGATACTAATGACATGTTACGAAAATGTCTTGGGTGACCCAAGCTCTCAAAGGACGGTGCTCGGCATATCTAGGACTCTAGGTAAGTGGTGTTAGGTTTCCGGCTCCTAAAGCCCTACATTATGTCGATGTTAGGAACTAAATGTCTTAATGATGTTTTCATGATTTTGGGATTCTAAAGAGTCGGGTAGACTAGGACGTTTCCTATGAGTAGTTGGTTAGGTTCGTTCATACACGTCATGAATGATTGAATGATTGATTAGTAGTACTATTCCTCATGTATCATGTTTGCTTTTTTAAGATTTAATGATATGTTCGTGCATTCACGTTTTCAAGTAAACGAAGTATAGTAATGTAAAGTCGGAGGATGAGTAGGGCACAGTGTACATTAATGGCAACTAATGGCACGATATTACGTTAATGGCAACTCATGACACGGTATTACGTTAATGGCAACTCATGACACGGTATTACATTAATGGCAACTCATGACACGGTATTACGTTAATGGCAATGGCAACTCATGGCAAGTGTTTTGGTCTACAGGGTAGACGAGGTGGTGTCTGTGCCTACTCATGCCTAATGATATATATGTATAAGCTATGTGAAGTGAATAAATGATAAATGTACATGTTTTGAAAAACCATGCATTATGTATACTCATGTTTTAGTGCACCTCTTTACTAAGCATTAGGCTTAATGTGTTTATCGTATGATGTAGGTGACGATAACGAAGGTGAGGAACTTCCTCCTGATGATCAGGCATAGGTGGTCGATGGGCGGAGCTCGTGGCGACGTGTTGTGTTTTGGCTAGGTGCGATGACCTGTGGGAGTGCTCTGAGTCGTTTTGTGGTAATTGGTTGTGAATTAAAAGAATATATGTTGTTTAAAAGATTTTAGGGTGTATAGAAAAGTTTGACACTTGGATGATTATAGTGGATAATGGTTTGGAATAAAGTGTTGTTTTGAATGATTTGGTAAATGAATTCGTTTTGGAAAAGATTCAAGGATTCAAATGTTTATGGTGATGTTGGTTTGTGGATTTGATTGGAATGCGTTTGATGATTTTAGGTGTTAAATGGTAGGGATACGTTCGGGTTTTAGAATGATCCATGCGGTTTATTTTCATGAATTTTAAACATAGATTCGGGTATGTTTCGAGTCGTCTTTTGTTGGGAGTTTGAAGTATGTGAGTCTAATGTTGTTGGGAATGTGTTTGGAAGGTTTAAGGTGAAGAGGAGATGTTAAAAAGGGAAAAATTTGGCTAAGTCTAGAATTTGGTTGCCAATTCCAGAGGAGGTGGCGATCGTTCGCCACTCGTGGTGAACGATCGCCTCGGTCGCATGCCGTGCGTGCGTGCGTGTTGGGCGTTAGGCGATCGCTGGGCGTTAGGCGATCGCTTGGGCGATCATACGGGGCGAATGATCGCCCCAAATTGGGCGATCGATCGCCCCTCGTTTGTTTTCTTTTTATTGGCGACAGATCGCCAGTAAGGAGGGGCGATCAGTCGCCCCTCCTTTGGCTGGCAGTTGACGATTTTTGCCCCCTGTATGTTAATGATTTAGTTTATTTGGTTTTAGTTTATTTAAAGTGTTAAGGGAAGTGTTTGTAAAAAAAAAAAAAAAAAAAAAAAAAAAAAAAAAAAAAAAAAAAAAAAAAAAAAAGGTACTTGTATGTGAAAATTAAGGAGGCTAAGTTAGAAGTAAGTTATGGTTAGGCCGTGACGGCCCTGACCGGGTTGGGGTTCGTTACATAACTGAATTTCAGCACAGCTTTTCATCCTCAGACTGATGGATAGACATAAAGAAAAAAACAGATTCTAGAGGATATGCTTTCAAGCTACAATACGGAGCATGTGTGTTGAAATTTCAAGGTTTGTGGAGTAAGTATTTACCACTGATTGAGTTCTCGTACAACAATAGCTTTCAAGCTACTATTGGTATGGCTCCGTATGAAGCGCTATATGGACGGAAATATAGGTCCCCGCTGTATTGGGACGAAGTTGGAGAAGCTAGTTTGATTGGACTTGATATTCTACAACAAACTGCAGAAAAAATTGCCATTATCAGACAACGGATTGAGACAGCTCAAAGTCGTCAGAAAAGCTATGCAGATCAAAGACGAAGAGAGCTAGGAATTCAACAAAGGAGACGAGGTATTTCTGAAGATTTCTCCTGTAACGCCCAGGTTTTTCGAGTTTTCGCTCCAAGGGTATTTTTTGTAAATAAGAAATATAGGCCCGTTTTGTGAGCGGGAGATTTTATTAGGGCCCTAGGAATTTATGAAGATTTTTAGTGGAATAAGTAAATTTTTAGAAATCTAAATTGATAGCGTAACACCGAGTTTCGATTTTAAATTTTCTGCCTATAGAGTTTTAAGTTGTAAAAATAATAAATTAAGTCTGTTTTGCGAACGGAGAGTTTCGTTAGAACCCTAGGAATAAGTTGGAATATTTGGAGAAATAAGAAAATTTTGGAGAAACTAAATTAATAGACAAAAATAACAAATTAAGCTAAAGGATTGAGGGATGGGCAAAAAGGTAATTTTGATAGGTTAAAAATTTAATAAAAACACAACTCTCTTCTCTTCTCTTCTCCATTTCACGCCAAAGCACCAAAGAGCTTCTCCCTTGCATTTTTGGCGATTCTTTCCCCCCTCTCACGGCATTTCATCAATTGTCCATCCAACACTTCATTTTTCTTCTGTTTTCTCTTCCCCAATCGACACCCTCGGTAAGCTCTAAGATCTAGGCACAGTTAGTTGTCGTTTTAGGGTTGATTTTGCTTTGGGTTTATTCGATTAAGGGTTGAGAAATCGTAGGTTTTGTTAGAAATTGATAGTTTAAGGATATTAATGCCCATTATCGATGCATTAGTTGTTATTTAGGTAGATTAAATGGATTAATGGTGTTTGGGTGATTGTTAGGTTAATTTTGGGGTTGTTGGAGAAAGGAGAAATCCATTAATGGAGGTCAGATAATTTGGGAACGCATCGTGCTCGATGAAATTCCCGAATGGAGAAAATACAAGTTTTAGAGAAATTAGCTTAGACTAGGAGCTTAATTTAAGTTTGGAATCTGTTTATTTAGGATCGGTTTTAATGCCACTACTTGTGAAATGCCTTAGGTGGAGACGACTTTTCGGACGGATCTCGGCTTGCTATGGACGCCAGGTAAGTGGGTGCTATGTTTCCGGCTCTTAAGGCCTTACATCGTGTCAATGCTAGGCTTTCGTATTTTGATGATAATTTTTTGATTGTGGGGTTTAATGAGTCGGGTAGCCTAGGATGTTAGTTATTAGTTGTTTGTTAAGTTCGTTGCGAGTAAAGTTAGTTCATGTACGTTAGTGAATTATTTTGATGGTATGTTATGCGTAAATTCCCCATGCATCATGTTTGCTCAAATGACATACGAAATGTTTTACATGCATGGAATTGAAATATAATTAATGATTAAATTGGTTGGGGCAGTATGGCCATGACAACAAAACCGTCCATTTCAAGGGACCATGAATCACTGTCCACGCACTGGACCATGAATACTGTCCGTAAGGACCATGTACACGCACTTGCCCACTCCCCAGCATAATTCATGTCAAGTAAGAAGAACACGAACAAGTAAATGAACATGTTCTATGAAAGTCATGCATTAATGCATACGTCATTTATAGTGCATTCTCTTACTAAGTATTAGGCTTAATATTTATGTTGTATGATGTAGGTGAAGAGATTGGAGGTGAGAAGCCTCCTCTCGATGATCAAGTATAGGTGGTCGGTGGATGGGGTCTCGTGGTGACGACAAGTGTTTTGGCAAGGCTTACCTACCTGTGGGTAGCTCGAGCTCTTTTGGTAAAAGTATGCTTGTGTGTTGATATAAAATTTATTGGTTATGGTTTGGTTGTATGTGGTTAGCTCGGAGAAAATGTGATTTTTGATAGTTGTATTTATATGGGTCACTTTTGGATGATGTTAGGAGTTTCTGCTGCGTATGTCTATTATCGATGGGTTTGATGATTTTTGGGCATGGTTCTGAGATGAAAATGGTGTTTATTTTCGAAGTTGTGTAGTGGATTAGGTTGAGTCGTATTTTGTGATTTTAGGTATTTTAAATCTGTAAGGATACGCTCAGTTTTTAGAGCGATCCATGCAGTTTGTTTTTCATGAACTTTGAATGCGTATAGGCTACATTTCATGTCGTGTTTTAGGTGATTGATGAAATTAAGAAATATGTTTTGGTGGATGAGTTATTATGTAAAATTTGATGGTGTGTTGTGAAATGAAAAGAAATGAGAAGTGTGGTGTGCAAGGAATGGAGAAGGAAGAAGGCAATGCTCTGGAATTCAGATTCCAGAGCGGTTGCTGATCGATCGCCAAAAGGGGGGGAGATCGATCGGCTAGTGGGATCGGCAATTCTCTGGTTTTCCAGAGAGTTAGCCAATCGATCGCCATTAGGGACGATCGATCGGCTAACCAAAGGCCGATCGATCGGCTGTCAAGCAGCTGATCGATCACCCCTTGTTTTCTTGCTGGTCGATCGATCGGTTGCCAGCAGCTGATTGATCGCCCCCTTGTTTTTCTTGTGGGCCGATCGATCGGTTGTCAAGCAGCCGATCGATTGCCCACTATGTTGTTTTCCTTTGACGATTTTGCCCACTTTTATTTGTTTGGTCTTAGAATAAACAAAAAATAATAGTACATATTTTCTGCGTGAACTTATGGGGGATAAGTTAATATTAAGTCATGGCTAGGCCGTGGAGGCCCTGACCGGGTCGGGGTTGTCACAACTATGGTATCAGAGAGACCGGGTTTTAAAAGCGATTTTATAGACCGCCTGCCAAACACAAACCGCCGCACGAGGACTCTCCATCAACTGTAAGTGTTTAAGTTTAAGTATGATTCCTATATGTTTATTTTGTGTGTGTTTCTTAATGTGTCTAGAAATAAGAAAATGCCGAAAGCACCTAGACAACCCGAGGAATATCCTATTAGCCAGCTTATAAACATAGCGCACCAACAATCAGAACAGGTAGGGAGTTTACTCAACCGAGATGGAAATGGTAACAGACAAGGTAGTACTTCTTGGAACCAGGGTAGTGAACCAACTAGGCAGTTTCGACCTCCAATGTTCGATGGATGTGTTATGGATCTGATCCAAGCTGAGGGGTGGGTTCAAGCAATGGAAGGATTGTTTGACCTAATTAATGTGAAGGAGGTAGATAAGGTTTCGTATGCGGTGTGTCATCTTGAGGGAGATACAAGACTTTGGTGGGATAATGTCAAGGACATGGCTAAGGTGGGGGAAATTTTGTTGGGATCGTTCAAGGAATTGTTTTATGAGGAATATCTTTACAAATCTGCATGGACAAATAAGATGTCGGAGTTTCCCCAACCTCGATAGATAGGTACGGTCGCAGAGTATGTTAAAGAGTTCGAAGCATTAACCAGTCCTGTTAGCCATCTAGGGAAAGAGAAGGAAAATAAGACCTATTATTTTGTACTGGGATTAAAGAAAGATATCTTTAAAGGCGTGAAGATATATAGAACTCAAGATGCTACGTATGAAGAAGTAGTTGTACAAGCTTTTGAGTTAGAAGAAATGGAATTTAAGAATAAAAAGCAAGAAAAGTCCGTTGAATGTGTGTAGTTCCCTCAATATCCACAATGTAAGAAGTCGCATGATGGGGTATGCAAGGCGGGTTCAGGTCGATGCTTTAGATGTAATGGACTTAATCATATTTTCTATAACTGCCCAGAGAAGAACCTTATAAAGTGTTTCAAATGCAAGGAAATTGGACATCTCTCCAGGAACTATCCGAAGAAGTTTTTCCAGGAGGTGCAACCACAAAGAAATCAGGGTTGGCATCAACGTCAACGGGGCATTAAGAGGCCTGATGATGCATCGATTGGACAGGACAAGAACAAACGACCCCGAGGAGCTCGTGAAGCTCCGCTGTGCCCTACATGTCTGAAGGATCATTTCGAGGAATGCAGATTGTATTCGGACCGATGTTTTAGGTGCGATAGAAGGGGCCACAAAGCCAGAGATTGTCTAGGGCCGAACGGGAGGCCACCGGGTGGTCCTTCGAGGATAACTGCTATGACCGATGATAGGAAGGTTGCCAAACCGTTTGTGGTTCCATATATAATTTCATTTCAATAGTTAATAAAGTAGGGGTGTGGTAAAAAGGTTACGATTTAAAGATTATATGGGTGTGATAGATAGAAGTAGGTTTAAGAATAGAGGGGTTAGAGAATATGGTGAATTAGAAACATGGTGATGTAGACCTCAACTTTAGGAGAGAGAGATTGTATGCGTCAAGATAGGTAACCTGGCTTTGATACCGTTAGTACGTCTAAGTGAATAAGAAAACATAGTAAAAACTCTTATATTTTAGGCTCGCGTGAAGTTGGAAGTGTTTAGATGAAGACAATGTTTGGGTGTTCAGCTTAAATAAACTGTCGACATAGTAAGAGATGTGTTGCTTACTTTTGCAAAGATACAAAGTCTTGGATGTATAATTTGGGCAAGTACATTGAGGTATTCGTACTGATCAATATAGATGAGGAAAGTAAAGAGATCTAGGCGAGGTTGGTAAATTAATAAATAATAGACACGTTAAGTAATTAGGTATTGCTTAACCAAGGGACATAGGATAGAGTATAAGAGTTAGAAGGGTTGGTGAATCGGCATGAATAAGTGTATAGGAAACGTAACGAGGTAAAAGATTTTGAATTCCTTGAGTTATGATCATCGGGGTTTCGAGACAAGTCTATAGTTGATATAGTTTAAATTAAGAACCCCAAACATGAGGCTTACTTCCGGGGTGGAAGTAGAAACTTGAGTGCTGGAGGAACTAGGAGGGCAAACCTTATTGAAGGGATGCTTCTAAATTTTTGGAAAATAAAAGAGCTAGATTAGGAATTTTAGAAGATTAGGATTAAGATTGTAAACCCACCTACAACAAGTTTGCTAACAAGAAGATCGTCAGAAAAATCGTTGTAAAGAAGCCAAGTAGAATATTTAGAACCTAACTAGGAGGAATGAAAGACAGTAGACTAGTTAATATTTTTCGAGGAAATCCTTGTGTGGTATTAGGAATAAGTGTAGGGCATTGTTTAATTAAATGAAGGGTTTAGATTGGAAGTTAAGCTCGAATGTGGAGTCTTGCGAATCGAGGGATAGGTGAGTTCTCAAGTACATTAGGAATAAGATTAAATTAGAAAATTTCAAAGGCTCGACTTGTATGTAACGAAGTCGAAGCCAATGATTTTGTAAATATCTAAGGTTAAGGTTGATAAACTTAAGTGTGTGAAGTAGATCACAACTTGAGGAAATAGAGACTATGTGATGTAAGATAAAATGGGCGGATAGAAAGATTTTTGGGTTTCGGATAGTGTCATACGGGTAAGTGAGGAGATTAACTAGATTAAATGAAGGTTGTAATAAGAGTCAAGTAGTTAAGGTTGTGAAATTCGGAGCATATTGGATGAAAGGAAGAAAGATTTGCACGAAGACTGTGCAAGTGAGCTTAGAAGTAAGGATAGATCAGGGGGTTTAGGAAAGTTTCGACTAGTAAGTTACGTCGAATTGTTTATGCACCCTTTAAGGTCTTGGGTGAATAGTCTAATGAAGGAGTTTAGGCTTAAGAATTTGATAGTGATTGATAAGAATTGAGGTAAAAGTTGGACAGAACGAGCGTAGTGGACATAGTTATGGAAACTTGGAGGATACCTTGAAAGCGTAAAAGTGGTAGATTTAAGTATTTAAATCCCTGTGTACGGGGATGAAATTAGTGTGGCTAACGAAATGTTATGCTTACCCAAGGTACGTAGGTATAAAAGATGAGTGTTAAATAGGAAATGATATAGTAAATGAGATAGTAGTGTAAAGAGGAGTTCGACATGGAGGATTAGGATGAGAAATCTACATATCAAGTCCTTAGTGTCAAAGAATCGAGGAAACTTAGAGGGCTTGATGTGGTTAGGTACGTGTTGATAGTACGAGATTAGAAATGTTAGGAACTAAATGAACTTAGATCGAGAGTCTAGGTGATGGAGGTTAAGTTGAAGTCAATGGATGTATAAGCGATTGAATTACGAAATGCGTAGTTAGAAGGATTTAAAGCTTTGGAGATTTAGGAAACTGTCAAGATCCGAAGGGCGAGTATGTCCATAGGAGTGTCGAAGTTAGTATTGCGAACATCGTTACTTAGATAATGTGCGGGTGAGTAATTAGAAGTTAACCAAGCAACAATTTTTAGGACAAAATTCTAATTAAGGAAGGAAGGGCGTAACGCCCAGGTTTTTCGAATTTCCGCTCCAAGGGTATTTTCGTAAATAAAAAAAATAGGCCCATTTTGTGAGCGGGATGTTTTATTAGGGCTCTAAGAATTTATGAGGATTTTTAGTGGAATAAGTAAATTTTTAGAAATTCAAATTGATAGCGTAACGCCGAGTTTTGATTTTCCGCCTACAGAGTTCTAAGTTGTAAAAATAATAAATTAAGTCTGTTTTGTGAACGGAGAGTTTCGTTAGAACCCTAGGAATAAGTTGGAATATTTGAAAAAATAAGAAAATTTCGGAGAAACCAAATTGATAGACAAAAATAACAAATTAAGCTAAAGGATTGAGAGATGGGCAAAAAGATAATTTTGATAGGTTAAAAATTTAATAAAAACACAACTCTCTTATCTCCTCTTCTCCATTTCACGCCAAAGCTCCAAAGAGCTTCTCCCTTGCATTTTGGCGATTCTTTCCTCCCTCTCACGGCATTTCATCAATCGTCCATCCAACACTTCGTTTTTCTTCTGTTTTCTCTTCCCCAATCGACACCCTCGGTAAGCTCTAAACTCTAGGCACGTTTAGTTGTTGTTTTAGGGTTGATTTTAGTTTGGGTTTATTTGATTTAGGGTTGAGAAATCGTAGGTTTTGTTAGAAATGGATAGGTTAAGGATATTAATGCCCATTGTCGATGCATTAGTTGTTATTTAGGTAGATTAAATGGATTAATGGTGTTTGGGTGATTGTTAGGTTAATTTTGGGGTTGTTGGAGAATGGAGAAATCCATTAATGGAGGTTAGATAATTTGTGAACGCAACGTGCTCGATGAAATGCCCGAATGGAGAAAATACAAGTTTTAAAGAAATTAGCTTAGGTTAGGAGCTTAATTTAAGTTTAGAATCTGTTTATTTAGGATCGGTTTTAATGTCACTACTTGTGAAATGCCTTAGGTGGAGACGAAGCTTGCTATGGATGCCAGGTAAGTGGGTGCTAGGTTTCCGGCCCTTAAGGCCCTACATCGTGTCAATGCTAGGCTTTTGTGTTTTGATGATAATTTTCTGATTGTGGGGTTTAATGAGTCGGGTAGCCTAGGATGTTAGTTATTAGTTGTTTGTTAAGTTCGTTACGAGTAAAGTATGTTCATGTACGTTCGTGAATTGTTTTGATGGTATGTTATGCGTAAATTCCTCATGCATCATGTTTGCTCAAATGACATACGAAATGTTTTACATGCATGGAATTGAAATATAAGTAATGATTAAATTGGTTGGGGCGGTATAGCCATGACAACAAAACCGTCCATTTCGAGGGACCATGAATCACTGTCCTCGCACTGGACCATGAATACTGTTCGTAAGGACCATGTACACGCACTTGCCTACTCCCCAGCATAATTCATGTCAAGTAAGAAGAACACGAACAAGTAAATGAACATGTTCTATGAAAGTCATGCATTCATGCATACGTCATTTATAGTGCATTTTCTTACTAAGCATTAGACTTAATGTTTATATTGTATGATGTAGGTGAAGAGATCGGAGGTGAGGAGCCTCCTCTCGATGATCAAGTATAGGTGGTCGGTGGATGGGGACTCGTGGTGACGACAAGTGTTTTGGCAAGGCTTACCGAGCCGTGAGTGGCTCCGACCTCTTTTGGTAAAAGTAGGCGTGTGTGTTGATATAGAATTTATTGAATATGGTTTGGTTGTATATTGGTTAGCTCGGCGAAAATATGATTTTTGATAATTGTATTTATATGGGTCGCTTTTGGATGATGTTAGGAGTTTCTGCTGCGTATGTCTGTTATCGATGGGTTTGATTATTTTTGGGCATGGTTTTGAGATGAAAATGGTGTTTATTTTCGATGTTGTGTAGTGGATTAGGTTGAGTCGTATTTGGTGATTTTAGGTATTTTAAATCTGTAAGGATACGCTCCGTTTTTAGAGCGATCCATGTAGTTTGTTTTTCATGAATTTTGAATGCGTATAGGCTACATTGCGTGTCGTGTTTTAGGTGATTGATGAAATTAAGAAATATGTTTAGGTTGATGAGTTATTATGTAAAATTTGATGGTGTGTTGTGGAAGGAAAAGAAATGAGAAGTTTAGTGTGCAGGGAATGGAGAAGGAAGAAGGCAACGCTCTGGAATTCAAATTCCAGAGCGGTTGCCGATCGATCACCAAAAGGGGGGCAATCGATCGGCTAGTTGGATCGGCAATTGTAACACCCGAAAATTTTCTAATAACGTGCATAGTCTTAGACTAGATGTGCTATGATAATTTAACATTTATTTTAGAATTAAAGTTAAGTGTAAGAAATGAGAGAAATGAGAGAGTGAGATGTTGAGAGAAATTTGAAATAAAACTAGAAAGTTGGAAAGCTTTGTTAAGTTAAAATTTTATGTAAAGTTAAAAATTAAAATTTTATGTAAAGTTAAAATGTAAAGAAATTATTGGAAGACAAGTGAATAAGGGAGACTCCAACGTGGGATTAGTGGTGGAAGAGAAGTGGGGGAGTGTTTTATAAAAATTTAAAAGTTGGTGGAAGAAACAAAAAGTGAAAAAAGTTTTTTGTTATAAATTAGAGGAAATGAAGGTTAAATGCATAAAACACCTTCTTCCTCCCCTTTTCTGTCCACGGTTTTGAGCAGCCATTAGAGGGGTCTTCTTCTCTATTTCTTCAAGAATTTGACAAGGTGTAAGGTAAGATTTTACATGGGTTTTGTTATAAATACTTAATAGTGAAAATTTTTAGTATTTTAGGTGTATTTTGAGTGGGTTTAGTTAGGGTTTGGAAAACCCTAAAGGGGAGGTCCGAATTTTCTTATTCTTTGATGAGTTTCTTTCTATTTTCATGGTTTAAACATTTGATAGGTTAGTTTGGGATGTTTAAGTGGTTAGATTAAAGAATTGGTAGAATTCGTTGAAAAATCGATTTTTAAACCTATAAGGGCTGATTCTGTTTTTGCATTTCCGATTGGGTCATTGTGTTTGGTTGGTTGATTTAAGTGTTTCAATGGATAGTAGACGTGTAGAGGTTTACAGATTGGGGTGACGCGTCGAAATCTGTTGAAAAACAAAGAAGTTATGACCGATTGAACTTTGGATACGAAAAATGGGGGAAAAATCGGGTTTTGGGTTTTTATGTTGAAGAGTTAGTTGGTTTGTGTTAGAAATGGAGTAAGTATTCTTTAAATTATGTTTTGGTGATATTAAGTTATTTTTCCCATTAATGCGCTAGGTTATCGAGCAAGTGAGTTGTGTTAAAGTTAATTAGTTGTAGTTAGAGTTAGATTAAGTATTCTAGATTAAGTATTCTTTAAAAGTGAATTGTGATTCTTAAGTGAGTTTTGTGATTATGATAGGTTACCAAGTCGGGAAATTTACGTAGCCGAAACGAGTAAGTGCGGTGCAGGAGTTCAGGTAAGTAGTTGATTGCTTGTGTTTTGCCTTCGGGCCTACACCATGGAACAGTAGGGAATTGTTTGTTTGCTTTGTTTGGTTGTTGTTTGGTAGGAAATTGTTTGTTTGCTTTGTTTGGTTGTTTGTTTCAGTTGGTGTTTGAGTATTGCCTAGACATACATCATTGTTTTCAAACTATGAAACGAATGAGTTTTGAGCATGGTTTTGAATGGTGAGATTGAAACGTAAAGGGGTGGTGTGAGTTGAAACGTAATGTGGTTGTGTTGAAGTCACCCAGCCGCGTTAGGGTAGCACCTGCGAGGAACTCTAGTAGAGTTTCTCAGTCGCGTTAAGGTGGTACCTGCGAGGGACTAGCAGAGTTGAGTCACCCAGCCGCGTTAGGGTAACACCTGCGAGGAACTCTAGTAGAGTTTTCCAGTCGCGTTAAGGTGGTATGTAGCACCCGGCTCTATTAAACCAAATTTAATTGCCAATTATAATGTGTTAATTTTATGGAAGAATTGAGGGAGAAAGTGATTAGGTTAGTTAATAACTATGTAAGGATAAAAGGGTAATTAGCAATTTTATAAATGGATAACGTATTTAATGGAGGGTTTAGTGAGGTTTAGCCGCCACTGTTTTCCTCATTTCCCTTCTCGGTATTCAGCTCAAGCACAGCAGAGCTCCAGGCGATTTCCCTCTCTGATCTTCATTCCTCAAACTAGGTAAGTTTTCTCTTCGTTTTCTGAAGATTTTAGTGGCTAGATAGCAGAGAGAGTGCAATGTGTGTATTTTTGATAATGTTGTGAGTGAGTGGAGTTCGAGTTTAGTGTTGAATCGGAGAATGCACGAAGAACAGGATTCCTAACTAGCTTCCTTAGATTTCTGAATGAATATTGGTTGGTGCTTGGAGATTTAGAATCGGACAAATGTTAGAATGATGATATTATTGAGTTTTCTGATTTATGGCATTGGTGATAGGATTCTAGGTGTTGTTAATGTTAGGATTGAGAATCTGACATTAGTATGAGTCTGGTAGCTTTAGTACACTAATGCCATCAGGGCAGGTGAGGGTTAAGCTACGCACACTAGGTGCTTGACTATATGACTCAGAGGCTTGAACTAATATCCATGAATGATTTCTTTAGTTAGGATTTTACCAGCTTTGGGTTTAGGTTATTCTGGGTGCATTTAACATTGAATTATGAAATGTCTAGGTGAGGAAGGATTCAAGTGAAGACACGGGATTTGCAAAGGAGCCCAGGTAAGTAGAGCTTGCATGTGCCTTCGGGCCTACATCACAAAACAGTAGGATTTGTATGTGCATGAATGTATGTTTCATTCAAGTTGCCATGCATCATATTTTGAAAGAAAACGAAAATGAATTTACATGAAGTAGCATGGTGAGATGCGAACAGACTGTGACAGTATACTTTTAAGGGAATTAATCCGCCCCTTAAATCGTACATACGGATTCATACCCTGGGAAAACTGATCCACCTCCCATTGTATCAGGGATCGATTCAGTTGTTAAGGGAATTAATCCGCCCCTTAATTGAGTATTTGGATTCATACCCTGGGAAAACTGATCCACCTCCCATTGTATCAGGGATCATCAGACCAGTGAACGAACGCAACTTAACTGAGGAATGAAAGTAGAAACTGCATGTTAGGATTTACATCTCAGTACACATTTCATTTCTTGCTTTACTTACTTAGCATTAGGCTAATAGATGAGTTTTGTGATGTAGGTGAAGAAGTGACAGCAGGTGAATTCTCTGAGTTTATTGAGGGATAGACTGGTTGGGGAGCACACTCATGCCATGGACTTGGTGAACTGATGAGGCGATTTAACTGATGTCTGTTGGTGAAATGGTTTAGTCGACAATGTTTAAATTTAGAAATGTTAAGTTCCCATAACAGTAGTGGTTTCAGTACTTTGAACACGTTTTGAGATTTTTCTGATAATGGTGATCTGTTGAGTTTTAAATGTTATTTTTACTGGATTTGATTAATGTAGTGGTTTGAGTTGTTTCTGAATGGTCTTGGAAAAGTAAGCAAATTCTTTTCTGTAATTAGTGTTTTGTATTGTATAGTGTGGAATAGTTGAAATGTACTCTGTTTTCTACCGGTGGTTAATGTCTAACGGTAAATGTTGACTTATGCTGTCTATCGGAAGATGTCTTCAGAAAAGCCATCGGATGATGTAGGTTTAAGTCCATCGGAAGATGTCTTCAGAAAAGCCATCGGATGATGTATGTTTAATTCTATCGGAAGATGTCTTCAGAAAAGTCATCAGATGTCGAGTGTTTTATGTCTATCGGATGATGTCGAGTGTTTTAGTCATCCGGTGATGTCGAGTGTTTTAGTCATCCGGTGATGTCGAGTGTTTTGCTCGTCGGATGATAAGGGTTAAGTCGTTTGTCGTATAGTCACCGGTGGATATAGAGTAAGTCGATCGGATGAGGAAATCATCCGGCTGACGTCACCGGTAGATGAAAGATGTATTTTGTCGTTTAGTGGCCTGATGATGGAGCCAAAACTTTGTCGTTTTGTTATCAGGAAGAGCCTTCTGTTCTCTATGTCAGTTCCTTCCGGTTGACTTCGTTCTTCGGATGGTGTGTTTGACTTTCCTAAATTTTAAGTATTTCACGCCTAAACCTTAATCCCTTCCGGCTGAATTATTTTTCTTAATATTTTTTTTGATCATTCAAACACTGTTGCATAGTTTTGCTCAACTCTATTTTTTTTTCTACTCAAATTATTTCCGCTGCAAGTCATTTTTTTTAAATGTTTTGAGGTTTTAGAAAAATGTCAAATTTTGACTTTTGAGTGAAGTTTAAATTCGGTCCAAGGTTTCTTAGTAATATCCGAGTTTATGAGTAACGAACCGGGTTCAGATGACTCGGGGCGTTACATGGTACCTGTGAGGGACTAGTAGAGTTAAGTCACCCAGTCGCGTTAGGGTAGCACCTACGAGGAACTCTAGTGGAGTTTCCCAGTCGCGTTAAGGTGATACCCGCGAGGGACTAGTAGAGTTGAGTCACCCAGTCGCGTTAAGGTAGCACCTGCGAGGAACTCTAGTAGAGTTTCCCAGTCGCATTAAGGTGGTACCTGCGGGGGACTACCAGAATTGAAGTTTAGCACTTGCGATGAGTTCCGTTTTGTAAATGAGCAACGAAACACCCACGAAACAAGAGCAACTGAGCGAGTAGAAACTTCATGCGTTAGGAGTTGTGTTGCATTATGTTTTTTGTATAGATTATTCCTTACTTACTAAGCATTAGGCTTACGTTTTGTGTTTTGTGGTGTAGGTGTCGACAGGAGTACAGGTGAGGGCTTTAAGGAAAGGTAGGGTTGGGGACACAGTGGTTGACGTACGTGATATGCCGGTGCAGGCAATTGTCGGGGCATCTCGACCATGATCTTCGGGGATGCATGGTAGCGTATGGTTTGAGTATGTTGGGTTGATGTTGTTAGATTTTGGTTTGGTGAAAATAATTGTGGTTTTGGCACTTTTGTGGACTTGGTTTAGATGGTTTATAAGGGTATTTTCAGGTTTTTGGGTTTTGGAAATTATAGGCGTTATGCCGCTTGTTTTGGTTTTCAAACAAATAACGTCGGGTTTATTTTCTCTATTTCTTCGTTAACTGTCTTAAGTCGGTTTTTCGCAATTTTTACGGGACACAGAGTCGTAAGTGTCGGAAACATGTGGTTAAATTTTCAGGTGATTTGGAGGTGTTTGGCTCGAAGAAAAAATGGAGAAAAGTGAAAAAAAAAATCGAAAAAGGGGCATTTTTGGCCGAAGAAGGCCGAGAGGGCCCGATCGATCGGGCTGGGGTGCCGATCGATCGGGCTGGGGTGCCGATCGATCTGGCTAGGCGTGCAGAGGGGTGCGCGGCACCCAGCGCGCACAGCGCCCAGCAGACACTTACTTTTGTTTTTTTTATTTTTTTTCCTATTTCCAAAATATTTTAATCCGACATTTTTCCAGCATATTTTAAACGTATTTTTGGCACGTTTTCCAACATTTTTTTAGGGTTTGAAAAACCTGAAACCCGAGTCAAAAATTTATCGAAAATTATTTTAAACGTCGTTTTAAACGCGATTTGAGTTAGCAAAGTACTACGCATTACAAATTCTCTTGTTTTCCAGAGAGTTAGCTGATCGATCGCCATTAGGGGCGATTGATCGGCTAACCAAGGGCCGATCGATCAGCTGATCGATCGGCTGTCAAGCAGCCGATCGATCGCCCCCTATGTTGTTCTCCTTTGACGATTTTACCCTCTTTTATTTGTTTGGTCTTGGAATAAAATAATAATAATAATAATAGTACATATATTTTCTGCGTGAACTAAGTCCTCGTTATGGCTAGGCCGTGGCGGCCCTGACCGGGTCGGGGTCATCACATCTTCATTCAAATGAGTTATGCGTTTTGGAAGGAAGGGAAAACTAAGTCTTCGTTGCGTGGGACCATTCCCTATTGTGAAAAGAATTGGAAAGATGGCCTATAAGTTGCAACTTTCGACATCCATGGAGGGAATTCACGACGTATTTCACATGTCTATGCTCAGGAATTGTATGCGGGATCCATCTCATGTTGTAGAGCCAATAGAAATTGAAGTTCAACAAATGCTGACGTATGAGAAGAAACCAATCAGGATCCCAGAATATTCAATCAAAGTACTACGCAACAAGGAGATCCCTCTAGTGAAGATTTTGTGGCAAAATCACGGTTTGGAAGAAGCCACGTGGGAAAGACAACATGATATGATGAGCAGATATCCTGAGCTTTTTTGGTTAATCAAATTTTGGGGAAAAAATTTTGTTTAAGGAGGGTGGAATGTAACACCTGGATTTTTCTGTTCATATACTTGTCCCTGAAATATTTTGTACAAATATGTTATTAATGTAAATATATTTTGGATGAGATTTTAAAAGAACGAATAATGGACGAAAGTAACAAAAAAGGTGGTTCAAATGACAAGAAGAGAAAAAAATGTGTGTGGGTGAAATTTTAATTAAGCAAAGTTGAGGGAGTGAAACCTAAAAAGACAAAATTTAAACTTATAACTCTCTCTCTCTTCTCTTTTCCTTCTTCTTCACGTAAATGTTTCTCCTCCATTTCTGATCACCTCCAAGCTCCAGCTCCCTCATTTTGATCGAGATTCAAGGTAAGTTTGGGTTTTTGGTTAATGTTACTCGAATTCTAATGTTTATGAGCGATAAACTAGGGTTTATGGAAGCTTTGGTTGAAATGGGTTTTCCTAAACCCTAACCTACGAAATTCTCCCTAGGAGATTTGTTGATTTTAAGTCAAGTGTGTTTAAATGATGTTTTAAGGATTGTTATAGGATTGTATTAAGAAATGGTGCATTGGTTTGCAAAAGGAGAAAAACTGGTTTTGAGGTTTACTCAAAACAAGGCAGTTCGGGTTTTCGGAATTATGCTCTACCTTCCGATTTTATTTTTATAAATGGATGGTTCCATGTTAAAATAGACGTAAACAGGTTTCTGAAACATGTTGAATCATTGAAAACGGATAAAAATTGAGAGATTTAAGATCGTTTTAAGTTTACCCAATTTGATGAGTTAAATCTGAAAATTCTACATTAATTGAGTTAAGTTTTTGAATTTAATGCTTTGCTAGGTTGTTAAAACAAAGTTAACGGATTCCAAGCTTGAATTGCTAAGGACCCAAGGTAAGTCTTCGTGATTTGCTTGGCCGATTTGGCCTACACCACGAGAATTTGATGTTATTGAGAATTTTGGTGTTTTAAATAGTTTTATTGAAAATTTGGATGGGTAGCTAGATTGTTTAAGTTATAGAATGTCTTCTATGTCTCTATTGATTGTTTTCTATGCTTTCTATACGTTATGCAATATGAACTGTCCATACATCACGTCTTTTCAAAATTGCATGAAAACTAGTTTATGCACACGTTTTACGAAAAAGAAATTACTCATGAAAAGATATGAATATATGTAATCCCGATCATGTCGGGATGGGGTTGAGACATGGCTGTCCTGAGAGGAAGAGTATGTTTTCCCCCAAGTATATGAAGATGGCTATCCAACTGTAACACCCGACAATCCCGGCCAGGTGATCTTCTTAACCAAATTAACTGTCACCTTTATTTTTGGTCCTTTGATTTGAATTTAATGTCAAGGCTTATTCGATTGCTAATTGTGTGGTGACAGAATTGTAATTATGAGGGATTGCAAATGGTATAAATAGAAAATGGAAACCTTAAACCTCACTGTAGCCGACACATTCACTCTCGATGATTTCTCTCTTCTCCAGAGCTCTCTCTCTCAGCCAGCTACAGCTCCTTTCGGTGACCGATTCTTCAGTCTCCACCCCGACGAATTCGCACCCTAGGTAAGACTCGACAATGTAGTTGCTAGTTAACCATTTTGAGCTCTGTTTTTCAGCTAAGCTCTGTAGTTTCGGATTCTTCAATGGCAGAATTATTTTAGTGACATTTTAATCCGCATTTAGTAATGGCATTTCCAATTCGAATCTGGACATTAAGATAATATACTGTGTACAGCTGCTTGGTTGAATCTGATTATTTAGGATCTGGAAACTGAATCCACGCACACAAGGTGCTGACTAGAGAACCTAGAAGTACAAATGTGTTAGATTTTAGGATAACTATTGGTTAGGACTTTTAGGATTTTGTTTAACTCTGTAATGTGAAATGTTCTAGGTGAAGAAGATTGCAGAGAAGTGCTCCATTTGCTAAGGAAACCAGGTGAGTGAATGTGTAGGAATACCCGGCCGTTAGTGCCCTACATCACGAGGGTATTAGTTAGAAGCTGTTTTCGATGTTTAAAGGTTATCTGAGTTATTGTCTGTTGGTTATGATACATGAACTGATAGAATAATTCATGTTAGATGTATGACCTGTTCAATAGAATGATGAACCAAGAGTATCTTTGCTCATGCATCATGGATGTTTCTCAAACATATGAAAATGTTTTAAGTGCATGTTTTCTCTCATGAACAAGATATGAATATGAAACCGATGCAACATGGATTAGGAGAGGGTTGGGGGCAGTTTGGCGTATGTCACTGTCCAAAAGAGGGACCAAGAATACGACCCGCAAGGGACTACGTACACTTTCACTGTCGAACCCCCTTTACCGGCACAAATCCTCCCTTAATCTATACAACGTAAATGATGAATATGAGTACGAACATGAACAAGTACAAGAAAAGACTCATGAGAATATATATTTTCTTTAAACTGTGCATTCATGCATACATGTTAGTATTGCATTCCTTACTAAGCATTAGGCTTATAGTTTAAACCTTATGATGTAGGTGAAGAATTAACAGGTGAGGACTCTAAATTCGGCGAAGATGTCTAAGGCTGGTTGTTGGATGGTGCTCAGGGTGACAGTGCGTGGCTGGAAAAGGTGATTATGACCCGTGGTTACTGCTCATGTGATGTCAGTAAGGATTACGAAAACTGAGATTAAAGTAGGATGAGTTTTCTCATGTCATTAGATACTAGAATATGACTGATATAATTTCTAAGTAGGATGAGGTTTCTCTTAAGAGCGTCATTTTTTTTATATTACCTGTTTTAGCTTCTGAGCTCGAGAATGATTCTGAGAATTTATATATATGTGATGGTCTGTTTTAATGAAGTCTTCCGCTATGCATACTCAGATTGAGTTTATGTTTAAGTCCGAACATGATTATATTGTCATGATGAGAGTGTGTGAAAATTTGGATGTCTTCTATGGGTAAATGTCAAAGGTGTTTGCCCACCGATGGATGTTTTCTGTCAGTAGAAGTCGTTTAATAAGTTATGGTTTCCTGTCTTTAGGGTAAAGTAATCGGATGATGTGAGTAGTGCTGCTTTGATCGGATGAGTAAATCATCCGGCTGACGTCATCGGCAGGAGTAGTTTAAACTGTCGTTTTTGATCGGATGATGTGAGTACAAGATGAGTAATTGGATGATGTGAGTTGTGTTGTTTTGATCGGATGAGTAAATCATCCGGCTGACGTCATCGGCAGGAGTAGTTTAAACTTTGTCGTTTTGTGATCGGATGATGTGAGTAAAGATGAGTAATCAGATGATGTGAGTAGTGCTGTTTTGATCGGATGAGTAAATCATCCGGCTGACGTCATCGGCAAGAGTAGTTTAAACCTTGTTGTTTTGTGATCGAATGATGTGAGTAAAGATGAGTAATTGGATGATGTGAGTTGTGTTGTTTTGATCGGATGAGTAAATCATCCGGCTGACGTCATCGGCAGGAGTGGTTTAAACTTTGTCGTTTTGTGATCGGATGATGTGAGTAAAGATGAGTAATTGGATGATGTGAGTTGTGTTGTTTTGATCGGATGAGTAAATCATCCGGCTGACGTCATCGGCAGGAGTAGTTTAAACTTTGTCGTTTTGTGATCGGATGATGTGAGTAAAGATGAGTAATTGGATGATGTGAGTAGTGCTGTTTTGATCGGATGAGTAAATCATCCGGCTGACGTCATCGGCAGGAGTAGTTTAAACTTTGTCGTTTTGTGATCGGATGATGTGAGTAAAGATGAGTAATTGGATGATGTGAGTTGTGTTGTTTTGATCGATGAGTAAATCATCCGCTGACGTCATCGGCAGGAGTAGTTTAAACTTTGTCGTTTTGTGATCGGATGATGTGAGTAGTGCTGTTTTGATCGGATGAGTAAATCATCCGGGTGACGTCATCGGCAGGAGTAGTTTAAACTTTGTCAGTTTGTGATCGGATGATGTGAGTAGTGCTGTTTTGATCGGATGAGTAAATCATCTGGGTGACGTCATCGGCAGGAGTAATTTAAACTTTGTCAGTTTGTGATCGGATGATGTGAGTAAAGATGAGTAATCGGATGATGTGAGTAGTGCTGTTTTGATCGGATGAGTAAATCATCCGGCTGACGTCATCGGCAGGAGTAGTTTAAACTTTGTCGTTTTGTGATCGGATGATGTGAGTAAAGATGAGTAATTGGATGATGTGAGTAAAGATGAGTAATTGGATGATGTGAGTAGTGCTGTTTTGATCGGATGAGTAAATCATCCGGCTGACGTCATCGGCAGGAGTAGTTTAAACTTTGTCGTTTTGTGATCGGATGATGTGAGTAAAGATGAGTAATTGGATGATGTGAGTAGTGCTGTTTTGATCGGATGAGTAAATCATCCGGCTGACGTCATCGGCAGGAGTAGTTTAAACTTTGTCGTTTTGTGATCGGATGATGTGAGTAAAGATGAGTAATTGGATGATGTGAGTAAAGATGAGTAATTGGATGATGTGAGTAAAGATGAGTAATTGGATGATGTGAGTAAAGATGAGTAATTGGATGATGTGAGTAAAGATGAGTAATTGGATGATGTGAGTAGTGCTGTTTTGATCGGATGAGTAAATCATCCGGCTGACGTCATCGGCAGGAGTAGTTTAAACTTTGTCGTTTTGTGATCGGATGATGTGAGTAGTGCTGTTTTGATCGGATGAGTAAATCATCCGGCTGACGTCATCGGCAGGAGTAGTTTAAACTTTGTCGTTTTGTGATCGGATGATGTGAGTAGTGCTGTTTTGATCGGATGAGTAAATCATCCGGCTGACGTCATCGGCAGGAGTAGTTTAAACTTTGTCGTTTTGTGATCGGATGATGTGAGTAGTGCTGTTTTGATCGGATGAGTAAATCATCCGGCTGACGTCATCGGCAGGAGTAGTTTAAACTTTGTCGTTTTGTGATCGGATGATGTGAGTAAAGATGAGTAATTGGATGATGTGAGTAAAGATGAGTAATTGGATGATGTGAGTAGTGCTGTTTTGATCGGATGAGTAAATCATCCGGCTGACGTCATCGGCAGGAGTAGTTTAAACTTTGTCGTTTTGTGATCGGATGATGTGAGTAGTGCTGTTTTGATCGGATGAGTAAATCATCCGGCTGACGTCATCGGCAGGAGTAGTACGGCAGGAGTGGTTTAACGTTGTCGTTTAGCTATCGGTGGAAGTAAGTATAAGGTTCGTCGTCTTGTGTTTTGTGTAATGTCTAAGAACCACGTGCATTGCACATGCCCATCGGTAGGCGTCTTCTACCGGGCGACGACTAATGAGTCACGCGAAGTGCACGTGACAATCGGGCAATGTGTCCCCTATCGATAAACGCTTGCATATCCATGCAGCCCGAGAACGATGGAGTCGGGTGATCTAAGGGCATGTCTTTTCTGCCCGATTTTGTTATGTGATTGATGTCCGAGCATTGTCGCTCAATTCTGTGATATAGTAAGACAAAAGTGTAATGGAGAAGTCGAGTTTGAGTTTATGAAGGGTTCAGTTTCGTCTGACGTTGTAATGTCTCTGAGTTTTGTTTAAGGAAAGAAACAAAAAAATAATAATATAATAATAACAAGAGGACAAGATGAAACAGAGAACTAACTAGTAAATAACCGAAGGATGTTTATGATTATGTCACGGCCCCACTGGGGTCGTTACACCAACCGTAGGATGTGTCGCCTCCATCTGGTGAGAGTAAACCTCCGGCGACATCTTGCTATGTAACGAAATGAATGAATTGAGTGCATGTTTTACGAACTGCATAGGCACAACATGCATTTATATTTACGATTGTTTGTTGAGCTTTAACTCATAGATGTCTATGTAGTGTAGGTCACATAGGCGATCAAGGTGAGGATTTTGTACCTCGACCTGACGAGTGACGCGGTTGGCGGAGGATGACTCTGGTGGTGTTAGGCATAAAAGGATAACATTTTTCCTTTGAAGTGTCGACCTGTGCTTGCAAGGGTTGACCACTACCAGACAAGGGGTAGACCTGTGCTTGCAGGAGTCTACCCCTATCAGACAAGGTGGACCGCTGTTACAAGGTGTGGACCGGTCTAAGTACAAACAAAAACCAGAGGCAAATGAGGTGTCGACCTTATTAGCAGGGGTCGACCACTACCAGACAAGGTGTCAACCGCTGTTTCAAGATGTCGACCGGTTTCAGTAGAAACAAAAACCAAAGACAAATAGGGTGTCGACCCCTATTAGGAGGGGTCGACCACTATTATGAAGTGTTGACCGAAAGCTTTGGGGGTCGACCGAGATTCTTTCTATTGTGTCAAATTTGGGATTTTGGTTAATTTTACCTTATAACGAGTCTTCCACGCACGATAGTCTTCCGTTACCAAGGTTTAATATTTTAAACGATGTCGCTCGAGAAAATGAATAAAGTCAAAAAAATTTTATGAAAATTTTAAGGTATAGAAAAAAAGGGACGTTACATTTAACGAAAAGCTTAATGGAGCAGCTTTGGACTACCCCACATATGACAAGGAATTGTATGCCTTAGTTCGAGCACTTCAAACGTAGCAACACTACTTGTGGTCAAAAAAATTTATTAATCATTCCGATCATGAGAGTTTGAAGCACTTGAAGTTGCAAAGAAAATTACACAAAAGGCACGCAAAATAGATGGATTTCATTGAAACATTTCAATACAAAGCTCTTTATTTTCATAGTTATTTGTTTATGTGGTGATGACTCTTTTTCTTTGCTTTCCACGACTAAACCATGCGAAGCTTTGTTTGTTGGACATTTTTTTTTCTTCTAATAGATCATGGTTCTTGACTTTGAGATTTATCGCTCCTCGGTTCACATCACCTAGTGTTGTCCTCACTTTTGGTGCCAAAAAAAGATAGTTACATGCGAATGTGTGTGGATACTAGAGTCATCAACCAAATCACTATCAAGTACTGTTTTCCTATTCCAAGGTTTGACAACATACTTGATAAGTTAAGTGGAGAATCATTCTTCTCAAAGGTGGACCTTAAAAATGGCAACCACCAAATTTGAATGAAGGAAGGGGATGAATGAAAGACGGATTTTAGAACGAAGCATAGTTTTTGTGATCCAAGTTGAGACTAAGTCAGTCCAAGAACAAGGATCAAATTGAAGATACGGGCGGCCCAATGAATAAAGCAAGAAGCCCAAGATTATTGGAAGATCTTTTGAAGAAAGAATGCAGCGCACATAAACACGTTATAATTAAAGGGAGGGTGCGACGCACATGCACATGTAAAAATTAAAAATACATGTGTCATGCACATTCACGTGTAAGAATTAAAAAGAACATGTGTCACGCACATGCTCATACAAGGATTAAAAAAGTTACATGCGAAGCACATGCAAATTCAAGCAAATCACGTATGAGAGATCTTATCCGACCGAATCTACTCAAATCATATTCAAATGGAGTTTAAACATGAGATGACATCTGATCATGCAAGGGATCTTTATCTCACAATTTTATTAGTTAGTTTATATTTATTTTTGTTTTTTTAATTTAATTTAATTTTAATGTGTAGCCTATTTAATGGCAAAACTATTTTGATTTAAGATAAGAACAAGTTTGAATTAAAAATTGAGTTTTTTAAAGAGGATTTCTTTTTAGTTCTTTGCAAAGAACAACGATCTTCTTCAAGTCACGATTGAAGAATCTCGCTTGATGGTTCGGGGGCCGAATTGACGAAAAAAATTGTTCGGGGGTCGAATTGACGAAAAATATTGTTCAGGGGCCGAATTAAAAAACCCTCATAGTTTGGGGGCTGAATTGACGAAAAAAATTGTTCGGGGGCCCGAATGGAAAAACCTTCATAGTTAGGGGGCCGAATTGACGAAAAAAATTGAATACACTCATAGTTCAGGGGCTAAATTGACGAAAAAAATTGTTCAGGGACCGTATTTGAAAACCTTCATAGTTCGGGGGTCGAATTGAAAAACCCTTATAGTTCGGGGGCTGAATTGAAAAACCTTCATAGTTCAGGGACTAAATTGATGAAAAAAACTATTCGGGGGTTAAATTGGAAAACGTTCATAGTTCGGGGGTCGAATTGACGAAAAAAATAGTTCGGTGGCCGAATTGAAAAATTCTCATAGTTTGGGGGCTCAATTGACGAAAAAAATAGTTCGGAAACCAAATTGGAAAACCTTCATAGTTCGGGGGCCAAATTGACGACAAAAATTGTTCGAGGGCCGAATTGAAAAACCCTCATAGTTTGGGGGCTGAATTGACAAAAAAAATAGTTCGGGGACCGAATTGGAAAACCCTCATAGGTCGGGGGCCAAATTTACGAAAAAAATTGTTCGGGGGCTAAATTGAAAAACTTTCATAGTTCGAGAGCCGAATTGACAAAAAAAAATTGTTCAGGAGCCGAATTGAAAACCCTCATAGTTCGGGGGCTGAATTGATGAAAAATATTATTCGGGAGCCGAATTGAAAAACTCTCATAGTTCGGAGGCCAAATTGACCAAAATCATAGTTCGTAGCCGAATTGAAAAACCCTCATAGTTCGGGGGCTGAATTGACGAAAAAAATTGTTCGGGGGCCGAATTGGAAAACTGTAATAAAAAAATACATACTTCATATAAAGTTAGTGAACGTGGAGAAATATCGCCGGAGAGAGTAAAAAGTCGTCGCTTATGTAGGGAAAAATATTAACAAAAACAAAAAAAATTAAATGTTAATATTATTTTAAATTTCTTAAAGTAAATGATTAAATTAAAAAAAAAAAGTCATACCTAGGCATGAACGCGGAGAAATATCGTCGAAACAAGAAAGAAATTGAGAGGTATTGAGAAAAAATTGATTGGATGTGATTTGAAGAATAAGGGGGGTTTAAATAGGGGTACGAAAGACGGTCGATCCACTCTTAAACCAGTGTCGTTTTGTACTTATAATTGGAGGTCACTTCAAGTGTTTGGATCAAAAGGTTTAAATTGTTTATTTTCGAAACTTCGAAGTTTGTATCGATAAATAGTAAACTTTAAGGTTAAAAAAAAACCAAACTTCAGGGTTTAATATTAAAAAAATATAATCACCTAATGACTAAGTTGAAAAAAATGAGTTATATTCATTTGTGACTAGTGCTGTTAAGGGGATTTTGAGGAGTTAAAAGATAAGATGGGCGAGTGCTCTATTTCTAGATGTTGCTAACGATGAAAAGTCATATGCAGTTTCCAATTTATCGAAATTAACTTGAGATGTGTCTTAATGCACTAAGAAAGAGTAATTGCACACGCATCACAACAATTAAAGCCGCACGAAAAAAACTATTTAACTCATGATTTGAAGTTGAGGCTGTAATTTTTTACATAACTTTAGCTATAGGAAGTCCTTGTTAATAATTAATTACCAACTTCTAAAGGATAACCACGTTAACCATTTTAAATCCTGGAGTAGAAATTTTCTAAAACATCAAAATGTGTTTAAAATAGACAAATATGATCGAGTTATGCTAAAATTCATTGCATTGATGAGTCTTAAATGTCGAGTCATTTACATTTGAAAATATAAGCCAGAAATTCTAGAAATCCCTAACGGAGCAACTGACGAGCAAAACAAAAATGAAAAAGAAGTTAACTTGGCTTCTAATGATTATAAAGTCCATACTAGGCTCCCGCATAAACTACTTGGTTTGTCTATGGTGAGAAATGAAAGCCAGTCAACAAGTATGTAAAGAGAATCTCGGCTTAATTCTTTTACACTTTTGTCTTATCAAAATCAAAGGAGGGGGATCCAAAGAATTGGAGGGCAGAGTGGTCATTTAAGGAACTTTGAGACAGTGACCCCAAAGGCCAAAGTGAAAGTGAAAGAGTTTGTAGCTTGTGTAGGCCCTCACTCACCCACCATGCTACAATTGTGAATATTATGTAATTATTGTTGTAATCAGACATATTTCTTATTTAGTTTAATTGCTTATTTATTTTGATTCAATCGTTGATTTTCAACCTACTAATTTTATATGTTGAAAGGATCTCTCATAACAATAGCAAGCAATTCAATATATTTGATGTAAAATCTACATTTTTAAATAAATAAAAATTCTTGCGTAAAAGATTTTGTATTATTTGAGGTCAAATTGTTAAGCTAATTTTTTCAAATGAAATTTCAATAATGCAAAAGATCTCTAATTTCGAGTTTCATCTAAAATAAATATTGACGATTAAGAAATTTTAATAAAATTAAATAATATAGAAAATATTAAATAAAAACTTGGGCTGCCAATTTGAGGACCGAAACGTTTGATTTTGGGCTCGAGAAAGGTTGGTCACAGGTAAATCCGGTAACAAATCGTGAACCTCTGCGAGAATTTTAATTTAATATCTTGTATGAAAAATTCTTATACCTATAATTAAAATTATGGTCACGTGAAGGGAGAGTGGTCACTTCTCTCTGTGAGTAACAGAGGGCGCTAATAGCCACCACAAACTGAGCCACAAAAGTATATTCCAGAATTAAGTAAACGAACGGCAGGAAGGTGAAACTCAATGATTCAGGCCAGCCATTCTGAACCTATCTATCATTCTTAACACAGAAAAATCAAACTTTCAGTGACCGTATTAACACAGAAAACTAACCCTCACCTGCACCCTCTCCAGTGATATTTGGATCTAAACTCGCCTCTCCCAAAACCTTTATTCTTATTTTCTCTCGGTGATCCCAAAAGACAGAGCATCCTTCTCACTAAAAACTCAGTTTTTCTTTCCGAGAAAGAAAAAACGCCAGTCCTCCCTCGCTTGACTTCCCCCTATCTGGACACAACTCTCTGATTTACCTCATCGAGAAAACCCTTCTATTTTTTGCATGTTCGAATTTCCACCTCAGAAATCCAAACACCCAGCTAATACACCTACGCATCAGCTCACAAGCATCCCACCGAACTCCCTCTCCTCCTTCCTCCTCTCCCTCTCGCTGATTTTACTCCTCTCCGCCTAAAAAATCCTGATCCCTATAGTTTCAGCCCCAAGCCCACTGAAACCTCACTGCTCTAATCGCACCATCACCTAAAACAAAACCCTAGGGTACCTCTCTACCTCAGATTCTCGCCGTTTTCCCGATCCCGGATCTCCTTCTCTTCAGATTCTCGTCGGATCTTCTGGCGTTCCGTCTGTCGCACTTTCGTCCCATAAATCGACCCCCCTGATTCATCTTCGGACAAGAACACCAAGACCACCGAGAACCTAGCAGCTGAAAATCCCTCCCATTGTAGACCTGTGCTACGCGGGAGAGTACCCACTCCAATCAGGGTCTTTCACAAGGAAAGCAGAGTCCTCGAATCTGGGAAGTATACTAAACTAGAATAAACCAAAAAAATAACCAGAAAAAAAACCGAGAAAAAATCCACTCAAAAGCATGGTTAGCCTACAGTTAAGCCCAAATCACGTACCAACAAAATATCAAGAAAATATTATGATAGGCCTGCAACCAAGCAAATACGAAATGTGGAGAAATTAGAAATAACATGTCACAAACAAATATAACTAGAAGTCAGCCAAAAAATGCATAATTACCCCTAACAGTTCTTTGAAAACAATTTTTTCACTTTTCTAACTCTGAAGTTTTGATAGAGCCAAACTCAGCTCTTTTTATCCGTCGGGCAGAGAGGTGACGAAGTGAGGGGAGGAAAAAGAGAGAATAAGAAAATAAAGAAATCAAGAGGGAAGTAAATAATAGAAAATTTTAGTAGCGTTGATGGTTTGCTTTTACAGAAATAAACGACAGAAGAAAACAGGAAGACAGAATACTTTGGACGTTCTAAATAAAAGGCAGAATGGACGACAGACATGTAGTGGAAGACTTAATAAAATGGGAAACATAAACTGGAAGTCATGCAGTGGAAGGCTACAGTGGATGACAGAAGCTGTGGACAACAGAAATAAAAGACAGCGTGGACGACTGTTCACAGAACAGAATGGACAATGTGTTTTAAAGCAGGGTTTTCGGTTGACAAGACACGGCACTTGAAGAGCTATGACTCACAACAAAATCGGTCGAAGTGCAAAAGAATTGTAAGACTGAGTTTCGGTCAAAGTGACCTTAGTGACGAAATCGGTCGAAGTGACCTTGGTGACGAAATCGGTCGAAGTGACCTTGGTGCTAAAATCGGTCGAAGTGACCTTGGTCAACAGGTTTGGACAACAAGTTTTGGACGACAGAAATGGTCAACAGGTTTGGACGACAAGTTTAGATGACAGATTTGAACGACAAGTTTGGACGACATAATTGGTCGACAGGTTTGGACGACAGAGAAAGTTGGAAGACTTGAAAACTCGAAAGGTATATATACCCCACCGATCGATTAGTTACTGTAGCGACCCACGTCCGAAACCCCGCCCAGCCCACGTCCCGAACCCCGGCCCAGCCCACGCCCTGCAACCCCGTCCCCGGCCCAGGTGCTCCTGGGTTTACACCGAGCGACGTGTCCAGCCACGTGTCCAGTCCGTGTTCAGCAGCGTGTCCGGCACGTGCTCCGCAACGTGTCCACTACTCACAGAACTTTCCCCTCCCTGCAGGGTAATTTTGCCTCCCCCCCCACTCGAACCCAGGACCCAGGGATATGATCCACAGGCTACAAGTGAGGAGTACCACTGAGGTCTTGGGTTCGAGTGGGGAGGAAGGCGAAAATCCTCTGCAGGGAGAGGGAAGTTCTGTGAGTTGGGCTTCCCAGGGCCAAGTGTACGGGCTTGGGCTGGGGATCCAGGGCCAAGTGTACGGGCTTGGGCTGGGTTCGGTGCCAGTGCCCCAGGAATGACTGGGCTGGGCCGGGGCTTGACAGCGTTCCTTCCTCGGGCTTGCCAATTATTACAGACGTTTTGTGGAAGGATTTTCGAAGAGAGCCGCATCCCTAACGGAACTCTTAAAGAAGGGAGTTCCTTGGGACTGGAACTCCGAATGCCAGAAATCCTTTGCAAATCTAAAAGAAGCCATGATACAGGAACCTGTGCTCGCACTAGCTGATGTTACTCAGCCATTTGAAGTAGAGACGGATGCCTCAAATTTTGCTCTAGGGGGAGTCCTGATGCAAAATGGTCATCCTATTGCCTTCGAAAGTCGCAAGTTAAAAGAAGCAGAGAGGAAATATATTGCTTCCGAGAAAGAAATGTTGGCTATAGTCCATTGCCTGCGCGTGTGGAGACAGTATCTGCTTGGGTCGAAGTTCATCGTAAAGACAGATAACAGTTCAATTTGTCATTTCTTTGAACAACCAAAACTTTCAGCGAAGCAGACACGATGGCACGAATTAATTTCAGAATTTGATTTTCACTTCGAACACAAATCAGGACGAGCACTCGAGTAGCTGATGCATTAAGTCGGAAGGCAGAGTGCACTAGTCTATGTTATTTGTCTCAACTTCAAGCAAGTAAGGTTAATGGATCCTTAAAAGATTGCATCCGGGACAGTTTACAAGACGACCCCGCAGCTCGGGCTGTAATGCAACTTGTGAAAGAAGGAAAGACTCTGCAATTCTGGATTGTAAACAATTTGCTCTTCACCAAAGGCAGCCGTTTGTATGTTCCTCGAAGCAATAACTTATGGCGTACTCTTCTGCGAGAATGCCACGATACCTTGTGGGCTGGTCATGCAGGCTGGCAACGAACTTATGCCCTCTTGAAAAGAGGATACTACTGGCCCCAAATGAAGGGGGATGTTATGCAGTACACCAAAACATGTTTGGTGTGCCAACAAGACAAGATAGAAAGGAACAAGATAGCGGGCCTACTAGAACCTCTACCAGTACCAGAAAGACCTTGGGAGAGTGTTTCCTTGGATTTCATCACCAATTTGCCGTCTGCCTACGACTTTGATACGATACTGGTGATCATCGACAGATTTTCTAAGTATGCCACATTTATTGCAGCCCCGAAGCACTGCCCCGCAGAGACGACTGCTCAACTCTTCTTCAAACATATCGTGAAGTTATGGGGAATTCCTCAAAGCATTGTCAGCGATCGAGATCCTCGATTCACGGGGTCTTTTTGGGTCGAACTGTTCCAGTTGCTCGGATCAAGTCTTAATATATCTTCCAGTTACCATCCTCAAACAGACGGCCAGACGGAACGTTCAACAGCTTACTTGAGGAATATTTGCGCTACTTCATCAATGTCAATCAAAAGAATTGGCCCAGTTTACTCGATGCAGCACAATTCTGTTTCAATTTTCAGAAGAGTTCTTTAACGGGAATGAGTCCGTTCGAAATAGTCTGCGGGAGACAACCCATCATGCCCCACACATTGGAGCAACCATATTTGGGGAAGAGTCCAAAAGCGTACAACTTCTCTAAAGAATGGAAGCAAAATACAGAAATAGCTCGCGCCTACTTAGAACGTGCCTCCAAACATATGAAGAAGTGGGCAGACAAGAAGTGGCGACCACTGGAGTTCAAGGCTGGAGACTTTGTGCTAGTTAAGTTGTTATCTGAACAACTTCGTTTCAGGGGAAAGAAGGACAAGCGACTCGTCAGAAAATACGAAGGCCCTATCAAAGTCATGGAAAAAGTCGGAAGAGCCTCCTACATAGTTAATCTTCCAGCATGGCTCAAAATTCACCCTATCATCCATGTCAACATTTTAAAGCCCTATCATGCAGACAATGAAGACGAAGAGAGGAACGACATCACCAGGCCAAATATCTCCACCAACAAGAAGAAGAAGAAAGAAGTTGAAGAAATCTTGGCAGAGCGGAACGTCATAATAGGTCGACGACAGTACCAGGAGTATCTGATCAGATGGAAGGGACTTGGAGACGATGAGGTATCTTGGGAAAAGCAAGAAGATTTGGAAGACTCCGCGAAGATGATCAACGAATTCAAGCAGAAGCAGAGTTGACGAGGACGTCAATAGTTCAAATAGGGGAGAATGTCAAGGTCCGGGCTTGTCCAAGGCATGTTGCCTATGGCCGCCCTTGCTATTAGTTAGATTCATTTCCTTTTTAAGTAATTCTGTTGTACTCTTTTTCTTTCTATTTTTGGCAAGAGTGACTCCTCGCCACTATAGCATGTATACTACTGCCGTAGTGGAGATGGTCCGGATTGCTCTTTAGGGGGAGAGGCATGACTGCACGTAGACCCCCCTACCCACCGATGTAATTTGCTGCCCCATCAATGAACAAGCTTTTTACACACACTCTCTTTATGCATACTATACTCAATGACGCTCTTTTCGGCTAATCTCGCTCGCTCGTTGCTTACTCGTTAGACACAAGCTCGCTCTTACAAAGTGGGCACTCGGTGCCGTTGGCACGCTCGTTGGCTGACCCAGTACAAGCGTGATATTGGGTGCCGCACGGTCTTGACACGCCCCTTGAAAGTAGGACCGTGACACCCCGCACGTGCGCACGTGGGGGGTCTCCACCATCAAACACACCCCCTGGAGAACGGGGGACCGTTTTCTGAGAACGATCCCCCGTATTGATCACGGGTGTCACTATAGGAGAACGGGGGAGAACGGTCCCCCATTCTCCCACCCTATTTACGGAGGCTCTCGCCCTCCATTCTCACCATCCCACATTTCTCTAACTCTCTCAAAGCTCTCTACTATTGTCTTGCTCCGGAGAATTTTCGTTATATAAGCGACAAAGATGGATTATGATTCACCCAAAGCAGTTGGTTTAGACGAGCCAACAACTTTTGATGTCGATTTGGATTGGTATTCGCACGCCACTCTTGCATATGGTGATTTTTGAGCATTTGATCACTTATATGGAAATGAAGAAATCGAGGTGCATTCGATCTGTAGAACTCTAGACGAGGAGCTTCGAACACCGGTCAATTCGGAGGATGATGAAGTGAAAAACAGAAAGGTAAGAGAAGAAATCTCATCGAATTTTTTTTGGAGGAAAGAATATAGTTATTTGAAGGATAATAAAGCAAAAATAGTCAAATATTCTTTGAAAAATGGTTGTGGGATAAGATTCATTAAAAGTGACGAGCGGCAACTGACGGCTGAGTGTGAAGACGGGTGTGAGTGGAGACTCCATGCTTCTCAGAAGCAAGACAAGCTGACGTTTCAAATAAAGATTTTGATCGATTCTCACAACTATTCGAGGAAAATGGAGAATCGACATGCTATAGCAAAATGGGTGGCAGATCATTATTAGAATAGGTTCAAAAGTCAACTTATGTGGAAAATCTCTTCCATTATCGAGACTGTGATGAAGAATTTGACTGTCAACATTACACCAAGTATTGTCAAAAAAGCAAGAAACGTAGCTCTTACAATTAACGAAGGCAACGGCGACGAGCAATACAAGCTAGTCTGGTCGTACGCAGCATAAATATATAGATCAAATCTTGGTAGTACAGTACAAGTACATACTTACGAGATGGGACATGATTCATTGGTATGTCAAATAAAGTATATGTGCATGGCTACTTCTAAGGCAGGTTTGCTGCAGTACGGACTCCCTGTTATCTGCTTGGATGGTTGTCTTCTTGAGGGCTTGTGTCCCGGTCAATTACTTACAGCCGTCAGTATTGATGGCAACGATGAAATATATCTCGTTGCTGTTGCCAACGTCAAAAAAGAGTTAACAGACACATGGACGTGGTTCTTCCAAATATTGAAGCGAGACCTAAACACTGAATCGGGGCACGGGCGGACAATTATTTCTGATCGAAAAAAGGTATAATACATTTTCAATTGTTATTTCAAAATAGGGGCATTTTGGTAATTAACTTATTTGATGTTGACTCTATTATTCTTGTCAAATATTAGTGTTGTAATTATACTTTATAGGTAAGTTTTGTGTAGCAGACTGAAATTTAAGTGAGACCGTTTGTGACACCTCCAGCCTTTCCTGGGAACTTACTTGGAAAGGTAATTTTGTCTAGGAGATTTTTCAGTACAGCCTTTCCTGAGAATTATTCTGATCAGTACTCTTCACGTTATATTGACTCTGTTTTTCTTTCAAATATTAGGATTTGCTGAAGGCTGCAGAAAATGAATTTAAAGAAGCCGAACACCAATACTGCCTCAGGCAATGTACGCAAACTTTAATGGCCAATTTCGAAGCAGAGCCTACCGAGATGCGATGTGGAATGCGGCCAGGGCAACCACAAGATGGCATTTCGAAACAGAAATGAAGAAATTACACCAGCTTAGCCCGGAGGCCCACGTATAGCTTCGAGCAGAAGAGCCTAGATATTATACTAGTCATGCCTTTTCTTCGAATCCGAAGTGCGATATGGGATTGAATAACTTGTGCATATCATTCAATACACTTCTATTGCTGATCAGTGACAAACTGATCGTGACCATGTTCGAGAATATCCGAAAGTGCATGATGTCTCGTATTGTGCAGAAATTTGAGAAGCTACCCTAATCAACAGGCCTCGTGTGTCCCAAGATAAAGAAAAAACTTGAGAAGGTAGAAAGTGCAGCTCGAAATTGGAGTGCTCAGCTTGGGGGAGGTGCACGATTTGAGCTCAGCAATGGCTATTAAAAATACGTGGTCGACATGAATACGGGTGTGTGCAACTTCACCAGGCGGGAGCATACTGGAATCCTGTGTGTCCATTCCATTCCATGCATGCATTTCATGATATTGGCACCGAAAAATTACGTGCATCCATGCTATCACCCGAAAAATTACCTGCAGATGTATTCACCGTTTATTCAACCCGTGAGCGGTCCCCAAATGTGGTCGCAAATACCAGATCTATGAAAACTAATCCCGTTTAGAAGATATCGCCAACCCAGTAGGCCGAAGAAGACAAGAGTGCGAAATGTCGATGAGCCGTCAAGTTCGACAATAAGTAGACAGAACTCCAAGATGTCTTGCGGTATATGTCGGCAGAATGGGTGTAACGACCCCGTTTCCCAGTAAGATATTGTCCGCTCTGGGGATTGAGCCGTAACCCAATATCCTCCCCTCACGGCTTTGTTTGGTAGAACTTCCCGAAAGGTCACCCAACCTGGAATTGCTCTCGCCAAAGCACTTTTAACTTCTGAGTTCTTATGGGATCCATTGCCAATTGTGCTCCAAAAGGCGTCTTACTATGTTGGAAGGGTCTATTTTACATATGTTTCATTTCCACATACTTCCCCAAGCGATGTGGGATTGTGACGACCCCATTTTTACGACCTGTCACCTTCCGGTTCGCCCGCGCGGACGTACCGCCATCCGGGTTCCGATTCGTGCAGCCATCATACCCAAACGTGCATATTCGGGTCATCACAATCACGGCCACCGGGATTGAGCCGTAACCCAATATCCTCCCCTCACGGCTTTGTTTGGCGAGAACTTCCCAGAAGGTCACCCAACCTGGAATTGCTCTCGCCGAAGCACTTTTAACTTCGGAGTTCTTATGGGATCTGTTGCCAATTGTTCTCCAAAACGCGTCTGGCTATCTTGGGACGGTCTCTTTACATATGTTTCATTTCCACATACTTCCCCAAGCGATGTGGGATTGTGACGACCCCCTCTTTACGACCCGTCACCTTCCGGTTCGCCCGCGCGGACGTACCGCCATCCGGGTTCCGGTTCGTGCAGCCATCGTACACATACTTACACATCCGGGTCATCACAATCACCCCCCTCGGGGGCCCAACGTTCTCGTTGGCCAAATTTCCGGTTAGGTACAGGCTCTGATACCATTTGTAACGACCCCGTTTCCCAGCAAGATATTGTCCGCTCTGGGGATTGAGCCGTAACCCAATATCCTCCCCTCACGGCTTTGTTTGGCGAGAACCAGCCATCATACCCAAACGTGCATATTCGGGTCATCACAATCACCCCCCTCGGGGGCCCAACGTCCTTGTTGGCCAACATTTCCGGTTGGGTACAGGCTCTGATACCATTTGTAACGACCCCTTATCCCAAGCAAGATATTGTCGCTTGGGGATTGGGCCGTAGCCCAATATCCTCCCCTCACGGCTTTGTTTGGCGAGAACTTCCCAGAAGGTCACCCAACCTGGAATTGCTCTCGCCGAAGCACTTTTAACTTCGGAGTTCTTATGGGATCTGTTGCCAATTGTTCTCCAAAACGCGTCTGGCTATCTTGGGACGGTCTCTTTACATATGTTTCATTTCCACATACTTCCCCAAGCGATGTGGGATTGTGACGACCCCCTCTTTACGACCCGTCACCTTCCGGTTCGCCCGCGCGGACGTACCGCCATCCAGGTTCCAGTTCGTGCAGCCATCGTACACATACTTACACATCCGGGTCATCACAATCACCCCCCTCGGGGGCCCAACGTTCTCGTTGGCCAAATTTCCGGTTAGGTACAGGCTCTGATACCATTTGTAACGACCCCGTTTCCCAGCAAGATATTGTCCGCTCTGGAGATTTGGCCGTAACCCAATATCCTCCCCTCACGGCTTTGTTTAGCGAGAACTTCCCGGAAGGTCACCCAACTGGAATTGCTCTCGCCAAAGCACTTTTAACTTCGGAGTTCTTATGGGATCCGTTGCCAATTGTGCTCCAAAACGCATCTTATTATGTTGGAAGGGTCTCTTTTACATATGTTTCATTTCCACATACTTCTCTAAGCGATGTGGGATTGTGACGACCCCCTTTTTACGACCTGTCACCTTCCGGTTCGCCCGCGCGGACGTACCGTCATCCAGGTTCCGGTTCGTGCAGCCATCGTACCCATACGTGCATAGTCGGGTCATCACAATGCGTACAATAATCGCACTTGTCCTCACTGGGGATCCACTTCAGACGCTGCTTTTTAACACACGTTTATGGATTTCAACACTGTAAATGCAAAGATTTTGCATATAAGTTGGCATTGATTTTTTGGCAATATATATATATATATATATAGATATATTTATGGCGATAAGATATTTTTCCAAATTAATAATTTATTTCTTAGTGATCAAGAAATAATACATTTTGATTATTGGATGGCGTCCTATTAACAATCATGAAGATTCTGTGAAAGAGAAAAATAAGAAAACAAGAATATTAGGAAAGTTATTGAAAAAAGCTATAAACACTTGCTTTTTGGAAAACTTTTATTTGGTAAATCGTTTTGATGGAAATTTAGCCAAATCTGCTGGGCTTCGAGTTCCGATAATTAATGGGATGATTTTCTAATTTTTTAGGCGAATATCTGATTTGTTGGAGATACTTCCCTAAAGTGTCACACGGTGTGTCACACAACCGAATTTGTTAAGATTTGTTTTCCTTAATTCTTGCGGCGTCATATCCAATTTTGTAACTATTCTGAATCGATGATATGGAAGTTACCAAGGTTATTTAAAGCTTTCGTTCTTCTGTGAAAGCTAATTGACGACAAAATTTTGTTTTTCAGTGTGAGAAGGTTTCTTCGTTTTTCCAAGCCGTTGCTTTTCTTTCACTCCCTAAGTTTCTGCGTATGGGTTTGTGATTGTTTTACACACTCGACCTAATCTGTGGATTTCATCGTTTTATTGAGTGTGTTGATTATTGCATCTGAAGACTTCGATCTGGTGTTCCAAGAGGTGTCCCAGGAGGCAATATTCTTTGTTCTTCATTGAAGCTCATTCTCGGGAGGAGGCTGAGGCTGCATCCAAACTCGGGAGGAGTTCTATTTCTTAGACAAGGGGAGCTTGTCGATCTTGAACGTGGGCGAGGGGATCTTGCCATAACACGGATTCCGGGAGGAATCAACAACAAGGGGATCTTATTGTTATCTTGATTTTGGGAGAGGTCGATCTAAAGTCGAGGGGATCTCGCAAAAACAGTTTCCTTGGGGAAGTTAGCTAGAGGGGGCGACAAAGATAAGAGGGAGTCTTTATTTGTATAAGTTCGATTGTCTTGTAACTTTGTGAACTCAAAGAAATATTTTTATATCTGGACGTGGCCCCGCAGATGTAGGCTGGTTGCCGAACTGCGTTAAGAACCTCCTGTTTCATTTATTTCCGCATATTTATATTGTTCGTCATTGCATTCATTATTGGTGTCACACGTAACACCATGTGTGACACCGCATAACTAATCGTAATCTTTCAATTGGTATCAGAGCTGGTCGCTTCTGTTTTTTAAGTTGGATCAGCGGGACAAGATTATTGTTCATGTGCGATGGACTCTATGATAGAAGTTGGTTCTACAATGCGTCCACCATTGTTGGATAGAAGTAATTATGCTTATTGGAAAGCAAGGATGAGGGCATTCATTAGACCTATTGACGAGAAGGCATGGAGATCAATTTTAACAGGTTGGAATCACCCTTTGAACACCGATGCAGAAGGTAATATATCTCCAAAACCCGAAGAGAATTGGAATGTAAATGAAGATGCTTTGGCACTTAGCAATTCAAAGGCTCTAAATGCTATTTTTAATGGTGTGGATCCAATTCAGTTTAGACTCATCTCCACATGCGAATCTGCAACAAGGGCATGGGATATTCTTTAAACCACCTATGAAGGAACATCTACGGTAAAGTTGTCCAAAATGCAAATGTTAACCACTCGATTTGAGAATCTAAGGATGCAGGAAGATGAGACTATTGGCGAGTTCAATGCCAAACTATGTGACATAGCAAATGAAGCGTTTGCTCTCGGTGAGATGATTTCTGAAGAAAAATTTGTGCGAAAAACTCTACGGTCTTTGCCACACAGATTTTCCTATAAAGTAACTACTATTGAAGAAGCCAAAGATTTGTCTAGAATGAAGCTAGAAGAGTTGATGGGATCTCTCAGAACTTTCGAAATGAATCTCAAAGGAGAGACCGAAATTAAGAAGGCAAAGGGAGTTGCTTTTAAAACAGAGGTACAGAATTACAACGAGCATGATGAAGATGACTTGGTGGAATCCCTAGCCCTACTTTTGAAGAATTTCAGCAGAGTTATGAAGAGATTTGGAAGAAATACTCGCGGTGTCAAGCAGGGTGTCACAAACTTCAAAAATGGTTCTTCAAGCAATAAGAAGCATAGAGAAGAAACTTATGTGTCTGATCAACCATTAAAGAATAAAGGTATTCAGTGCAGAGAATGTGAAGGATTTGGACATATACAAGCAGAATGTGCTAACACCTTGAAGAAAAGGAAGAATTCTCTGAATGCAACCTGGAGTGAGGATGAGTCAGAGAAGGAAGATGAATTTCAGAGCAATCATGTGGCGCTCGTTGGAAAGGCAGAATGTGAAGAAAAAGGCAGTGTTATATGCGGTGTCATAGACGGTTTTTCTAATAGTAGTGATGAAGACGAAGAACCAGTCACAGAAGAAGATCTTATTGGAGAATATAAGTTTCTGCATGCAAAATGGACCGAGCTTGTTAAAGTAAATCAGCTTCTTCTACACACTCAGATTAGAAATTTGAAGGATGAGAAGAATAATCTTCAAAATGTTATTGATGATTTGGAGACAAAGTTGAAAGCAAGTAAGGATGAAGCTAATAATCTTACCAATGAGATAAGCCTCATGAAGAAGAATGTCAAAATGCTGAATTCGAGTTCGTCTAATCTAGATGATATTTTAAATGTCAGCAAATCAAGCGTTAATTGGTTTGGACTGGGATTCAAAAGTGAAAGTTTAGGTTCAAAGAATGTAGCAGTAAAGGAAAGTCGCTCTGTGATGAAATTCGTAAGGGAAAGTCCGGTGTCACAGCCGGTGTCAGACAAGGGGTTTGATTATAAAGGAAAGCAAGTTGCAATCAGAATGCCAAGAATTGACAGAAAATCAAATTCCTATAACTACTATTATGCTGCAAGCAGAAAAGGTAACATTTATGGTTCTGTGTGTCACTATTTCCAACGACGTGGTCATATTCGCCCTAAATGCTTTACTTATCTTGCTGACTTAAGATTGGGTACTGTTAGAAATGCCGCTTCTTATAGATTTCCTTATCAGAAATGGGTGAAGAAATCAAATTTAAAGTGCACTGTTACACATCTTTCACAAAAAGTGATCGGAACCAATGCATGGTATTTTGATAGCGGATGTTCCAGACATATGACAGATGAAGAAAGATATTTGAAGGATATTATACCTGAATCTGTGGGAAAAGTAACATTCGGCAATGGTGTCTCATTGGATGTCATTGGCAGGGAAACGTTGAATGTTCCTGGTTTACCAGAGTTGGGTAATGTTTTATTGGTCAATGGTTTGAAGTCCAACCTAATCAGTATTAGCCAGCTCTGTGATCAAGATCTGAATGTGCAATTTACGAGAGAAAAATGTGTTGTGTCCGATCAAAATAAAAATTGTGTCATTGAAGGAGTTAGATCATCAGACAATTGTTATCTTATTCATTCTTCGTCTAACTACTTTCGATCGTGTATGGAAGACACTATCCTATGGCATAGAAAGTTGGGACATGTTAATTTCAGAATGATGAAGAAGCTTATTTCGAAAGGTGCTGTCCGAGGAATTCCTGAATTAAAGTTTGATGAAGAGACATTATGTGGACCATGTCAAATCGAAAAGCAAACCAAGGTGTCACACCCGATGTCACAGTCATCTTCAACTACTCGGGTACTTGAATTACTTCACATGGATCTAATGGGGCCAATGCCGATTGAAAGTATTGGAGAAAAACGGTATGTCTTCGTTACTGTTCATGATTTCTCACGCTACACATGGGTGGAATTTTTTAGAGAAAAGTCTGACGCTTTTCGAGCCTGCAAGTCAATGTGTACTCGTCTCCAACATGAAAAAGATTGTGTTATCTTGAAAATTATTCGCATCCGTAGTGACCATGGAAGAGAGTTTGAAAATTCTGATTTCTAGAATTTTTGTAAACATCTAGGGATTGCTCATGAATTTTCGGCTCATAAAACTTCTCAACAAAATGGGATTGTTGAAAGGAAGAACCGTACATTGGCCGAAATGACTCGAGTTATGATACATGAAAGGGATGTACCTCAAAAGTTCTGGGCTGAAGCTATGAGCACTACTTGTTATACCATAAATCGGGTGTATCTCCGCGGCAAAACCTCTATGACACCCTATGAGATATGGAAAGGTAAAACTCCAAATCTTCATTATTTTCACCCGTTTGGTAGCATCTGCTTTGTCTTGAATGACATGGAACACAGGGAGAAACTAGATCCTAAGAGTGATGAGGCTATCTTTCTCGGTTATGCTACAAATAGCCGTGCTTATCGAGTTTACAACAAACGAACTCGAACTGTTATCGAATCTGCAAATGTTCAAATAGATGACTCTCTGGACATAGCATTTAATCCGAAAGATGATGCAAATCAGATTTCAAATAATGAAGGTCCTAGTGTTCCATCCAGTGTCCCAGAAGGTGTCACAGGCGGTGTCACAGATCAAACAGAGACTGTTAATGAATTAGAAGTATCTACCCTACACAACAAGCCACCATCTATACTTGTTCAGAAGAATCATCCTGTAGATGAGGTTATTGGAGGTCTGAATGATGGTATACGAACCAGAGATAAGCCGCGTGTTAATTATTGTGAAATGATTCAAATGGCATGTTTTACATCAACAATTGAGCCCAAGAATGTAAAAGAAGCATTACTAGATGAATACTGGATAGAAGCTACGCAAGAAAAACTCAGCCAATTCTCTCGAAATCAAGTTTAGGACTTAGTACCCTGCCTTCTCGATGTGAACGTTATTGGTACTAAGTGGATTTACAAGAACAAAACTGGTGAGCATGGTAACATTACTTGCAACAAAGCTCGGCTAGTTGCTCAAGGGTATTCTCAGGTTGAAGGTATTGATTTTGATGAAACATTCACTCTGGTTGCTTGTCTTGAATCTATTCGGCTTTTATTATCTCTCGTTTGTGTTATGCGGTTCAAGCTATATTGAATGGATGTGAAGAGCGCTTTCCTCAATGGGTTTCTCAATGAAGAAGTTTATGTTTCTCAACCAAAGGATTTTGAAGACCCTCATCATCTCGAGTATGTATATAAGTTGAAGAAGGCGTTATATGGGCTCAAACAAGCCTCTCGTGCATGGTATGAACGCCTCACGCAATATTTATTAACCAAGGGATATGAGCAAAGGGGAGTAGATAAAACCCTATTCGTTCGCTGTGACAAAGGTCAGTTCCTCCTTGCTCAAATTTATATTGATGATATAGTATTTGGCTCGGTGTCACAGGTTATGGTGGATGAATTGTAGCTCAAATGACCGGCGAATTTGAGATAAGTATGGTTGGAGAACTAAATTATTTTCTCGGCCTTCAAATACAACAAGAGAAGAATGATATTTTTATCTCTCAAGCCAAATATGTCAAGAATTTATTGAAAAAATTTAAGCTTGAGAATGCACGCCCAAGTAGAACACCCCTTGGGACACATGAGAAAATTTCTAAAGATAAAAAAGAAATTATAGTTGATCAGCGATTGTATAGAAGTATGATTGGAAGTCTCTTATATCTAACTGCCAGCCGACCAGATATTTGTTATAGCGTGGGTGTATGCACTAGATTTCAAGCAAATCCGAAGGAGTCTCACTTAGTGTCGGTTAAACGAATTCTAAAATATGTTAGTGGAACAACTGATTATGGCGTCTAGTATTCTTTTGAGTCTAATGCAAATCTGATGGATTATTGTGATGCTTGCTATGCAGGTAGTTCCGATGATCAAAAAAGTACTTCGGGTGGATGTTTTAATGTGGGACACAACTTAGTGTCATGGTTCAGCAAGAAGCAGAATTCTATTTCTCTATCTACGACTGAGGCAGAGTATATAGCAGCAGGTAGCAGCTGTACGCAGCTTCTTTGGATGAAACAAATGATGAAAGACTATAGTGTCACACATGGTGTCATGACCCTCTATTGTGATAATTTGAGCGTTATCAATATTTCTAAAAATCCTGTTTAGCATTCACAGATAAAGCATATTGACATACGACATCATTTTATTCGATCTTTAGTGGAGGACAAAATTATTAATTTGGAGCATATGGTGACCGAAAAACAGATAGCCGATATTTTCACCAAGGCATTGGATGGTGCTAGATTTGAAGAGTTGAGGTCTGCATTAGGCCTCTGTGTTATGTAAGTTGGTTATCGCTTACATTTAAAAAAAAAAATCGCCACTTGCATTAGGCGTTTGGTTTTATTCTAGCAATCTAGTGACATTGCTCATCCTCTGCTGGAGGAGATTTTTCTTGATATTATATTTGAGTAACACCAAGTGTGACATGCAAAACTAGGATATTCTTGTGAAATCTGGATGATTTTTTTGGGCAAAATATTGGAGCAGCATTATTTTATTGATCTTAGTTCCTAAATTATGAGAGATTGAATATTTTATTTATGGTAATTTTTGGAAAATTACCTACAAATCATAGATTTTCTTTATTTTGGTGATTTGATGGGCATTTATGGAGAAGAGATATAAATATATTTCAAAGTTAGATTTTTCAGAACACTTTGCTTCTCCTCGATTCCTCAATTTGCTAGGGTTTCTTTTCTTTCGCTTATCTCACAATGGTCATCATTGAGGAAGTTTCCGACGAAGTGTTTTCTGGCGATGTTCCTGTGAATGTTCCAGCAAAGACGCCGAGTTTCGAATCGGACATTATGGTTTACTCTCCTATTTCACCTTCAGTAAATCCCTTTGTTGCCGAACAAGATTTTCCAAGAATTATCGAGGCGATTCCAAATCGACAAGTTGACACTACTGGAGTCCAACAAAAATTTGGCAAGAGTAAAGGAAATAGATTCAAAACCAGCTTCGTGCCGCCCAAGGCACCTAGAAATTCAAAGGTTTCTACGACATCAAAAGGGAAAAGGCCTAGAATTGAAAAGGAATCATATTCTGACAGGTCATGGCTTCAAGAAGCTGTTTTAGAGGTAAATACAGATGATGAAGATGTTTTCATGAGAAAATCACCAGAACAACCAACCTGAAGATCCTCCAGATTAATTGCTCCGAAGAAATCCAAATCTTATGTATCAAAGACCTCAAAATCCCATGCTTCGAAATCTTCAAAATCCACTACCTCAAAGCCCTCTGTGGAGAAGCTTCAAAAGCCTACCATTGTCAAAACATCGAGAAAAAGTCCATCACCTGGCCCAAAATCCAAAAAGCAAAAGACAAGTGAAGTTTTTGTTTCTAGAGACACTTCAAGATCAAAATCTGCATTGAAAGGTGAATCAAAATCCAAACAAGGTAAGTCTTCTTTAAAAGTGTCGAATGATGACTTTAAGTCGAGATTGCATGCAAGCCGATGGCCAAATTTCTCATAAAGAAATATTTGGCTAGAAAGAAAAATTCATGAAGGATATTTTTCACAATATGAAGTAGTTGTGTATCATTTGATTAGTCTGGGATTAGAGAAAACTTTTCGAAGTTTCTGTCCTTTTGTTTGGAAGATTGTACAAGAATTTTACTGTAATCTTGACTTGAATGTGAAAGACCCTGTTCATCCTAATTTTGGCCAAGTATTTGTGAGACGACATATCTTTAACTTTACCCCGATGATCATTAATGAATATCTGGGCTTAAAGACCACTGCTTCTCCCCTGTTTATACCCAATTTCAGTAAAATAATCTTCGATGTTACAGGGGGTGTTAGACGGATTTGGCCCCATGGGAAAGATTTTCCTGCTGCTCAATTGTCAGTTAAGTACAGCATTCTCCATAAAATTGCTATGCGAAACTGGCTTCCTACATCCCATGGTACAGGGGTGAACAAAACTATGCCAGCATTGCTTTTTCAAATCGGAAATTCAATACCGATGGATTTTAGAAAGTTCTTCTTTGATCAAATAATGAAGCATGTGGACAGTAACAATTCACGGTTAGCACTACCTTTTCCCTCTCTTATATTTGGTATATTATCCTCCCAACAGTCCATTATTAGAGAACATGAAGTTTTATATGATGAAAAGGAAGAAATACGAATCAGTTACAAGCTTCGAATGGGTGAACACATCAATGACTTGGAAGGTTTTGTTGAGGGAATGCCTATTTCCGAGTCAAGCACCGACTCAGCATTTTTGGCCTGCTCTGTAAAATTTTTGTTGAATATGTCAAAGTCTCTCAGCATCCAAATTTCTGAGTTGGAAAAACAGAGATCAACGATTGTTGTGTTATTAAATGATATTTACAAGAAAAATCTACACATGACTGATTCAGATCTCCAAACCAGTGCAATGGATGAAGCTGGTCTATCAAGTGTCCCAGAGGATGTTCCAGCAGGTGAGCCAGACAGTGCTTAACATTGAACTATTTCAGTGATGTGTTTGTTCTCTGAATATTTTCTTTGCTTCTTATGGTACTCATATAACTACTCTATCTGCATCTGGATATGATATTTTCTGATTTTTTTTGGCTACCTGGATATTTCTTTTACTCCTTTGGATATTATCTTCTGATATTGGTTATATTCATATAGCGTTACTGGTCTTTATTCTGACCATTTCGGTCTTTATCTGGTGATGTTGCTGCTATTATGTTAATGACTCTTCTCTTATATGTCTATTTGTCTTTTTATGGCAAAAAGGGGGAGTATTTTGGTGATTGGTGATTGGTGATATGTATGGTGTGATATTGCACTACTATATGATGAGTGATAGCTTTATGATGTTTGAAGTCACAACTCAGGGGGAGTTACAATTCAGGGGGAGTTATCAGGGCGAGTTACAATTCAGGGGGAGTTATTGAAACTCTATGGTATATTGATTTTTCCAAAAAATGCCAAAGGGGGAGATTGTAAATGCAAAGATTTTGCATATAAGTTGACATTGATTTTTTGGCAATATATATATATATTTATGGCGATAAGATATTTTCCAAATTGATAATTTATTTCTTGGTGATCAAGAAATAATACATTCTGATTATTGGATGGCGTCCTATTAACAATCATAAAGATTCTGTGAAAGAGACAAATAAGAAAACAAGAATATTAGGAAAGTTATTGAAAAAGCTATAGGCACTTGCTTTTTGGAAAACTTTTATTTGGTAAGTCGTTTTGATGGAAATTTAGCCAAATCTGCTGGGCTTCGAGTTCCCATGATTAATGGGATGATTTCATAATTTTTTGGGCGAATATCTGATTTGTTGGAGATACTTTCCTAAAGTGTCACACGGTGTGTCACACAACCGAATTTGTTAAGATTTGTTTTCCTTAATTCTTGCGGCGTCATATCCAATTTGGTAACTGTTTTGAATCGATGATATGGAAGTTACCAAGGTTATTTAAAGCTTTCGTTCTTCTGTGAAAGCTAATTGATGAGGGAATTTTGTTTTTTGCGTGAGAAGTTTCTTCGTTTTTCCAAGCCGTCGCTTTTCTTTCACTCCCTATGTTTCTGCGTATGAGTTTGTGATTGTTTTACACACTCGACCTAATCTGTGGATTTCATCGTTTTATTGAGTGTGTTGATTATTACATCCGAAGACTTTGATCTGGTGTTCCAGGAGGTGTCCCAGGAGGCAATATTCTTTGTTCTTCATTGAAGCTCAGTCTCGAGAGGAGGCTGCATCCGAACTCGGGAGGAGTTCTGTTTCTTAGACAAGGGGAGCTTGTCGATCTTGATCGTGGGCGAGGGAATCTTGTCATAACACGAATTTCGGGAGGAATCAACAACAAGGGGATCTTGTTGTTATCTTGATCTCGGGAGAGGTCGATCTAAAGTCGAGGGGATGTCGCAAAAACAGTTTCCTTGGGGAAGTTAGCTAGAGGCGGCGACAAAGATAAGAGAGAGTCTTTATTTGTATAAGTCCGATTGTCTTGTAACTTTGTGAACTCAAAGAAATATTTTTATATCTGGGCGTGGCCTCGCAGACGTAGGCTGGTTGCCGAACTGCGTTAACAACCTCCTGTCTCAATTATTTCCGCATATTTATATTGTTCGTCATTGCATTCATTATCGGTGTCACACGTAACACCATGTGTGACACCGCATAACTAATCGTAATCTTTCAAACACATTTGATGGGACGCAGGTACAGTTCAACACATTTTTCTCGTTAACATAGTTATTATTTTTTAATATAGTTTCCATTATGTGTAGGAATCGAGGACGGGCGACCGAGACAACAATTATTGACTGTTGTAATTTCGGTGTTAGGTCCATTTTTTCAATTTTATTATACTAACCTAAAATTAAAAAAATTTATTTGAATAAAAAAAAATAATTACAATTTGAAATATCTTCATGATGTAATTTGTTATATCGGCCTAGAAGGATATCGCAAGGCTTAATGCTTGCAATGTAAGTTTAAGTACTCCACTCAAACCTGCCTTGCAATTATTAAGCTTTGCGATGTTCTTCTGTGAAATTGAAGCCGATATAACAAATCACATCCCGAAAAAAATAATTACAATTTGAAATGTCTTCGGTATGTGATTTTTTATATCGGCTTCATCGGCCCAGAAGGACATCTCAAGGCTTAATGCTTGCAAGGCAGATTTGAGTGGATTACTCAAACATGCCTTGCAAGCATTAAGTTTTGCGATGTCCTTCTGGACCGATGAAGCCGATATAAGAAATTACATACCGAAAATATTTTAAATTGTAATTATTATTTTTTATTTAAATAAAAAAAATTATTTTAGTTTATGTTAAGAATACTTATTTATTAAAGATTATTCTAATTAGAGTAATTTATTTGTTTCAGTTTATTTAAACAAAAACATAATAAAATGGACAGAGTTTCATTTGTTTTATGACTCCTCCATAACTATTTTCAAACAGTTCCTGCAAATTCAGATCACAAATATAGACCCGACAACCAGATTCTAGTACAAATAATAAACATCAAGACATAAAATAAAAAGTAAAATACACAAAATGAAATACAAAATATAAAATATCCTAAGCCTGTGGGACATCGTCATCTTCGTCCATCATCCAATCCGTCAGCCTGTCAGTGATCTCTCTAAGGGACTCACTGAGATAGTCCTGTGATTCAACCACATTTTGCTGGCTCGCGGCAAGCTCCCCGACCTTGCCTATGAGGGAGTTCATCCTCTGGTCCATCTGCTGCTTTCTTCAATGCTGCATCTGATACATCTGCTGATGCATCTGTTGTGGCTGCTAATGCATCTGCTACTGCATCTCATACATCTGCTGTATATGCTGCATCATGTCCCAGCTACTATGAACCTGAGGGGCAAAGTGCGGTTGAGTCCTCGGTGGCGATGGAGGGGGCATCCTCCATTGGAACATCCCGCGATGTGCAGATTTCGGGATCTCCTTTAACTATCCAAGACCTGTCAACTTCGACTAGGCCCATCCGAGTCAAATGGATCATGTCAAATAGATCAACAGATATGTGTGATCTAATCTGCTCTCCACTGGGCACCTGAATCTGAGAATGCTGGACGATCTTCCAAATCAAAGTCCCAAACGGCAAATTTTTATTCCTGGTTCACCCGACCTCAAGTATGTGACCTATAATCATGTATCGTGGATCAAACAACGTGCCACTGTAGAGCTTCTCCATGATGTATAAATTCATCCAGCTGACAAGATCTCTTTGACCATCCCTCGGCAGGATGGTGTAGCTGATCAGGTTGTATACTACATGAGCTTTGACGTTCAGAGCCTTCGATCTCGGCTTCACGAACTCTGCAATTCCCAAATTGCGGTGGATTTGCCTAAGGAACTCTACTCCCTCTGCTATTATGGAGAAATCACACTCTCGGGAACTGTGATAGTATCACTCTGCCTCATTGTCTGCAAATCCCAGCAATTTGTTAATAACAGCTGGAGAGATGAAAACTTCTATTCCGAATAGGTACGTCTTCAGCCATCCGGACCTCTCGGTATAACCAAGTTGGCATAAAAAAGGCGAACAACTCTGTCGCAGCTGTCGCCCTTCTTGTTGTATACCCTATGCATTGAGATGTTGTCAAACATCTCCTTGACCTCCATAGACACCAAACTGCTAAAGTTGGCAGTCTTCTCATAAATAATCGAGCGAATTCCCGTATCCCGCTTATACTGCTTGTGACACCCCTCGTTACAAAATTCTATGGAAAAATAACCAGGAGGCAGTTGTGGTACTTGATCCGGTGCCCAGTTTGATGGGCCACCTTGTGACATCCTGTGAGCCTTTTGACCAATAAACATTCTTGGGGGGGCCATATTTGGGTTTTTTTTCTTCAAATTTTCAGGTTTTTTGGGATTTTTGTCGATAAAACAGATCAGATTTGGAGATTTTTAGTGCGAAAAAACCCCAAGTTTTGTGATTTTCGTAAAAAACCATCGGTTTTTAGCGATTTTCTGCTCGGGCTAAGGTTTTTGGATTTCCTCAAAGGTTTTTTCCAGATTTCGTTAAAAATGGTCGGATTTGATGATTTCAGCAGCAAAACTCACGGATCTGAGGGTTTGGACGAGAGAAAACTCGGATTTTCTAAAGAAAACTGATCTGTTTTCTTATATACTAACGCAGAACGGGGGACCTTGTGAGGGTGAACACCACCGCGTGTTCTTAGAACGGGGGACCATTCTAAGAACGCGGCAAACCATTCTTAGAACATTCATGGTTTGGGCATGTGTGGATCACATTGAAGCAGGGGTGCGTTTGAGGGTGGAGGCGCGCGGGGGGGTCTCCACCCTCATACGCACCCCTGGTTTTAGCGTGCACGTGAGGGGGACGTTCCAGCATTCGAGGGGTGTCCATGTAACACCCGACATTTATGGTCATGTAATCGTCCCTAAAATCCGTTGTACGAAATAAATTCACTATAAATGCAATGAATATTTTATTGGAATTTGGACGCCGAGTATTTAAGAATTTAAGAATTTAAGAAAAATAGAGTGAAAAAGAGAGAGTCAAAATGTAAGAGATTTTAAGTCGGAATAACTAAACTTCTCGAAGAAGTTACCCTAAATATGTTGCCAAACACTCTCTCACTCTCTCTCTCTCTCTACGAGTTAATCAGCAGACAAAACTCCTCCTCCCCTCTTTTTTATTTTCATTTCTCCTACTTATTCCTCTTTCTTCTCCACGCGAACCAGGTGACTTCTCACGCCGACGATGATTTCCAGTGATGCCAAGCTCCGTTTTCTTCCATTTTCTTCGTAAAAGGTAAGCCTACATGTTAGTTTATGAATTTCGGCTATTTAGATATTGATTTCGGTGGATAGTTTTAGGGTTACGATTTTGGAAATTCGTCAAATTCATGATAATGCATAACAAACCGTTGTTTAAGGGTTCAAATGGATAAACCGAAGAAAAAATAAGCACATTTGACGAAAAACAGAATTAAAAGTTTTAAAATCAACACTATCAACAAAAGAAAACGACACATCTAGAAACAAAAAAAGTCAATTGTTTAGAAAGACGTATCATAAGAGGAAGACCACGGTAATAATAAATTGATGACATAACAAATTTTATTAATAGTGCAAGAATATTTTGTTAAAAAATGAAGAATTTATGATTTCCTAAAATGATATAGTTTTTCTTGTTCAATTTGATAGTTTTGTATTCGCTTCCTTTTATTAAGGTGTCGCTTTATTTTATCTACGATTTTTTACACTACCCATTATCGTTCTATAAAACCGCTACGTGTCAGACAAGTGTGATGACCTACATGATGACAACTCTTCTTGCACGGAGAGTATTGTAGTTTGTCATTATTTGTTTCGCACACATCCACCTTTGAAATTTTGAAAATGATAGAGGATGATGTCAAGCATAGTCTACTCTCTACAATCATAGGCTCTACAATACAGGTAACGAAATAAAAAACAAATAGAGATAAAAAAGAGTGCAACGGGAGTATGTGATGATGTACATATGAAGTTTACGTATTTGTTAATAGATAGTAGTTAAAAAGACTAATGTTTTATGGCATTTTCCAACGTTAGTGTAATTCCAAAGGTATGTCTTATCACCAGTATGATGTTGGATAAAAAAAAACAAATAAACTATTATTATAAAAAAAAAAGTTAAAATTATTTTAGCTCTCGAAATTTGAATTTAGATTAAATAAACCCTCAAAATATGTTTATACTAAAAATAAACCTTAAACTATTAAAAAGTTGTAAAAAAATCTCTAGCAGATAATCGATAACCCCCTATTTTGAAATTTACACATAGAACGGTTAGCCGTTCTCAGAGAACGGCTAACAGTTCTATCTCGGGTGTTCTCCACGTGCAACGCACGAGAGAACGGGAGGTGCGTTTGGGGGTGGACACCCCCGCGCGCTGGAACAGGGGGTGCATTTGGTGCCACTGGAACGTGTTCCACATGTGCGCGCGAGGGGTCTCCACCCCAACCGTACCCTCCGTTCTCCCCGTGCCCCGCAGGTGCGCTCTAGAACGAGGGGTGCGTTTGAGGGTGGAGACACCCCGCGCGCTAGAACGAGGGGTCTCCACCCTCAAACGCACCCCACGCGTCAACGTGATCCAAGAGTGCCAATGTTCTAAGAACAGTTTGCTGCGTTCTTAGAACGGTCCCCCTTTCTAAGAACATGCGGGGGGTGTTCACCATCACACGATCCCCCTAAGAATGTTTCCTAGATATCACAAGGTGTCCCATCAAATCGGGCACCGGATCATGTGCCGCAACCGCTTCCTGGTTATTTTTTCATAGAATTTCGTACCAAGGGGTGTCAAGAGTAGTAAGAGTGGGATACGAGAATCCGCTCGATTATTTATGGGAAGACTGCCAACTTTAGCGGTTGGAAGTCTTTGGAGGTCAAAGAAGTGTTTGACAACATCTCATTGCACGCAGTATACAACATGAAGGGCGACACCTGCGACAGAGTTATTTGTCTGTTTTATGCAAACTTGGTTAGTACTGGGAGGTCCGGGTGGTTAAAGACGTACCTATTCGGAACAGAAGTTTTTGTCTCTCCAGCTGTTATCAACGAATTGCTGGAATTTGCGGACACTGAGATGGAGAGATACTATCACAGTTCCCGAGAGTGTGATTTCTCCATAACACAGAGGGACTAGAGTTCCTTAGGCAAATCCATCGCAATTTGGAAATTGTAGGTTTGTGAAGCCGAGATCGAAGGCTCTGAACATCAAAGCTCAGGTGGTACACAACTTGATCAGCCACACCATCATACCAAGTGATGGTCATAGAGATCTTGTCAACTACATAGATTTATACATCATGCAGAAGCTCTACAGCGGCATGCTATTCGACCCATGATACATGATTATAGGTCACATGCTTGAGGTCGGGCGAACCAGGAATAAAAATATGCTGTTTGGGACTTTGATTTATAAGATCGTCCAGCATTCTTACATCACATAGATCTGTCGATCTATTTGACAGGATCCATTTGACTCGGATGGACCTAGTCAAAGTCGATGGGTCTTGGATGGTCAAGGGAGATCCTGGAGCCTCCACATCGTGGAATGTTCCGATGGAGGATGCCCGCCCCCGCCACTGAGCACACCACCACCACTGAGGATATGACCGCACCGCCATTTGACCCTTAGGTTTATAGTAGCTGGAACATGATGCAGCATATGAAGCAGATCTATGAGATGCAGCAGCACTTGCATCAACATATGCATCAGCACATGTAGCAGATGCAGCAGATGTATCAGATGCAGTAGGAGAGGGAGTAGCAAAGGGACCAGAGGATGGAGTCCTGGCAGGGTCGGGGAGCTTGCCGCGAACCAGCAAAAGGTGGTTGAATCACAGAACTATCTCAGTGAGACCCTTAGAGAGCTCACTGACAGGCTGACGTATTGGATGGTGGACAGAGACGACAATGTGCCACCGGCTTAGAATATTTAATATTTTGTATTTTATTTTATGTACTTTACTTTTCGTCTGTAAATGTGATGTACTTTACTTTTCATTTTATGTCTTGATGTTTATTATATGTACTAAAATCTGGTTGTTAGATATATATTTGTGATTTGAATTTGCTGGAACTGTTTGAAGATAACTATGGAGAAGTCATAAAACAAACGAAACTCTATCTATTTTTTTAATTTTTTTTGTTTAAATAAACTGAAGCAAATAAATAATTCTAATTTGAATAACCTTAATAAATAAGTATTCCTAACATAAACTAAAATAATTTTTTTTTATTTAAATAAAAAATAATAATTACAATTTGAAATATCTTCGAAATGTAATTTGTTATATCGGCTTCATCGGCTCAGAATGACATGACAACGCTTAATATGGGCTGATGAAGCCGATATAACAAATTATATCAAAAAAAAAATATACTCAAACCTGCCTTGCAAGCATTAAGCTTTGCGATGTCCTTCTGGGTCGATGAAGCCGATATAACAAATTATATCACGTAGATATTTCAAATTGTAATTATTTTTTTTATTTTAGATTAGTCTAATAAAATTGAAAAAATGGACCCAGCACCGAACTTACAACAGTCAATAATTGCTGTCTCAGCCGCCCGTCCTCGATTCCTACCCATAATGAAAAAATTATTAAAAAAGAATGACTGTGTTAACGAGGGAAATGTGTTGAACTGTACCTGCGTTCCGTCAAATGTGCTAAAACCCATGAACGTGTCTTGAGAAGTAGCGCCTGAAGTGGATCCCTGGTGAGGACAAGTGCGACTATTGTGCCCCTTCTATCGACATATACCGCAAGACATCTTTGAGTTCTGCCTACTCATTGTCAAACTTCACGGCTCATCGACATCTCGCATTCTTGTCTTCTTCGGCCTACCGGGTTGGCAATATCTTCTGGGTGGGATCAGTTCTCGTCGATCTAGTATTTGCAGCTACATTTACGGATCGCTCACGGGTTGAATAAACTGTGAGTACATCTGCAGGTAGGTTGCCCGGTGATAGCATTGATGCACGTAATTTTCTGGTGTCACTCTCATGAAATGCATGCATGGAATGAAATGGACACACAAGATTCCAGTAAGCTCCCACCTGGTGGTATTGCACACACCTGTATTCATGTTAACCACATATTGTTTGTAGCCGTTGCTGACCTCAAATCATGCACATCCCCCAAGCTGAGCACTCCAATTTCGAGCTGCACTTTCTAGCTTCTCAAGCATATTCTTTATCTTGTGACACACGAGGCGTGTTGATTGGTCTAGCTTCTCAAATTTCTTCACAATGCAAGTCATCATGCAGTTTCGGATCATCTCAAACATGCTCAGGATCAGTTTGTTCTTGACCGGCAATAGAAGTCCATTGAATGACTCACACAAATTATTTCATCCCATGTCTCACTTGGGATTCGAAGAAGAGGCATGACTAGCCCAATATCTAGGCTCTTTTGCTTGAAGCAATGCATGGGCCTCCGGGCTAACCTGGTGCAATTTCTGCATTTCTATTTCGAAATGCCACCTTGTGGTTACCCTGACTGCATTCTACATCGCATCTCGGTAGGCTCTCTCTCGAAATTGGCCATTAAAGTTTGCGTACATATGCCTGAGGCAGTAGCGGTGTTCGGCTTCTTTAAATTCCTCTTCCACAGCCTTCAGTAAACCCTAATATTTGAAAGAAAAACAGAGTCAATATAACGTGGAGAGTACTAATCAGAATAATTCCAAAGAAATACTGTACTAGACAATCTCCTAGACAAAATTACATTTCCAAGTAAGTTCCCAGGAATGGCTAGAGGGGTCAAAAATGGTCCTACTTAAATTCATGTCTCCTAGACAGAACTTACTTATACAGTACAAAATGCCCCTATTTTGAAATAATAATTGGAAATGTATTATACCTTTTTTCGATCGGAAATAATTGTCCACCCATGCCCCGATTCAATGTTTAGGTCTCGCTTCAATATTCGCAAAGAGCACTCTTTTTTTACGTTGGCAATAGCAACATGATATATTACATCATTGTCATCAATACTGATGGCGTGAGTAATTGACCGGGACACGAACCCTTAATATGACAACTATCCAAGCAGATAACAGGGAGACCGTATTGCAGCAAACCTGTCTTGGAAGTAGCCATGCACATATACATTATTTGACAACCCAATGAATCATGTCTTATCTTGTAAGTATGTACTTGTAATGTGCTACCCAGATTTGATCTATATATTTTTGTTGCTTACGACCAAACTAACTTGTATTGTTTGTCGCCCTTGCCTTGGTTAATTGTTCGAGCTACGCTTCTTACTCTTTTGGCAATATGGGGTGTAATGTTGACAGTCAAATCCTTCCTCACAGTCTCAATAATGGAAGAGATTTCTCACATATGTTGACTTTTGAACCTATCCAAATAATAATTTGCCACTCATTTTGCTTTAATATGTCGATTCTCCATTTTCTTCGAACAGTTGTGAGAATTGTTCAAACTCTTTATTTAAAACGTCAGCTCATCTTGCTTCTGAGAAGAACGGAGTCTTCACTCACACCCGTCTTCACGCTCAGCCGTCAATCGCCACCGGTCACTTTTAGTGAATTTTATTCCATAACTATTTTCTAAAGAATATTCGACTATTTCCATTTTAATATGCTTCAAATAACTATATTCTTTCCTAAAAAAAATTGATGAGATTTCTTCTCTTACGAGTCTGTTTTCCATCTTGTCATCCTCTGAACCGACCGGTGTTCGAAGCTCCTCGCCTAGAGTTCTAGAGGTCGAATGCACCTTGATTTCTTTATTTCCATATAAGTGATTGAATGCTCGAAGATCATTATATGCATGAGTGGCGTGCAAATACCAATCCAGATCAACATCAAAAGTTATTGGTCGTCTAAATCAACTGCTCTAGGTGAATGAGAATTCATCGTCGTCACTTATACAACAAAAATTCTCTTGAGAAAGACAATAGTAGAGAGGTTTGAGAGAGTTAGAGAAATGTGGGGGGATGAGAATGGAGGGCGAGAGCCTCCTTAAATAGGGTGGGAGAACGGGGGAGCGTTCTCAGAGAATGGTCCCCCGTTCTCCTACCCTATTTATCCTGATCAATTATTAAGTGATCACGGGTGTCACTGTAGGAGAAGGGGGAACCGTTCTTCTTGTGGTGCATTTGAGGGTGGAGACCCTCCCCCCCCCCCCCCCCCCCCGGGGTCATGTGCGGGGCACAGGGAGAACGGGGGGTGCAGTTGGTGTGGAGACCGCTAGCGTGCACATGCTGGGCATGTTCCAGCGCGCGGGGGGTGTCCACCTCCAAACCCCCTCCCCCCCCCCCCCCCCCCCCCCCCTTTTTTCTCCTGTGCATTGCACGTGGAGAACGCCCCAGATAGAATGGTTAGCCATTCTCAAAGAACGGTTAGCTGTTCTCAGAGAACGGTTAACCGTTCTCTGTGTTAATTTTAGAACGGGGGTTATCAGTTAACCACCAGAGATTTTTTTGATGGGTTTTTGATAGATTAAGATTTATTTTTAGTATAAACATACTTTCAAGGTTTTTTTAATCGAAACACAAACTTCAAGGGTTAAAATCATTTTAACCCTAAAAAAAATATCGATGGGAGGATGAGTCTTTCTCTGATACAAAAGCTTTCCAACCTTTACAAGAGTCATCTCTCTCTCTCTCTCTCTCCTATGCTTTCTTTCACTATAATGAAATTTTTTTATGGGCTAAAATCATTTTAACCCTCGAATAATGCTATTTTAAAAAAAAACCTCAAAAAATTAAATCTAACGAAATAAACCTTAAACTATCAAAAAAATTCTTGGAGATGAATCGATAACCCCTCGTTCTGCATTTTACACATAGAACGGACCACCTTTCTTAAAAAAACTATCCCTCGTTCTGTCGGGGAAATCTCCCCGTTCAACGCATGTGGAGAATGGGAGATCGTTCTCCTGCAGCGCAGCCCGTGACAACCCAATAATGTTGGAATTATAAGGATTTATAATTCTATTTGGATCTAAATATTCAAATTATAAATTATACATTATGTTATCATCGAGTTTAAGTCTATATTAAAGTGATTTAATATGATTTTAAAGGAGTTTGGAGCATATTGAATATAATATGGTCAGATTATAATGTGTAGAGACATTAAGGTAATTTACCAATTTGTGATGGGCAAAATAGTAAATGTCACGACACGAAACCCGACGGGTCGAAAATATCGTATAATCATATTCTTAATCAAATTATCAACCCAATTCTCCCTTTCTTTTTTTTGTGTATATATATAAATACGTTTTTAAAGATATTCCAATCAAATTCAAAGTCATTTAAAATCATTTGGAAAATATTTATTTAAAGAAAAGAATCAACATACAATCGAATTAACCTCTGTCGTTCACATCCACCGTTCACATCTAACAAGCGACATCCACCGCCCAACAGTGGTATTCCTCGTCTACCGATGACGTCAGCCGGAGGACTCACACGTCCAGCATCCACCGATCACCTTTGTCGAGCGACATCCACCGCTCAACAGTGATATTCCACGTCTACCGATGACATCAGCCAGATGACTCAATCACCCAGCATCCACCGATCACCTTTGCCGAGCGACATCCACCGCTCAACAGTGATATTTCACATCTACCGATGACGTCAGCCGGATGACTCAATCACCTAGCATCCACCGATCCTCATAAACACTCAACATCCACCGGTGAACAGTAACACTCAGCATCCACCGGTCCAACCACGTGTTACCCACGTGACTTCATTAACTCGGCAGACGACATCCACCGCTCAAATTCACCACTCATTCCTACCACTCATTTCCACAGAACACATCCACCGATGACGTCAGCCGGATGACTCATTCACCCAGCATCCACCGGTCATTTCTGTCGAGCGACATCCACCGCTCAACAGTAATATCCCACATCTACCGATTACATCTACTGAGACTTCAATATTTTCCTTTTATTTTAAAAAGAACTTAACTCCTTTTACCGAAAATCCCCATACACATAAACCTCGCAATTCTTAACTTAAGGTCATAGCGGAAGACTCATCACATAAAGAATTCAAAACTTTATAAATTTAAACTCGTATCTTAATAAGTCAAATATCTGTTAACATAGAGAGGCTCTTTTCCTATTATGCATCATATCATAAATCTTACTAAATTGTACTGAAAGCAACACTTTGCGGGTTAAAATCGCTTCTCAGCCACAAATCATCACCATGAGCAGGAACCAGCAACCAGACCTAAGCATTTCCTTCTAGACTGAAATCCTCACCTGTTGTTTCGTCACCTATATCATAAAGTTCAAACTATAAGCCTAATCCTTAGTAAGGAGTACAACAAACACATGAATGCTCATGAATGCTGTATAAAATCATGTTCACATCTTTTACTCAAATCGGGGATGATGCTTGTGTTCACATTCACTTTCAAATGGTGGGAATCATATTCTTGTTCATCGTTTTCATATCATGGATTAAGGAGGAGTTTGTGCGGAAATGGGGTAGGCAGAGTGCGTGTACAAGGCCCTTTACTGGCAGGAATCATGGTTCATCCGTGGACAGTGACATGGCCAATACCGCCCCCAAACCTCAATTAATCAAGGTTTCATACGTTTCGTTTTCTTGTTTCACTCATAAAGGAATATGCGTGTAAAACATTTTGTATACTCGGTAAATAAATCATGATGCATAGACATAAACATTCGCAAAATATGAGACCATGGAAGGAGTCGTTCATCAGAAAACAGAGCATACACTATTCCAAACATTATACTGAAACAGACGATCTTTCCAAACATCATTGAATACCATAAACAAACTCACCCTACTACCCTTGTGATGTAGGGCTCTAATATCCGGAAACTTAACACACTCACTTACCTGGATTCCTTAGCAATGTCTTTCCTCCACTCAGAGCTTTTTTCCACCTAAGTCATTTCACGTATTAATGTAAGAAAACAAATCCTAAGTAGTCTAATAGTAGCTTTCTAACTATGTATATATCCTATACGTCTAGCTCATTTCCATTCGAGCATTATATCAGTCACCTAGTGTGCATAAAAACCTCAGCTAAACGATAATGGCGTTCGGGTTCACCAACTACCTAGGCTCAGCCAACGTTCATTATTTCTATTTATTATCTACAACAATCATAAATGCTATGTTAATAGCTATATCTACCATGATACTTCAACTTCCTCAGAAAACCCTAATCTAAATCTCAAATCAACTCTCAAATGATTAATCAGTAAACACATTGTTCAAATCTTACCCCGAGCTTGGAGTATCGGAAGAAATCCGAAGGAAGTTGATCATTGGAGGAAGAACAGAGAAGGAAGCTGAGGGGAGAGAGAATCAACTGAGAGAGGAAAGTTGGCTGGTGGAGGTTTTTGTGAGATTTAAGGATTTCCATTTTCTATTTATACACCTAATAAGCTAGACTTAATTACAAGTTTGCCACCAAACCTAATTTTTATAAAAAGGACTAATTAAACTTTGGCGCCCAAAATTCTGACCAAAGAGATATATGTATGGATGACAGTTAATTCCGTTTCGTTAAAAGAAGGTTCACCTGCCCGAAGTTGTCTGGTGTTACATCCACCCCTCCTTAAACAAAATTTTTGTCCTCAAAAAATGTTCAGACAAAAAGCTCTGGATACTTGTCCAACATGTCCTGCTGTCGATCCCACGTGGCTTCTTCAATGCTGTGATTCGTCCACAAAACCTTTACTAGTGGAATTTCCTTATTTCATAGGGTCTTAACTGCAGATTCCAAAATTTGTACTGGCTTCTCCTCATACATTAAGGTCGGTTGAATCTCGATTTTCGTCGGCATAACAACAAGCGTCGAGTCACGTATGCATTTCCTTAGCATTGACACATGAAAGACAATGTGAATCTTTTCCAGCGAAGGAGGCAACTGTAACTCATAGGCTGTATTACCAATCTTTGACAAAATAGGGAATGGTCCAATGAATCACGAATTAAGCTTTCCCTTCTTACCGAACCGCATAACTCCTTTGAACGGTGAGATCTTCAAGAAAACTTCATCCCCGACAGCAAACTCAAGACTCCTCCTTCTTTGATCCGCATAACTTTTCTGTCGGCTTTGTGCAATCATTATTCTTTTCCTAATAATGGCGATCTTGTCTGACATCTGTTGCAAAATCTCAGGTCCTAAGAGCTTCACTTCACCAACTTCATCCCAGTACAAAGGTGACCTACATTTTCTGCAATACATCGCTTCATAAGGTGCCATACCCATGGTGAACTGGTAACTATTATTGTAGGAGAATTCAACCAGAGGCAGATATCGACTCCATGATTCCTGAAATTCCAGCACGCACGCCCTTAACATGTCCTATAGTATCTGAATGGTTCTCTCTGATTGACCATTTGTTTGTGGATGAAATGCAGTGCTGAAAGATAACTTTGTACCTAGCGTGCCTTGCAGACTTTTCCAAAATCGAGAAGTGAATCTAGGATCTCGATCGGAGACAATGGATACCAGGATTCCATGCAACATGATAATCTCCTGAACGTATAGGTTAGCAAGCTGTTCCATCGTGTAAGTCATCCTTACAGGCAGAAAGTGAGCTGATTTCGTCATTCTGTCAACTACAACCCAAATGCTATCGTGGCCTTTGGTCATCTTTGGCAATCCCACAACGAAGTCCATGATAATGTTTTCCCACTTCCATTCAGGGATCGGTAAGGGTTGAAGGGTACCTCCTGGCCGTTGGTGCTCTGTTTTGACTTGCTGGCATATCAAACACGACTCTACATACTTGGCAACATCCCTTTTTAGATTTGTCCACCAATAATGTAACTTTAAGTCCCGATACATCTTGGTGTTCCCAGGATGTACAGAAAAGGGTGACGAGTGTGCCTCAGCCCAAATTAACTTATGTATCTCCTCATCACATGGAACGTACCATCGATCTCTAAACTTCAAAATTTCATCTTCGGATAGATTGAACTCAGAGGAAGTGTCCTTCGACTTACTCACTATATTATTCATTTCTTTTGAATCCTTCTGTTGTGCCTCTTTAATCTTCTCTAAAATAGTTGGCCGAATAGATAATGTCGAAAGCAAGGCCGATAGTTCTAAAACTATCTCCAACTCAAATTTCTAAACTTCAACTCTCAAGGGCAAAGACATGGCTGACACAACAGGCTGCATCGTCTTTGACATCTTGCTTAATGCGTCGGCAACCGCATTGACCTTACCAGGGTGGTACTTAATTTCAAAGTCATAATCCTTTACAAATTCCAGCCAACGCCTCTGCCTCATGTTTAGCTCTTTTTGAGTAAAAAGATACTTCAGACTCTTGTGGTCCGAAAACACATCACACTGCTGGCCATACAAATAATGTCTCCAAATTTTCAATGCAAAAACAACAGCGGCTAATTCCAAATCATGGGTGGGGTAATTCTGCTCATAACTTTTCAACTGCCTAGAAGCATACGCTACAACCTTTCCTTCTTGCATTAAGACACACCCCAAACCAACTTTGGATGCGTCACAATAAACACTGAACTTTCCTCCTTTAGTTGGGAGTGTCAAAAGAGGGGCTGTTGTTAACTTTAGTTTTAATGTCTGAAAGCTATCTTCACAGGCTCCAGTCCAAGAGTACTTGGTGTCCTTCTTTGTTAAACTTGTTAAGGGTTTGGCTATCATAGAAAATCCCTTAATAAACTTCCTATAATAACCTGTCAAACCAAGGAAACTACGGACCTCGCTAACATTCCTTGGTTGAGGCCAATCCTTAACTGCTTGAATTTTGGTCGGATCCACTGATATGCCCTCAGCTGAAATAACATGACCCAAAAAGTTGACCTTGTCCAACCAGAACTCACATTTAGATAACTTGGCATATAGTTGCTGATATCTTAAGGTTGTCAACACTACCTTTAAGTGTTCTGCATGATCAAATTTAGTCTGTGAGTATATAAGAATGTCATCTATAAATACAATCACAAACTTGTCCAAATATTCACGGAACACCCTATTCATCAAATCCATAAAAGCTGCAGGTGCATTCATTAGTCCAAACGACATCACAAGAAATTCGTAATGTCCATATTGGGTTCTGAATGCTGTCTTTGGTATATCTCCCTCCTTAACCTTCAATTAGTAGTAGCCCGAACGTAAGTCGATTTTCGAAAACACTTTGGCCCCTTATAACTGGTCAAATAAATTATCAATTCGGGGTAAAGGGTACTCATTCTTGATTGTCAGTTTGTTCAACTCCCTGTAGTCAATACACATCCGAAGGGATCCGTCATTCTTCTTAACAAACAAAACAGGTGCACCCCAGGGAGAACAGCTAGAGCGAATAAATCCTTTGTCTACCAACTCTTGCAATTGAGTGTTTAGTTCTTTCAATTCAACCGGTGCCATACAGTAGGGATTCTTAGACACAGGTAAAGCTTCAGGATACGTATCAATCACAAATTCAATATCTCTATCGGGTGGTAACCCGGGCAAGTCATCCAAAAATACCTCAGGAAATTCTTGGACCATGTGAATATCTTGAAGTTCTACCTTATCCTTCACCCGTATATCAATTATGCTAGCTAAATAACTCACACAACCATTTTTCAGTAATCGTTGGGTTTATAACGAGGATATAATTGGCATCTTACTTGATTTTGGGATGGCTTGAAAAGAATACCAATCCCCATTCGGGGGTCGAAATTAAACTAGACCAGTTCTACAGTTGATTGTGACATAATGTCTGAATAGCCAATCCATACCCAAAATGACTTCATATCCTTTCATATCAATTATAATAAACTCTACATAAATCTCCTTGTCCCCTACTAATACAATTTCACCATTTACTACTTGTTCAGAATGTAAGGATTCTCCCAACGGTAACATGAACATGACACTAAACAACTTATTGGCTAGAATAGTCCGTAAATTATACCTGCATGCAAATGTAGTTGCTACAAAAGAATGGGTAGCACCGGTATCTATAAGTGTGTATGCAGGTTTACCACAAATCTTAATCATACTTGTTATAACCGTTTGCTGCTCCGCATCATCATCTTCCATCATGGCGAAAACTCTAGGTGCCACCCTCGTACGATTCGCATCCGGCGGCATTGGACAATCCTTAACAACATGGCCAACCTTGTCACACCTATAACAACGGCCCGTGTATAGCTTGCATTCTCCATAATGATTCTTCTGACAGGTAGAACATAGAGGGGCTTGAGGTCGTTTTCCTTTCCCTTGGTCATTATTTGGATTGAATGGCCTCTTCACATCTTTCTGTTTTTGCTGTGGTCCCCTATTCTGTTGCGGCTGCCAACCTCTGCCCTGGCGTGGTGGTGGCTGAGTTTCTCTAATAAACTTCCTTGGCAGATCGCATTGCCCCTGCACTGTTATCTCAACATCTTCCAATTCCAAAGCTTTAGCAGCCACCTCAGAATAAATTATATTATGGATCCCTGCAGTCTTCACTCCCCTAAATAGGTTTGACTTCAATCCTTGAACGAATTGATGAATCTTATCTTCTTCATCCTCCACCAAACGGGGTGCAAAATGGGATAAGGCCTCGAAATTACAAATATAGTCCGCCACAGAACCAGTTTGGCGCAACTGCATAAACTCCATTTTCTTACTAGCCCGAACAGCTCGGCTAAAGTACTTGTCAAATAAAGCAGTCTTAAACATTTTTCAGGTCATAGTTCCCACGTTAGTAGTGCTCTGGATTGAGTCCCACCAATGCCTTGTATCCAAGTCCAGGTGGAAAACTGCATATGTGACCTTGTCTCCTTCATCAACCTTTACATACATGAACATGTCCTCAATTTTCTGAATCCATTCCTCAGCATGGATAGGATCCGAAACTCGACCATTAAATGTCGGGGGTCGAAGTCGGTGAAAACGTTCGCCACCATGATTATGGGTTGCATTCGAACTAGAGTTCCCTTACTCTTCCCTAGTAGTCACAAGTTGTTCAATCTAGCGGGATTGGCGCATCACTAACTCTGTTAGTTAGCCAATAGTGTTACTATCCTCGTTGCCTTGACCTCTCACCATCTTGGAAATCCTAACATATTATCATAAACACATCTTAACTTTGAATGATATTACTAAAATCGTAAACACTTAAAGTTGTTAGAGAGTACTCATGTGGCGATTTGTGCTGGTAGGCAGTTTAAAGAACCGATTTAAAAACCCAGGTCACTCTGATACCATAATTGTCACGACCCGAAACCCAACGGGTCGAGAATATCGTATAATCATATTCGTCATCAAATTATCAACCCAATTCTCCCTTTCTTTTTTTTTTTTTGTGTATATATATAAATACGTTTTTAAAGAAATTCCAATCAAATTCAAAGTCATTTAAAATCATTTGGAAAATATTTATTTAAAGAAAAGAATCAATAGACAATCGAATTAACCTCTGTCGTTCACATCCACCGTTCACATTTAACAAGCGACATCCACCGCCCAACAGTGGTATTCCTCGTCTACCGATGACGTCAGCCCGAGGACTCACACGTCCAGCATCCACTGATCACCTTTGTCGAGCAACATCCACCGCTCAAGAGTGATATTCTACGTCTACCGATGACGTCAGCCGGATGACTCAATCACCCAGCATCCACCGATCACCTTTGCCGAGCGACACCCACCGCTCAACAGTGATATTCCACATCTACCGATGACGTCAGTCGGATGACTCAATCACTCAGCATCCATCGGTCAAACAACGTGTTACCCACGTGACTTCATTAACTCGGCAGACGACATCCACCGCTCACATTCACCGCTCACATTCACCACTCATTCCTACCACTCATATCCACAGAGCACATCCACCGATAACGTCAGTCGGATGACTCATTCACCCAGCATCCACCGGTCATTTCTGTCGAGCGACATCCACCGCTCAATAGTAATATCCCACATCTACCGATTACATCTACTGAGACTTCAATTCTTTCCTTTTATTTTCAAAAGAACTTAACTCCTTTTACCAAAAATCCCCATACACATAAACCTCGCAATTCTTAACTTAAGGTCATAGCGGAAGACTCATCACATAAAGAAGATCCTTAAATTCGAAACTTTATAAATTTAAACTCGTATCTTAATAAGTCAAATATCTGTTAACATAGAGTGGTTCTTTTCCTATTATGCATCATATCATAAATCTTACTAAATTGTACTGAAAGCAACACTCCGCGGGTTAAAATCGCTTCTCAGCCACAAATCATCACAATAAGCAGCAACTAGCAACCAGACCTAAGCATTTCCTTCTAGACTGAAATCCTCACCTGTTATTTCGTCACCTACATCATAAGGTTCAAACTATAAGCCTAATGCTTAGTAAGGAGTGCAACAAACACATGAATGCTAATGAATGCTGTATAAAATCATGTTCACATCTTTTACTCAAATCAGGGATGATGCTTGTGTTCACATTCACTTTCAAATAGTGGGAATCATATTCTTGTTTATCGTTTTCATATCATAGATTAAGGAGGAGTTTGTACCGAAGGGGGGTAGGCAGAGTGCGTGTACATGGCCCTTTACTGGCAGGAATCATGGTCCATCCGTGGACAGTGACATGGCCAATACCGCCCCCAAACCTCAATTAATCAAGGATTCATACGTTTCGTTTTCTTGTTTCACTCATAAAGGAATATGCGTGTAAAACATTTTGTATACTCGGTAAATAAATCATGATGCATAGACATAAACATTCTCAAAATATGAGACCATGGAAGGAGTCGTTCATCAGAAAACAGAGCATACACTATTCCAAACATTATACTGAAACAGACGATCTTTCCAAACATCTTTGAATACCATAAACAAACTCACCCTACTACCCTTGTGATGTAGGGCTCTAATAGCTAGAAACTTAACACACTCACTTACCTGAATTCCTTAGCAATGTCTTTCCTCCACTCGGACCTTTTTCCCACCTAAGTCATTTCACGTATTAATGTAAGAAAACAAATCCTAAGTAGTCTAATAGTAGCTTTCTAACTATGTATATATCCTAGACGTCTAACTCATTTCCATTCGAGCATTATATCAGTCACCTAGTGTGCACAAAAACCTCAGCTAAACGATAATGGCGTTCGGGTTCACCAACTACCCAGGCTCAGCCAACGTTCATTATTTCTATTTATTATCTACAACAATCATAAATGCTATGTTAATAGTTATATCTACCATGATACTTCAACTTCCTCAGAAAACCCGAATCTAAATCTCAAATCAACTCTCAAATGATTAATCAGTAAACACATTATTCAAATCTTACCTCGAGCTTGGAGTATCGGAAGAAATCCGAAGGAAGTTGATCGCTGGAGGAAGAACATAGAAGGAAGCTGAGGGGAGAGAGAATCAACTGAGAGAGGAAAGTCGGCTAGTGGAGGTTTTTATGAGGTTTAAGGATTTTCATTTTCTATTTATACACCTAATAAGCTAGGCTTAATTACAAGTTTGCCACCAAACATAATTTTTATAAAAAGGACTAATTAAACTTTGGCGCCCAAAATTCTGACCAAAGAGATATATGTATGGATGACAGTTAATTCTGTTTCGTTAAAAGAACGTTCACCTGCCCGAAGTTGTCGGGTGTTACAGTAAATTACTCAATTAGGTTAAATAAAGTGTTATGGTCCCCAATTCACAATGAGAACATTTTTGTCTCTTTGGAACCGCCATCACTCTATAGAGCATTGAGAAGGCGATTGTCAAATTTGGAAGATGCATGTACCCGATTTATAGTATTTTGACATTCACACAATGGATTCGGGTATGTCTTTCTCGCTTTAATGATTTCTTTGTAGAATTTCTAACGTATCGATTTGAGAATTAAGTTTTCGTTTTCATTAGGATTCAATAATTTTAATGAATCTAACAATTGGTATCAGAGCAGATCACGTTAGACTACGAGTAATCAAATTTTGGCTTCAAATCGATTTAAGCATAATTTTTTTTTAATTTTTAGAATTTTTTTTTTTGTAATACACATTTGGGATTATTGTCTGATCTATCACTCCGGTTTTGGACAATTTGAGCTTTCTATTCTAGGTTGGTTGATCTTTTGGCTTACTGATTAACTACTATGGTAGCCTAAATATTAAATATGTATATATAACTGTAACGACCCTTAAACTTAACCCTTAAATTCCTATGAAAATTTTTCTTTTTAAACATTCTTAAGTGAACCCCCTTCGTTAAATCGTTAAATTAAAGTATACCCGTTGAACCATATTTAAAAGAAAATCATTTAAATAAAACCTTGAAAAACAAAAGAGGAATCAGCCAATAGAACAGAGGACAAAAAGGGCCCAAGCCCAAAATTTTCCCTGTTCACATCGACCGCTCACTTCTGCCAAGTCACATCCACCGCTCACTTCTGCTAAGCCACATCCACTGCTCACTTCTGCTAAGCCACATCCACCGCTCACTTCTGCTAAGCCACATCCACCGCTCACTTCTGCTAAGCCACATCCACCGCTCACTTCTGCTAAGCCACATCCACCGCTCACTTCTGCTAAGCCACATCCACCGCTCACTTCTGCTAAGCCACATCCACCGCTCACTTCTGCTAAGCCACATCCACCGCTCACTTCTGCTAAGCCACATCCACCGCTCACTTCTGCTAAGCCACATCCACCGCTCACTTCTGCTAAGCCACATCCACCGCTCACTTCTGCTAAGCCACATCCACCGCTCACTTCTGCTAAGCCACATCCACCGCTCACTTCTGCTAAGCCACATCCACCGCTCACTTCTGCTAAGCCACATCCACCGCTCACTTCTGCTAAGCCACATCCACCGCTCACTTCTGCTAAGCCACATCCACCGCTCACTTCTGCTAAGCCACATCCACCGCTCACTTCTGCTAACCAAACACTTATACAAGCTTCTGCCGATCACAAAACGACAGAATCTATTTCTTACATCTACCGCTCAACAGTAACCTAACACATCTATCGATTGACTTTAACCAAGCAACATCCACCAGTGAACAGTAACACTCAACATCCACCGGTGACGTCAGCCGGATGACTTATTCACCCAGCATCCACCGATCCATAACACTCAACATCCACCGATGAACAGTAACACTCAACATCCACCGGTGACGTCAACCGGATGACTTATTCACCCAGCATCCACCGATCCATAACACTCAACTGAAACCCATACAATTTCCCCCTGTACTTACACCCCATTCATTCAGAACTTCCAAAATATTAAAAATAACATTCTCCATTTCCAGAAACATCAAAATGAACATTATATACATATATGTTCACGAACTATCCAAAATACACCTCCAAACATCAAATATTAACTATTCAGAAACCAAACATCCTAAAATGTTTCAACTACACAATTTTTACTACGTTTCTATCAAATTAAAATCCCCAAAACATTTACCTAGATCCCCACGGGTCAAATTCGCACCGACTCCGCAGCGCATTCCCACAGGCATTCCTCTTCAACCAGCTCATCCATTTAGTGGAGGAACGTCTTCCTCACCTGTTTCGAGTTCACCTACACCATACAGACAACTATGAGTTAAAGGCTCAGCAAGTTTCGTAAATGCAGATGCATGCTGTGCATATGAAGTTCAGAAATCATGCAATATTTTCTTATCATTACGTCGTAGACAGAATATCACCGAGGTCTCAGCCTATTAGATGGAGAGGACACGCCCCGCAATTGGACAACCCTCCCCACCTAACGGGGGGGGGGGGGGGGTAACACGCTTACATTCGTATACAGCCGTGCATGAGCCCCATCTCGCATGACCAAATAACAGATTACATAGGTTCATTTCGTTTTAGGCGATGTGGTATTGTGACAGACCCCTTTTGGCCTACACAATAGATCAATATCCCCATTTCGGGCCACCTCTCTTTTCATGAAAACATAGTGCATTTCGTTTTGGGCGATGTGGTATTGTGATAGATCCCTTTTGGCCTACACAATAGATCAATAGCCCCCTTTCGGGCCACATCTCTTTTCATGAAAACATAGTGCGAAAATTCATTTTCTATGCTTAATTGAAAACCATGATGCATGAGCAATTACGTGCTTAAGTAAACATACATCATACGTACCATCGAGACAATAAAAGCATATCCTATGAAAGAACTAATCCTAACTACCCAACCAAAGCATTTAAACAAACAAATAAGATCCTCGACACGACTTCGACGTACGGTGTAGGCCAATCGGCCAAAGTAAGTCACGAGAACTTACCTATTGTCCTAGAAAACCGAGCTCCGTCCATGAGCGTTTTTCACCTATGACAATTCACAACAATCGTCGTTAAAGCACGTTCAAACCTTTAAGTGTCAAAACTAATGAAACTCTTAACTAAAGAATTTCTTAAAACTCTAAAATACTTCATTGAGTCATTTTGTCAAGCATTTCACGTTCAACTTACCAAAACCTCTATTAATAGAGTTTCCTAAAACCTCGAAAATCCATAAAATCCAAACATTTCTCAACGAATCGTTTAACTCCGTCCAATAACGCCCAATACGTCCATTATATTCTCAAATACGGTAAACCTATCGATTTCAAACTCTTAATCCACGTTTTAACAAAACCCGAAACAAAACCCTAACCGTTAAACTTCACGAAAACCAAAATATAATGCTCCAAAACCATAGATTCTTACCTAGGGTCGGGATTGGGGAAGTAATTGCGAAGAGTGGACATCAACCGGAGGAAGAATCGGCGTCGAAAGTGGAGGTCGTCGAAAGGAGAGAAGAAATCCCAGGGAGGAGGGCTTCTGATTCACGCAGGCAGAGAGAAAATGAAGGAGGAAAAGAGATAAGTGTGATTTTTAATAAAAATTGACTTGGCAAATTATCATTTTGCCCTTCCTTTGATTTTCTATTTGTTTCGTCCTTTGTTTCGTTAATTAGCTAACGATTTGGTTTTCTCCGAATTCCCTTATCTCGCCAATAACTCCAACTTATTATTGGGGCTTTATTAAAACTGTTCGTTCACAAAACGGACTTAATTCGGCATATTTACAAAAATGCCATTATATATTATAATTATTAAATCCTGTTAAAACCGAGTGTTACACATGAATTTTCTTAATTTTCTTTTTAGTGCAATTTTATGAAATCTTACATTGTAAAATAAGATGATTGGGTAACATTCTATAAAATTAGTCACTCTTGCTTTAATTATCCTATTTTTATATATTGGGTATGAAACATGACATTGTGCGAATGTCGACAGACCCAAAGGAAGGTTGACGTTTGTACAGTTGCAGGGATTGTTAGCAGTATTAAAACATATGACAATTATTAGGATGTCATGTGAACATTGAACTTGTCCAAAGATAAGTCCATTGTTTGACAGGTCTTATTGTCAATGTTTATATATTGGACCAAGTTACCAATTACAAGTTAACACTTTTAGCCAAAAGACTAAGTGTTAATGTTGTACCGGTTTCTTGTAGATGGATACACTATATTTTGATTTATATTATTATAATATATATGCATATTATTTTGTGAGCTAATGTTGTTACATTTTTTCTGATATTACAGTTAACATCTCAAGTATCAGGGGTAACGTTAATGCAGTTTCTATGCTTAACGAGAACAACTATAAAGCATGGAAAGAGAACGTTATGTTTGTTCTCGGGTGCGTGGATCTAGACATTGAACTTAGGGTCACACGCTTCTCACCTCTTTCAGCATCAAGTACCCTTGATGATAAAAGGGAGCTGGAAAGGTGGGAGCGTTCGAATCGTGTAAGTCTGATGATCATGAAGCGCGCCATTCCAGAAACATTTTGGGGCAACATGTCGGAAGACATTGATGCCAAAACATTCCTCGAAGAACTTGAGAAACGTTTTGAGAAAAACAAGAAGGCTGAGACAAACATGATTTTAGCTAAGTTTGTCTCACTCAAGTATAATGGAAAGAGGAATATCAGGGAGTACATAATGAAAATGTCTCATCTTGCTTCAAGACTTAAGGAACTTGAGTTAGAATTGTCAGAAGAAATGTTTGTTCACTTAGTCTTGATTTCTCTTCCTCCTCAGTTTGGGCAGTTTAAGATCAGTTATAACTGCTAGAAGGATAAATTGACGCTTAATGAATTGATTTCTCATTGTGTCCACGAGAAAGAGAGGATAAAGTATGACAGGACAGAAAGTGTTCATTTGGCGTCATCTTCCAAGGACAAAGGAAAAAAAAAGGAAGAAGGAGGTTGTCAGTGTTCCTTTTAAGTCGAAACAAAAGAAGTTTAAGGGCTTTAGTTGTTTTTTCTATAATCAATAAGGGCACCAAAAGAAAGATTGTCCCAACTATCATGCATGGCGCGTGGAGAAATATACACTTCTCAACCTTGTTTATTCTGAGGTTAATTGAGTTTTTGTATCTAGACATACGTGGTGGTTAGATTAGGGTGCTACTACTCACATTAGTATGTCTATGCAGGGTTGTTTGAGTTGTCAAAAGTTGAATGGTGCTAAAAGAATCATCTTTGTGGGCGATGACAAATCAGTTGAAGTTGAAACTATTGGAGATTTTAGATTATTACTAAAAGCTTTACATTTTTTGGATTTGAATGATACATTTGTTGTACCGTCTTTTAGACGAAATTTAACTTCTATTTCTGCATTGAACAAATTTGGTTATTCTTGTTCATTTGGAAATGGAAAATTCAGTTTATCATTAAATTCAAATGTTGTGGGTTTTTTATTCTTATTTGTTTATGACAATCTGTATATGATTAAAACCATAGTTTCATTTAATGAAATCTTGCATATTGATTCAAGAGGTACAAAACGTAAATTAACTTATAATGATTCAATTTCATTATAGCACAAGTGCTTAGGTCACCTCTCTCAAAAGAGAATTGAAAAGCTTGTGTTAGATGAGATTTTGGGCCCTCTTGATATGACTGACTTCAAAGTTTGTGTCAATTATATTAAAGGAAAACAAACAAGTGTAAGGAGAATAAAAGTTAACCGAGCTTCAGAAGTACTTGAATTGATACATATCGATATTTGTGGACTTTTCCCTACGGCATCTTGGAATGGTCAACATTAATTTATATCATTCATTGACGATTACTCGTGTTATAACTACCTATATCTCATCCATGAGAAGTCTCAATCTTTGGACGTGTTCAAAGCCTTTAAAGCTGAGTTGAAAATCAGCTTGACAAAAGGATTAAAGTCGTCAGATCCGATCGTGGTGGTGAATACTATGGTCTGTGTGACAGGTCAGGTGAACAACCTCTAGGACCATTTGCTAAATACCTAGAGGAGTGTGGTATTGTTCCTTAGTACACCATGCGGGTTCGCCCTACATTAATGGTGTCGCTGAAAGACGGAACAGAATACTTAAGGACATAGTTAGGAATATGATTGTTCACTCGACCTTAACCGAATCCTTTTAGGGTGAAACACTAAAGATAACAGCTTATATCCTTAACAAGGTACCTACTAAGGCAATGCCTAACAAAACCTCATATGAGCATTGGACAGGCTGAAAACTCGTTTTTAAACACTTACACGTGTGGGGGTGTCCACCTGAGGCAAGACCTTATAGGCCAAATGAAAAGAAACTAGACTCTAGAACTGTTAGTTGTTATTTTGTAGGGTATCCTGAACGGTCAAGGGGGTACAAATTTTATAATCCCACTATAAAGACATTCTTTGAAACGAGAAATGCCCAGTTTTTTGAAGATGTAGAGTTTGTGAGGGGAGATAAGAAAGACATTGTCTCTGAGGAGGAAGTTGTTCCACTTCCTTTGGTTTCCCTTGATTTCGATCAAGTGGATAATGAAAAAGACAATGTTGAATCACTTCATGAACTTCTTCAGGAAGTCATTCCCGAGGAAAAAACTCAACAGCCTTAAGAAACTATGTCATTACGGAGGTCCACTAGAGAAAGAAGAAGTACGATTTCGAATGATTACATCATATTCCTACAAGAACATGAGGAACTCAGTGAGGTGGAAGATGGCCATATCACTTTTAACCAAGTCATTAAGAGTTCTGATTCTCAAAAGTGGACTGATGCCATGAATGAAGAGTTAAAGTCCATGAAGGACAATGACGTTCGGGATCTCATCCCGTTACTTGCAGTTCGAAACACTTTGGTTGTAAATGGATTTTTAAATCCAAAATAGATTCAAAAGGCAACATTGAGAGATTCAAAGCACGTTTTGTTGCTAGGGGTTTTACTAAAAGAGTAGGCATCAACTATAAAGAAACTTTCTCTCCGGTATCTACAAAAGATTCCTTTAGAACTATAATGGCACTAGTAGCTCATTTTGATTTAGAACTACATCAGATGGATGTAAAGACGGTGTTTCTCAATGGTGACATTGATGAAATGATCTATATGGTGCAACCTGAATTATTTGATTCGGATAAATCAAATAACTTAGTTTGCAAATTAAAAAAATCCATCTACAGGCCAAAACAAGCTTCCCGTCAATGGTATTACAAATTTCATCAAAGAATCACCACATATGGTTTTGAGGCGAATAAAGTTGATAATTGTGTATACCATAAATTAAGTGGAAATAAAATTATGTTTTTGGTTTTATATGTCGATGACATATTATTGGCATGCAACGATATAGACTTGTTACACGACACCAATAAATTTCTTTCAAAGAAATTTAAAATGAAAGATCTTGATGTTGCCTATTTTGTATTAGGAATCTAAATATACCGAGATCGTTGTCGAGGTATACTTGGATTATCACAAAAGAGCTATACCGAGAAGGTTTTGAAAAGATTTGGCATGTAAGAATGAAAACCAAGAGATACCTATGTTGCCAAAGAAGACAAAATAAATAAAAGTCAATGCCCCTCAAGTGACTTTGAAGTCAAAGAAATGCAAAAGGTTCCTTATGCTTCGGCTGTAAGAAGCTTAATGTATGCTCAAGTATGCACGCGTCTGGATATTGCGTACATAGTTGGCACGTTAGGTAGATACTTAAGCAATCTTGGATTAGATCATTGGAAGGCTGTAAAAAGTGTACTCAGATACTTATAGAGAACTAATAGGTACATGTTCACATACAAGAAATCAGATCAACTCGAGATCATTGGGTACACTGATTTTGATTTTGTTGGATGCTAAGATGACTTAAAATCAACGTCGAGCTATATTTTTCTTTTAGTTGAGAGAGCTATCTCTTGGAAGAGTGTTAAGCAGAATATTACGGCCTCTTTTACTATGGCAGCTGAGTTTATGGCATGTTATGAGACATCCAAGCAGGCATTATAGCTGAATAACTTTGTTACGGGATTATGAAACTCAAATGAAATTGAAAGCCACTTCAGATATTGTGTGACAACCAGTCAGCTATAATGTTTTCCAATAACAACAGGAGCTTCTCAAAGTTTAAGTCTGTAGATATCAAGTTTATTGTTGTGAAGGAAATGGTCTAGAGTGTTCAAATATCTATAGATCACATCAGAGCAGACTTCATGGTTACGGATCCGCTCACCAAGGGATTACAACCTAAGGTCTTTCATGAGCATGTTGCTCATATGGGGGTTGTATCTCTTGGAGATATTGAGGTTTAGTGAGAGTTTGTATATTTTATGTGATTCTATTCTATAGAAATTTGTAATGAATATTTTGGTTACTGCAGTATTCATTTTTATGAGGTATTCATTTAATTCACTCCGATATTTGAGTTTTAATGATCTCAATAAAATTTTGGTTGGACCAGTTGAAAATAGACATGTTAAATCACATTACATATAATTTTCATGCTACAGATCCATATTTGATCTGTGTCATTTGGTTATGTTGGTGTTTGTGATCTTTGATAGGTTTACTTATGATAATTATAATGAAAGTCGTTTTGATCTTGCATTTGATATAATTGATGGACGAGATTGTTTGAGTATACTCTATTTAGATGATAACAAAATTTAATATCATAATGATAAAGTTATAATGTATAATAAATTAGTTTATAATTTGATCCAGGTAGGAGATTATTGGAATTATAAGGATTTAAAATTTTATTTGGATTTAAATTGTCAAACTATAAATTATACATTATGTTATCATCGGGTTTAAATCTATATTAAAGTGATTTAATATGATTTCAAAGGACTTTGGAGTAAATTAGATATAATATAGTCGTATTATAATGTGTAGTGACATTAGGGGTAATTTACCAATTTGTGATAGGTAAAATGGTAACTTATCCAATTAGATTAAATAAATGGTTATGATCCCCAATTCACAACTAGAACATTTTTGCCTCTTTGGAATCGCCATCACTCTAGAGATCATTGAGAAGATGATTGTCGAATTTGGAAGATCTACGTACCCGATTTACAGTATTTTAACATTTAGACAATGGATCCAGGTACATCTTTCTAGCTTTAATGATTTTCTTGTAGAATTTCTAACGTATCGATTTGGGAATTAAATTTTTGTTTTCATTAGAATTCAATAGTTCTAATGAATCTAACAAATAATTGATCACGGGCGGCGAACGGTCCCCCGTTCTCTCCAGAGCGGTCTTCCATTCTGCCGCCCGTGATCAATTATTGGCTGATCACATGCTGCACTGTAGGAGAACGAGGGACCGTTCTGTGAGAGCGGTTCCCCGTTCTCCAGCCATATTTAAAAGGCCGCTCGCCCCTCCATTCTCACCACCTCCACTTTCTCTAACTCTCTAAAACCTCCCCATTATTTTCTTTCTCTGTAGAATTTTCGTTGTGTAAGCGACGACAATGGATTCTAATTCACCTAGAGCAGTTGATTTAGACGAGCCAAGAACTTTTGATGTCGATATGGGTTGGTATTCGCACGCCACTCCTGTATATGGTGATCTTCGAGCATTCGATCACTTAGATGGAAATAAAGAAATCGACGTGCATTCGACCTCTAGAACTCTAGACAAGGAGCTTCGAACACAGGTCGGTTCAGAGAATGATGAGGTGGAAAGCATACCGGTAAGAAAAGAAATCTCATCGAGTTTTTTTTTTTTTTGGAAACAATATAGTTATTTAAAGGATATTAAAGGAAAAATAGTTGAATATTCTTTGAAAAATGGTTATGGGATCAAATTCATCAAATGTGACAAGCGGCGATTGATGGCTGAGTGTGAAGACTGGTGCGACTGGCAACTGCATGCTTCTCAGATGCAAGACGAGTTGACGTTTCAAATAAAGAGTTTGATCGATTCTCACAATTGTTCGTGGAAAATGGAGAATCGACACGCTAGAGGAAAATGGGTGGTAGATCATTATCTGGATAGGTTCAAAAGTCAACCTATGTGGGAAATCTCTTCAATTATCGAGACAGTGAGGAAGGATTTAACTGTCAACATTACACCCAGTAATGTTAGAAGAGCAAGAAGCGTAGCTCGAACAATTAATGAAGGCAAGAGCGACGAACAATACAAGTTAGTCTAGTCGTACACAGCTGAAATATGTAGATCAAATTCGGGTAGCACATTACAAATACATACTTACGAGATGGGTCATGATTCATTGGTATGCCAAAGAATGTATATATGTATGGCTGCTTACAAGACAGGTTTGCTGCAGTACGGTCGGATGGTTGTCATCTTAAGAGCTCGTGTCCCGACCAATTACCCACAGCCATCAGTATTGATGGCAACGATGAAACATATCATGTTGTTATTGCCAATGTCGAAAAATAGTGCACGGACACATGAAGTTCTTGCAATATTTAAAGCAAGATCTGAACACTAGATCGGGAGCCAAATGGACAATTATTTAGGATCGACAAAATGTATAATACATTTTCAATTGTTATTTCAAAATAGGGGAGTTGTGGTAATTATATTGTTTGATGTTAACTATGTTTTTCTTTTCAATTATTAGTGGTGTAATTGTACTGTATAAGTAAGTTATATCTAGGAGACTAGATTTTAAGTTAGACCGTTTGTGACCCCTTCAGCCTTTCTTGGGAACTTACTTAGAAAGGTAATTATGTCTAGGAGATTGTCCAGTAAAGTTTTTCCTTGAAATTATTCTCATCAGTACTCTCCACGTTATATTATTTTATGTTGATTCTATTTTTCTTTCAAATATTAGGGTTCGCTGAAATTTATGGAAGAGGAATTTAAAGAAGCCGAACACCGCTACTGCCTTCGGCATTTGTACGCAAATTTTAAAGGCCAATTTCAGGGCAGAACCTATAGAGATGCGATGTGGAATACGGTCAGGGCAACCACAAGGTGGCATTTCAAAATAAAAATGAGGAAATTATATCAGCTTAACCAGGATGCTCACGCATGGCTTCGAGCGGAAGAACCTAGATATTGGGCTAGTCATGCCTTTTCTTCAAATCCCAAGTGCGAAATGAAATTGAATAATTTATGCGAGTCATTCAATGCAGTTCTATTGTCGGTCAGGGACAAACCGATCCTGACCATTTTCGAGATGATCCGAAAGTACTTAATGACTTGCATTGTGAAAAAATTTGAGTAGTTAGTCCAATCAACGGGTCTTATGTGTCCCCATATAAAGAGAGAACTTGAGAAGCTAAGGAAGTGCAGCTCAAAATTAGAGTGCTGTGTTTGCGGGAACTACACAATTTGAGGTCAGCAACGACTACGAACAATACATGGTCGACATGAATACGGGTGTATACAACTATACCAGGTGAAAGCTTACTAGAATTATGTGTGTCCATTTCATTCCATGCATGCATTTTATAAGACTAGCACCGAAAAATTACGTGCATCGATGCTATCACTGGACAACTTACCTGCAGATGTACTCACAGTTTATTTAACACGTAAGAAGTTCTCAAATATGGCCGCAAATACCAGATCTGAAGGAACTGATCCTGCCCATAAGATATCGCCAACTTGGTAAACCGAAGAAGACAAGAGTGCGAGATGTCGCTAAGCCGTCAAGTTTGACAATTAGTAGGCGGAACTCAAAGATGTCGTGCGGTATATGTCAGCAGAAGGGGCACAATAATCGCACTTGTCCTCACCGAAGATCCACTTCAGGCGCTGTTTCTCTAGACACGTTTATTGGTTTCAACACATTTGACGAGACACAGGTACAGTTCAACACATTTCGCTCATAAACACACTGTACATATGTTTTATTTAATATAATTTTCATTATGTGCAGCAATATTCTACACACGACTATGGAAGAAGAAACATATGACTATCTTCGGGCTGTAATTTATTATATCAGCTTCTTCGGACCAAAAAGATATCGCAAAGCTTAATGCTTGCAAGGCATATTTGAGTACTCCACTATTTTCATAATGTAAAGATTTTACCGCATGTTCACTGTCTCTTTCTCTTGGAACAAATCTCATTTAATATATGTTTCGCTCCATCAATCTCGAAAGATCCATCAATCTCGAAAGATATATCAATGTGATTGAGTACTCCACTCTTTTCATAATCTAACGAAATGTATTTTGACAACTTTTCCAAACTTGCCTTGCAAGCATTAAGCTTGGAAAAATTGTCAAAATACATTTTTTTAGATTATGAAAATAGTGGAGTACTCAATCACATTGATGGATTTTTCGAGATTGATGGAGCGAAACATATATTAAATGAGATTTGTTCCAAGAGAAAAAGGCGGTGAACATGAGGTAAAATTGTTACATTATAAAAATAGTGGAGTACTCAATCACATTGTATGTTTGTTTTATTTCATTTATAATTATTTTTTAAAAAATGAAAATAAAATTGAAAAACTGGGCAAAGTTTTGTTTGTTTTATGACTCCCCCATAGCTATCTTAAAACAATTTCTACATATTCAAATCACAAATATATACCCAACAGCCAGTTCCAGTACAAATATAAAATAAATGGTACTACAGAACAAAAATAAACAAAAATAAAATGACAAACAGATACTAAATAACTAACAGCCAGATCCACCACATATTCTAAACTAAATGACAAACATAAAGTAAAATGCATTAAAAGACATACATGAAATAAAGTTACAAATTAAAATTAAAGGTATATTAACTAAACTACGGTACAGGTGGGACATTGTCGTCACTGTCGTATTCACGCCAATGCTCGAAGAAGTCTGCGAGCCGTATCTGGGCTAATCTGATCTCATTGATCATCTCCTCCTTCATGTCTCACCTCTGCTCCATCCTATCAAGCCTCTGCTCCCACGTACTAGCCTCTGGGGGGTACAATCGCGGTGCGGTGGCAGTGGCAGTGGCGTCCTCGGTGGCGGTTGCGTTCTCCATCGGAACATCCCGAGATGTGGAGGCTCCGGGATCTCTCTTAAGCATCAAAGACCCGTTGACTTCGACTAGCCTCATCTGAGTCAAATGGATTCTGTCAAATACATCAACAGATGACAGAGTAAAGGGGAGAGTAAAATAAACAAAATAAAGGGAGTGGAAAATGCAGCGGAGAATGCAGTAGAAATGACTCAAAAACAGAATGCGGAAGAAAAATGACAGAATGCAATGGAGGAGAAATAGAATGTGGAAAACCCTTGGCTGACCGAGAAGCTATCTCATGTTATGCTTCTCGGTGCATGCCTTCCCATGGAAAGACAACAGCTGTTGGGCCTGGCGATCATCCTCAGCCTTTTAAACTCCGATAACAGAGAGGGAGGGAAAATAAGAGATCACAGCCGCCTTAGACCAATGATCAATGGAGGCACACTCCTCACGGCAGGGCCGTGGCTTACCTTGACGGCGACCAGAAATCCTTCTGGATTTTCAGAGAGACAAAATAGGTTTGTATTGATCAAAAAAAAGTGCGTACAAACACTAAAAGCGATGCTTAAATACCTATGGTGGCTAGGGTTGGAAATGCCCCGAGGAGAAAATTAGCCGTTGGAAGGCGTTTGCCAGGCATTCGCGGAATGGGAACTCAAAGCTGACGAGGCTGCTTGCTTGGAGCAAAGAAGGGCTTCGACTGGTCAGCTCATCCAGGTGAGCAATCTGTGCGCTCGCGGAGAGATCACCGTCGATTTCTGAAGCTCGTGGTCGCTCGCTGTGCGATCGTCTGAAGATCGCTTCTCTCTCGCTGAACTACTTGTTGGACTTCGTCGTGGATTGAGGAGCAAGCTGCAATCGACTGATTTGTCATTTGGGCTGGGCTGGACTGCTTTAGTGTTTAAGTGTGTGTGGGCTAAGGCTAATGGGCTGGAATTTATCCCATAAGTTTTGTGTGGGCTTGAAGGCTATACCCAATGTTGCAACCCAACCTTAAAGCCACCACTAATCCTAACCACACAATCTACCCTTAAATGCCTAATTATGCATGACTAAATATAAAGACTAAATGTTTGCCCAAATTACATAAAAGGCCATTGTTTGCCAAATTAAAATTAAACTAAAATTATGCGATTAGCTTGGTTACACAATTGATGAAGGGAAGACAAATTCTCTCTTTAAAATTCCAAGCTTTAAGTAAACCTTTTTCCTACAAAATTCGCAAACCAATTAGTAAATAAAATAATCAAGATACATACCTTGGCTTGTGCTTGACGGTTAGGAATCGTAGGCACATCAACAGGTCTGTGTGATCTCATCTACTCTCCACTAGGTAGATGAAGCTGATATCGTTGGACGATCTTCCAAATCAAAGTCTCGTACGACAGATTTTTATTCTTGGTTCGCCCGACCTCATGCATGTGACATATAATCATGTATCCCGGGTCGAACATTGTGCCGCTGTAGAGCTTCTCCATGACATACAGATCCATCCAGTTGACGAAATCTCTATGACCATCCCTCGCGAGGGTGTGGCTGATCAGATTGTGAAGAACCCTAGCTTTGATGTTCAGATTCTTCAATTTTGGCTTCACGAACGCTACAATGCCTGAATTACAGTGGATTTGCCTAAGGAACTCTAGTTCCTCTGATGTTCTGGCAAAATCACACTCTCGGGAAGCTTGATAATATCTCTCTGCGTCTTCTACAGCAAATCTGAGCAATTCGTTGATAAGAGCTGGAGTTACAACAATAACTGTACCGAATAGGTATGTCTTCAAACAGCCTGACCTCCCGATAGTAAACAGGTTCGTATAAAATAACCGAACAATTCTATCGCAACTGTCACCCCTCATGTCGTATACCACGTGCAAGGAGATGACATCAAACATCTCTTTGATATCAAAAGACTCACAATTGCTAAAGTTGGCAGTCTTCCAATAAATAATCGAGCAGATTCTCGTATCCCACTCGAACTATTCTTGACACCCCTGGTTACAAAATTCCATAGACAAATAACCAGGAGGCAGTTGTGGCACTTGATCAGGCGCTCGAATTGATGGGCCACCTTCTACCATCCGAGGAGCCTTTCAACTAATAAACATTCTTGGGGGGACCATTTTCGAGTTTGATGGTTTTTTTTTATTTTTCTGATTTTCAAGTTTTTTGAGATTTTTGACAAGAAAACAAACCAGATTTGAGGACTTCTAACGCGAAAAAACCTTCGGTTTTGGGATTTTCGCCAAAAAATTGAGGGTTTTTGGCGATTTTCAGCTCGGGCTTAGGGTTTTGGCTCGGTTTTGGGATTTCCTGAAATGTTTTTTGCATATTTCTGCAAAAAAAAAAACCCTCGGTTTTGGGATTTTTGTGAAAAAAATCGAGAGTTTTTGGCCATTTTGAGCTTGGGCTTAGGGTTTTAGCTCTTTTTGGAATTTCTTTGAAGATTTTTTTTACAGATTTCCACAAAAAATGGTAGGATCTGAGAATGTTGATGGCAAAACGCTCGGATCTTAAGATTTGGACGACATAAAAATTGGTTTTTTGAAGAAAAATCGTTCATATAGGCTGTCGACTTTTATTATAACACAAATTAGTCTCCCGTTTGAGGGTGAACACCTCCCGCGTGTTCTTCTAATGGGGACCGTTCTTTTTAGAACGGTTCCCGTTTCTATGTGTAAAATGCAGAGCGGGGAGTTATTGGTTGACTGCCAGAGATTTTTTTATAGATTTTTTATAGTTTAAAGTTTGTTTTGTTACGTTTAATATTTTGATAGTTTTAAAAAAAAAAAACATATTTTGAGGGTCAAAATGATTTTAACTATTTTTTAAATATATTTCTCAATAAATGTGTCCATCAATATGAAATATATAAAATGAAAATCCAGTGGAGAATTCTATTGCTATAAATATCATTAAAATAATAACTCAACTTAATGGAATTAATTACAGGTTGTGGGTTTCAATTAGAGTTTCAGCATTACTCTAGGCACTTGCTTGCAAGACCTACAACTACAAAATATTGGAATGGAAGAAACAAGTTGTTAGAATAATAACTGATGTTTTTAAAACCCTTCTGCAGATAAAAATAATATCTCCTTTTGGCCACTTACTATGTGTCTGATTTGGTCTTAAAAGCTACAATATGTAGCCGCATAAATTGGCCTAACATCTTAACCGTTTATCATAAATGTGTGGTCAGATATAAATGTCTTTTTATTTTCATTTTTGTCAATCACGAAAAACCCCATTATTTTTAATTAAAAAAACAAGACAAAATTAAAAATATCTACCCGCATAAATTCTGCCAACTCTGAACCGTTCATGTAAATATGTGGCTACAAATTAGTGTATTTTTCATCTTGGTTTTTGTCATTTTTGAAAAAAGTCATTATTATTTTATTGAAAAAACCAAAAATTAAAAATTAAAAATGAGTTGAAGGTGGCATCTCTTGATGTCTTACGTGGAGTTGTTTTCAGTATGCTTCCTGGGAAAGGTAAAAATCATCACCTACTTTCATTATTTTTCATTTCACTCTCTTACAGCAATTTTCAGCAATTTTCATGATTGTTACGCTGTGGTTAACCCTTCTCTTTCTCCTACTAATTTCTGTTGCCTCTCAACATTTGAAGTCTTCCTATAGATCATAGGGAGAGAGAGAGAGAGACTTGCAACAAGATCGAGGAGTCCCCTCCAATAATGGAAGGTGGAAACATTAAAAACACTAAATGCAGGCCACTAGCAGGTATAAATGTTTTGTCTTCCATAATAAAGAATTATCTTCTGTAAGTAAACAAACCAAAAAAACAATATTCAAGTGGAAAAAAAAATTCTTTGTTACAAATTTTTTTACTTTGTCCATTAAAAAAATAATGAATGTTTTGTTAAAAAGAAAACAATAAATAGAAGCAAAAAAATGAAAGAAGTAACTAACTCTTCAGAAACTGACTATTAAAGTAACTTAATTATTTTCTTCACTTTCTCTTTGATAGCAAAGATACTTAACCATCTCAATCTTCCTTGGTATTTTATTTGAAAATATGTCAATTTTGTTTCTAATATCTAACGTTTTTTCATAGTACAAGACTTTCAGTTTCAACTACAAATAATTGTATTATAGTAAACTCTACTATTGGGGATTTTGAAGTACTTCAATATTTGTTTTACTTTTCTATATATTAGTTTTGTTTTTGTTTTTTTAAATAATTTAGATTTTGCATTCGTCCCTTACAAGAAAGAAATAATTAACATAGTTGACCTTCATGAGAATGCTAATACTGTATGTTATCAAGTATGTTATTTCTTTTTCGTGTTGTATTTTCTAATTATTCTTCAATATGTTATTTTCAAATCTCTTATGCTTTGTAATTAGAGCAATCTTCTATGGATAATGTTTGTGTCTCGCTTGAAAATATTACTCAACAATTTCACTACTTGTCATGCAATAAGTGTTTTAAATCAACTCGTCGTTGTGCAACTGATTTATTTGTTAGTGATACTTGTCATGCAAATGATTCACGTGTTGTTCCACGGTAATTTGCGCACCAATGTATATTGTTTCTTTCTCTATTTGAGATGTTTTATATTTATTGACATTCAATGTCTCTTCATAGATGTTATGTTGAAATTTGTTTAACAGATTATACAAGAATGATCAAAGGAATGTTATCTGGTACTAAAGCTGAAAAAATGTTGTCAATTGAAATTGACACTTCACTGATCATGACACGTGAGGTAAGAGTTTTTGTGCATTATTATTCTTTTTAATATCATTTATTACTATAAACTTTATTAATTACTTTTACTTATTAGACACTTAATCTTTAAAATTCAGAAAATCCTTGCAAAGGTAATTGAATCATTTAATGCACAAAATAATGTGCGACAACAAAGAATCCATTTATAATAAGAAACATGAACACTGTTTTGCGACATGTATTTACCCATGTATATCTTTCTACGAACATTTGTTTTCTATACACTTTATAGATGCATAACATGCGAAACAATCTTCTTTCATGACATATATTTACCCATAGCATATCTTTCTACTAATATTTTTTATATGTTTAAATATTTTTTTGTTATTATGTTTTCTTAAAAATTAGAAAAGTTTTGAAAATATTTTTTTTCAGCATTTTAAAAATATTAGTTATGTAACAATAAATAATATTGTCATTTACCTTTGCATTTATTTCTAATAAACATGCTAGCAATACCTATATTCATATTGCATAATTGCTATTATAGTAAAAGAATTTATTATTTTGTCAACATCTATTGCCATCGCAACAAGCATGAATCCAAGTTGTGAAAATTCATCTACTTTTGTCAATTTTGTCGTTCCAGAGGAGCTAAATCATCTTCCAACTATTACACCGTGTTATTTTTGTTGTGCAAATATTTTTTTTGCATGAATCTCCCTCTTTTGTGATTTTCATTCCGGAAGGTACAATTGACTATGAATGTTGCACATGAAGTTTTCTATGGTCTATTCACGGAGAATGACGATAATTCTATTCATTTTTTAAAATAGGTTTGTACTTACAACAACATTTTTGCATTATTTTCTTTTGGTGTCAAAGAAGTTAAAAACTTATCGCGTCGAAATAAAATAATATACACATTTCGTGTTCAAGGCCAGATCTACCATTTTATTAATCCAATTATTCTTGATAATGAATGTCGATCTTACTTGCAATTATAATTTTATGATACTGACATATAGTTACAACATCGAATCCAGTTGAAAGAGAGGCTCTCTCCACTTGTTATTTCTAAGTTGATGCACGTTATGGAAAAAAAACATTTATGCAATTTTTTGTAGTCTAGGCAATAGAGAAGATCTATCGTAATTTATAATTTTTATCAAATTAGATGCAAATCTTGATCAACAAACTTACAATACTTCTCAAGCATCTCGAGTCGCGGTTGTATGGCTAGGTGATGGTTCGTCTCTGGATACCTACAACAGAGAAATTGTTATATCTACACAGTCAGATTATATCCACAAATCCCCTACAATACCCTTTATTATTTTCTCATGGGGAGGCTGGATGGTACCAAGAAATTTTACGAATAGACCGTATATTTCAACAACAAAAAAAAAAGTCTTTAGCTTTCTCTTGAAATTATATATTTTTCATTTGCTGAGGAGATATTGAATATTGAAGACAAAAGTATGTGTTTTTTTATAACAATTTATCAATCATCTAATTGAAATTCTTTTTGACATATCATTTTTTTTTAGTTTTTGAACGAGGAAGAAAGCAAAAAGTTGTCTCGTGTTGTGAATATTACGCTTATAAATTGCAAATTAGACCTTCAAATTTTTCATGTTTACTACAATCAGGTCGACTGCTCTAACAATATGTTGTTGATATGTACGTAAAGATTGAAACAACACAATTGAATTTTTTTCGTACTAACAAAAAAAATACGGTTAGATATATTGGATAGTATTCACTCTGGCGAGACAATGGCCGAAAACGTTGATCGAAAAAATTATATTATCAGCTACATTTATAGAAGAACCAAGAGATATACAAAAACGTTACATGAATACAATGTCACTTGTGCAGATATTTGAAAAACAAAATATTTTTTTAACAATAACTTGCAAACCAAACTGGTCAAAAATAAAAGCAGAGTTACTTCATTTTGAAGAAGTCCACAACATGTGTGATTTAATAACTCATATTTTCAAAACAAAATTAGAAAAATAAAAGATAAAACTATTTAAAGATGAAATATTTGACCAGTTGCTGCATATGTACATGTCGTAGAGTTTCAAAAACGAGGATTGCCTCATGCACACTTTTTTCTTATTCTTGTACAGAATTCAAAAATCTTGTATCCGGACGCACTTGATGACTTTGTTTGTGCAAAGTTACTTGACCAAGACAAATGTCCTCACCTATATGATATGGTTCTCAAACACATGATGCATAGTCCTTGTGGTTAGAAAATCCTATAAATATCAGAATGATTAAAGAAGACAGATGTAAAAAAAATTATCCAAAATCTTTTTGCATAGAACCAGAGCATGAGAATAATTCTTATCATTGATACTAGCGGTGACCGGACAATAGATTTGCGAGGGTGAGAGGTGTATTGTTTGACAGTTGTTGGGTGGTTCTTTGCAATTCTTATCTCCTTGCAATATTTGATTGTCATCTAAATGTAAAGATGTGTTCAACCATTAAAACAGTCAAATACTTGTATAAATACATATATAAATGACATGATCATATTGCATTCAAGATTAATGACAAAAGATCAACAGTAGATATGTAACGTCCTCCGAACTCACCCTAGCTCGAGTCGCTACTTTGCTCGTCTTTACAACATTTAAAATCGAATTTAAATTAATTTTTGATAAAAAGTCGACTCGATTTTTGGGTTTTTCAAACATTCAAAAACGTGTGGAAAACATCATAAAATACGTACAAAAGGCGTTGGAAAATGTCAGTTTAAAATATATTCGAAAATAAAAAATTTTTAAAAAAAAATTCTTTTGGCCACATGGGGTGTGCGCGCGCATCGCCCAAACAGCGCGCGCCCACGAGGCGATCGATAGGTGCTTGACGCCAATCGATTGGCGCCCTCTCGGGTTTTATCGATCGATCGGCGCTGGGCGCTGACCTCAACCATTTTTCCATTTTTTCCAATTTTCATCACATATCACCCCTCCATTTCACTTAAAACCTGCCCCAAACCATCTTACATTATTTTTCACCCCTCGACACGTTAAAACCCCCAAAATATGACCCGAAAATGCAAGCGGAAACTTAAAAATTTGTGAAAACAAACACATTTTCTTTCATAAAAATCGGAGCAGCATAACGTTTGATTTTTCTAAAACCAAAACCTGAAAACCAATATTTTATACAATCCAAATACAAACCACACACCCAAAAGAGTTACCATACACTTCAAAATCCTCAAAACTCAATTATCTAAGCACTTTTCTATCAAAATATCTATGCTACTCAAAACACATACGGAGCTCGGTCGGAATCGCCTTAACAAATTACCAGCACTGGCACACACAAGTGCGTCCCCAACTGCCGTCCTCATCCACCTCATGCTCCTCGGGCTCACCTGAAAGCTTATCGTTACCTACACCATCGAACACAAAACGTAAGCCTAATACTTAGCAAGTATGAGATAATGAATTTAAAAACATAATGCATACTCAACACCTAACACATGCAGTTTTTATTCGCTCTGTTGTGCTCGTTTCATTTTTGTTTCATTAATCTTTCACTTAGCCGTGTGGATCAAGTAGGCACACATCTCATAACCATCTAGGACGGCCACACCTTGACCCAACAGAGCAAAATCGGAGGCACACATCCCATAACCGTCTAGGACGGCCATACACGATCTCCTCCCACATCGATCATAGAACCCTCTAGTGCTTTCTCTCGCACGTTAACGACGAGGCATTCATACTCACAACAACTTACGTATTTTTAGTGGTGCATCTCTCGTAGAGTCCTTCGCAAGTGCTAACCTAGCACCCTAACGCGACTACGCGATTCCACTAGAGCCCCTCGCAAGTGCTACCCTAGCACCCTAACGCGACTAGGCGGCTCCAATAGAGCCCCTCGCAAGTGCTAACCTATTCTTATCTTTTTACGTTTCATGCTCACAATTCGTAAACATGTTCAAAACTCGTTTTTCGTAATTCAAAAACATGATATATGCCAATACAAATGCTCAAACCACACCACACAACACAATAAAATAGACAATGAAGCACACAACCCTACCGTTCAATAGTGTAGGCCTGAAGGCAAAAATACACACACTCCACTACTTACCTTGATCTTCGTAACGCACTTACTTGCTTCGGTTATGTCAACTGCTCACTCGTCAACCTAGCACATTCACGAAAATTAACTTAGAAATCATCCAAGAAATTTTAAGGGTTGCCTATTCTAATCCTAACAACAAACCAAACCAACATTATAAACTAAATTCCAAAATCCCGAAATTCCCTCTTTTTCGTTGCCCAAATTTCACTCGGCCATAACTCAGTCGTTTTTCATCAGATTTGGACAATCCAATACATTCTGTAAACCTCTACATATCTACTATCCAATGCTTCACTCTATTTTACCAATGTAAGCAACATACTCAGTCAGAAATCACAGAACAGAACTGGCAACTTGAGCTCACTTTTTGGTTTTCGACGAAACTCGACCAAACCACTAACCTTTCTATATAAACAACCTATAACACTCTATCTAAGGTCTAAACACCAAACAACAAGAAAAACGCATCAAGAAATCACCAAATTCGGAATCCCCCATTAGGGTTTCCTAAACTCAACCAAAACTTACCTAAAACTCACTAAAAACACCTAAAATTACTAAAGGTAAGCCTAATTTACAAAACCCACTAAAATCTTACCTTAAATCTTGGAGAAAATTAAAGAAAGGAGGAAGGGGATGCTCTTCCATGGCTGCCACGAAGGGGGATGAAGGAGAAGACAATGGATATTGTCTTTTACTCCTTCACCTTCCACTTTTAAAACCACTTTTTCTATTTAAAAATTTACCACCTAAAAATTGGAATTTATAAATCAAACCCACTCCTTACCTTCACTCTTTCCTCCACTTAAAAGTCTCCACACTTTCACTTAATTTCTACCTCATTTTTCTTTTCATTTATTTTAAAACAACCATTCCACCAAACTACTACCCTATGATTTGGTTTCACTCAAATTTTCTCTTTCTAAGTCACATACTTAGGATAATTCTAGGATTATTGTTAGGCCCTCCTATAACATAGTTTAATCTAAGGTAATTCACGTTGAGAAAATTTCCCGGGTGTTACACGACAAGTGACGAAATCCAAGACTATCAAACAACTCGCTGGATTTCTCCATCATAAGCAATGTGACGTATTTATAGATTGTTTGTAAATGAAATCTCCCCTCCTGTTCATACTCTCGAACTACACCTTGTACATCAACAGCCTATACTTTTGTAGAATCTTCTTCTCTTTTTAATTTAGCAACATGTAATTATTTGTTTATAAAGACTGTGCTAATAGAATACTCACAGAAATTGTATAGATCCATTTGCAAGAACTATTTTATATAAGCAATTTCTAGAGTATTATATATGAAATAAGCGTGATCGGATATGACAACCCAGAAAGAATGAAAAATCTATAGGAAGAATTGTTTCAGTAAGTTCTATGGAATGTGAATGTTATTACTTACGGTTGCTTTTAAACTAAATTAAGTGTTCAACTTCTTTTGAAACTTGAAAATCGTGCGCATATATTTGGTCAATAAATTTCATGAATCAACTCTCTTGTATAACTTATTACAAGGTGAGGATTATATAACTTCTTCTATACAAGAGGTAGTAGAGTATCAAATGTTTTATTTTTACAAAGACTTTTTGCTACTATGTTTGTCTATTGCCAACCAAATAGTCTATCAAATCTTTAGAATACTTACAAAGAATATTTATCTGAAGATATATTACTTCTAATTTACCTTTAAACGTGAGTGCATCAAAAGAATTGAACCAAATCAATTGTATTCTTCTAAGCATGGGAAAGTCACTAAATGACGATAATCTCATTCCTTCAGCATTGACCAAAAACTTATCTTACGAAGACGATGATGAAATAGCTGAACAAATGGCAATGCAGGTAGATGAAACTGATCTTTCTCAGGTAGATGAAACTGATCTTTCTCGAATATCAATGTTAAATGACGTGCAAAAAAGGCATATGACTTGATCCTACAAACAGTCATCGATAATGAACTAGCTACATTCTTCATTGATGGTCTTGGAGAAAATGGTAAAACATTTTAATATAGAACTTGCAGTAACTCGCTCATAAGGTCTAATAGCTTTAGCAACTGCTTTCTTGGGTGTTGCAACATCAATTTTGTTAGATGGACATGCTGCAAATTCTCGTTTCAAAATACCTCTTCATAGTGATGTATCAATAACTTGTTTTATCAGCAAACAATCTAATCTCAGAAAATTATTGCGCTCGACTAGACTTAGAATTTAGAATGAAGCTCCTATGTGCTGACAAAAAATATTTGAACTATTAATAGCATGTTGCAGGATGTTTGTAGGAATAAAAATTTATTCAAAGGTAAAGTAATGGTATTATGAGGAGATTTTTGACAAATTTTACCTGTAGTTTCAAAAGATTCAAGAAATGTCATTATTAATGCTTGTTTAGCACAATCATTCTTATGGGAAAAGTTTATTAAGCTCTCTTTGATAATGAACATGTGTGCTTCTACAGATATTGATTTTGCAAAATTATTACTACGTATTGGTAAAGGGACAGAACCATATCACCAAAAAAAAAAAACCACCTCAAGAAATTATCATTTCTTATACTGATGATACTACTTTAATAACTACACTGTTAGATACTATCTTTCCTCGTTTCATTGGTTATATAGAAAACTTCAATGAAATGATGCGTAGAGGGATCTTAACACCAAAAAATGAATATGTTGACATGTTAAACACAATTTGATTGATCGATTTCCTATTGAGCTTGTTCGTTATTATAGCTTTGATAATTTTTTTGGACTCAACAAGAGAAAGTGCTAATTATGATTTTTTTTTAATACTTTAACACCATCAGGCTTTCTCTCTCATTAGTTACTTTTAAAACCTAATTGTCTAGTAATGTTACTTTGCAATATCAACGCATCAAAAGGACTTTGTAATGGTACACATCTAATATGTTGACATTTAAAAAAAATGTTATCGATGCAAAAATATGTGGGTGAGATTATAGTGGAAAACATGTTTTTTTTTACCTCGAATATCACTTCTTCCACTGGAAAATGAAAAGACGGTTTACCCTTTCAAACGCGTGTAGTTTTCTATACGTCTTTGTTTTGTCATGACAATTAACAAGGCACAAGGTCAAACAATGAATTTTGTCAGTGTCTACCTAGTAAAACCAGTTTTTTCTTTGACAACTATATATTGCTCTTTCACGGGCAAAGACTCTATCATCAGTCTGTGTACTTATTAGACCTCCAACCAAGCATACAGCTCTACCAAATTTAGCAAAAAATCATTGTTCACAAAGAAGTCTTAAATGAAATCGATAGCCAAGGTTGTACTTGTGACGACTCCAAACCCATCCGGGCCATCACGAGACTCGACATAACGTTTGCTAGGACATTGACATTTTGGACGTAAAATTTTTTTTGACTTGTTAAAACTCTTAAACATTTAAAATGGCAAGACATAAAATTGAAGGTATAAAATGGAAGACATAAACTGGAAGACATAAAGTGGATGACAGAAGTGGACGACAGAAGTGAACGATAGAAGTGGACGACAGAAATGGACGACAGAAGAGGATGACAAAAATGAACGACAGAAATGGACGACAGGAGTGGATGACAGAAATGAACGACAGAAGTGGACGATAGGAGGAATGGACGACGACAGGAATAGACATCTTATAATTCAACACTCTGCCGATTGATCTGCTACCACAGCCGATCGATCGGCTACCTCTCTGTTTCACATCTACAAGACCTGATAACCTCACAACTTACAACTAAACTTCTTCCCAACCTCTTTAGACATAAAAATGCTTCTAAACCCTAGAAACCCGATTCAAAACAAGAATTTAAATGTGTTAGAAAACATGACGGAAGTTCAAGAAATCCAACTGTATGGACAGCTCTAAAACTCAGACCAATCCATGCACAACTAAAAAAAAAAAGATTCCATACAATTCCAGTATATTTCAAAAGACAACAATCAAAACAGAGGTTTAAAAACATTCACACAAAGCCTATACAAACATGACATACACTTCGAAACATCACCCCACAGGTCAAAATGTGTCTGACTGCCGCAACCGACCCCACGAGCTCATCCCGCCAACTACACCTACTCGTCGGCCTGAGGCGTAAAGTCCTCATCCGAAGGATCCGTACCTACAACAAGGAGTTCAACTATGAGCCTAGAGCTCAGTAAGGACTTACAATGCAGTGATGCATATTGTGATGACTCGACTTGACACGTATGTGGTGGAACCACCCATGCTCCGCGGATCCTCAGAGGACGTATGTGCCCGGTTGGGGCCGGAGTATGGGTTAAAACTCCGCGGATCTCAGAGGGTTGGGCCTGAGGGTTCAACAAAAACTCCGCGGATCCCAGAAGGTTGGGCCGGAGGATTCGGTCGTTGAAAGTTGGGTCGTCACAATACCACATCGCTTGGGGAAGTACATGGAAATGAAACATATGTAAGAGATCCCTCCCAAGATAGCAAGACGTGTTTTGGAGCACAATTGGCGACGGATCCCATAAGAACTCCGAAGTTAAAAGTACTTCGGCGAGAGCAATTCCAGATTGGGTGACCTTCTGGGAAGTTCTCGCCAAACAAAGTCGTGAGGGGAGGATATTGGGCTGCGGCCCAATCCCCAGAGCGGATAATATCTTGCTGGGAAGAGGGGTCGTTACAAATGGTATCAGAGCCTGTACCCAACCGGAAATGTGGCCAACGAGGACGTTGGGCCTCCTAGCGGGGATGATTATGATGACTCGACTTGACACGTATGTGGTGGAACCACCCATGCTCCGCGGATCCTTAGAGGACGTATGTGCCCGGTTGGGGCCGGAGTATGGGTTAAAACTCTGCGGATCCCAGAGGGTTGGGCTGGAGGGTTCAACGAAAACTCCGCGGATCCCAGAGGGTTGGGCCAGAGGATTCGGTCGTTGAAAGTGGGGTCGTCACAATACCACATCGCTTGGGGAAGTACATGGAAATGAAACATATGTAAGAGATCCCTCCCAAGATAGCAAGACGCGTTTTGGAGCACAATTGGCGACGGATCCCATAAGAACTCCGAAGTTAAAAGTACTTCGGCGAGAGCAATTCCAGGTTGGGTGACCTTCCGGGAACTTCTCGCCAAACAAAGCCGTGAGGGGAGGATATTGGGCTGCGGCCCAATCCCCAGAGCGGACAATATCTTGCTGAGAAGAAGGGTCGTTACAAATGGTATCAGAGCCTGTACCCAACCGGAAATGTGGCCAACGAGGACGTTGGGCCTCCTAGCGGGGATGATTATGATGACTCGACTTGACACGTATGTGGTGGAACCACCCATGCTCCGCGGATCCTTAGAGGACGTATGTGCCCGGTTGGGGCCGGAGTATGGGTTAAAACTCTGCGGATCCCAGAGGGTTGGGCTGGAGGGTTCAACGAAAACTCCGCGGATCCCAGAGGGTTGGGCCAGAGGATTCGGTCGTTGAAAGTGGGGTCGTCACAATACCACATCGCTTGGGGAAGTACATGGAAATGAAACATATGTAAGAGATCCCTCCCAAGATAGCAAGACGCGTTTTGGAGCACAATTGGCGACGGATCCCATAAGAACTCCGAAGTTAAAAGTACTTCGGCGAGAGCAATTCCAGGTTGGGTGACCTTCCGGGAACTTCTCGCCAAACAAAGCCGTGAGGGGAGGATATTGGGCTGCGGCCCAATCCCCAGAGCGGACAATATCTTGCTGGGAAGAGGGGTCGTTACAATGGTATCAGAGCCTGTACCCAACCGGAAATGTGGCCAACGAGGACGTTGGGCCTCCTAGCGGGGATGATTATGATGACTCGACTTGACACGTATGTGGTGGAACCACCCATGCTCCGCGGATCCTTAGAGGACGTATGTGCCCGGTTGGGGCCGGAGTATGGGTTAAAACTCTGCGGATCCCAGAGGGTTGGGCTGGAGGGTTCAACGAAACTCCGCGGATCCCAGAGGGTTGGGCCAGAGGATTCGGTCGTTGAAAGTGGGGTCGTCACAATACCACATCGCTTGGGGAAGTACATGGAAATGAAACATATGTAAGAGATCCCTCCCAAGATAGCAAGACGCGTTTTGGAGCACAATTGGCGACGGATCCCATAAGAACTCCGAAGTTAAAAGTACTTCGGCGAGAGCAATTCCAGGTTGGGTGACCGACTGGGAAGTCCTCGCCAAACAAAGCTGTGAGGGGAGGATATTGGACTGCGGCCCAATCCCCAGAGCGGACAATATCTTACTGGAAAAAAGGGGTCGTTACAAATGGTATCAGAGCCTGTACCCAACCAGAAATGTGGCCAACGAGGACGTTGGGCCCCCGAGGGGGGTGATTGTGATGACCCGAATGGACACGTATGAGGAGGAACCACCCAGTGCTCTGTGAATCCCGAGTGGGGCTTGGGCTGGAGGGTGACGTGCTGGTTTACCATTGTGATGACCCGAATGGACACGTATGAGGAGGAACCACCCAGTGCTCTGTGAATCCCGAGTGGGACTTGGGCCGGAGGGTTCAGTCGTAGAAAGGGGGTCGTCACAATCCCACATTGCTTGAGGAAGTATGTGGAAATGAAACATATGTAAAGAAACCCTCCCAAGATAGTAAGACGCGTTTTGGAGCACAATTGGCAACGGATCTCATAAGAACTCCGAAGTTAAAAGTACTTCGGCGAGAGTAGTACTAGGTTGGGTGACCGACTGGGAAGTCCTCGCCAAACAAAGCTGTGAGGGGAGGATATTGGACTGCGGCCCAATCCCCAGAGCGGACAATATCTTACTGGAAAAAAGGGGTCGTTACAAATGGTATCAGAGCCTGTACCCAACCAGAAATGTGGCCAACGAGGACGTTGGGCCCCCGAGGGGGGTGATTGTGATGACCCGAATGGACACGTATGAGGAGGAACCACCCAGTGCTCTGTGAATCCCGAGTGGGGCTTGGGCTGGAGGGTGACGTGCTGGTTTACCATTGTGATGACCCGAATGGACACGTATGAGGAGGAACCACCCAGTGCTCTGTGAATCCCGAGTGGGACTTGGGCCGGAGGGTGACGTGCTGGTTTACCATTGTGATGACCCAAATGAACACCTATGAGGAGAAACCACCCAGTGCTCCGCGAATCCCGAGTGGGGCTTGGGCTGGAGGGTGACGTGCTGGTTTACCATTGTGATGACCCGAATGGACACGTATGAGGAGGAACCACCCAATGCTCCGCCAATCCTGAGTGGGACTTGGGCCGGAGGGTTCAGTCGTAGAAAGGGGGTCGTCACAATCCCACATTGCTTGAGGAAGTATGTGGAAATGAAACATATGTAAAGAAACCCTCCCAAGATAGTAAGACGCGTTTTGGAGCACAATTGGCAACGGATCTCATAAGAACTCCGAAGTTAAAAGTACTTCGGCGAGAGTAGTACTAGGTTGGGTGACCGACTGGGAAGTCCTCGCCAAACAAAGCTGTGAGGGGAGGATATTGGACTGCGGCCCAATCCCCAGAGCGGACAATATCTTACTGGAAAAAAGGGGTCGTTACAAATGGTATCAGAGCCTGTACCCAACCAGAAATGTGGCCAACGAGGACGTTGGGCCCCCGAGGGGGGTGATTGTGATGACCCGAATGGACACGTATGAGGAGGAACCACCCAGTGCTCTGTGAATCCCGAGTGGGACTTGGGCCGGAGGGTTCAGTCGTAGAAAGGGGGTCGTCACAATCCCACATTGCTTGAGGAAGTATGTGGAAATGAAACATATGTAAAGAAACCCTCCCAAGATAGTAAGACGCGTTTTGGAGCACAATTGGCAACGGATCTCATAAGAACTCCGAAGTTAAAAGTACTTCGGCGAGAGTAGTACTAGGTTGGGTGACCGACTGGGAAGTCCTCGCCAAACAAAGCTGTGAGGGGAGGATATTGGACTGCGGCCCAATCCCCAGAGCGGACAATATCTTACTGGAAAAAAGGGGTCGTTACAAATGGTATCAGAGCCTGTACCCAACCAGAAATGTGGCCAACGAGGACGTTGGGCCCCCGAGGGGGGTGATTGTGATGACCCGAATGGACACGTATGAGGAGGAACCACCCAGTGCTCTGTGAATCCCGAGTGGGGCTTGGGCTGGAGGGTGACGTGCTGGTTTACCATTGTGATGACCCAAATGAACACCTATGAGGAGAAACCACCCAGTGCTCCGCGAATCCCGAGTGGGGCTTGGGCTGGAGGGTGACGTGTTGGGTTAAAACTCTGCGGATCCCGGGTTCGACTTGGGCCGGAGGGTTCAGTCGTAGAAAGGGGGTCGTCACAATCCCACATTGCTTGAGGAAGTATGTGGAAATGAAACATATGTAAAGAAACCCTCCCAAGATAGTAAGACGCGTTTTGGAGCACAATTGGCAACGGATCTCATAAGAACTCCGAAGTTAAAAGTACTTCGGCGAGAGTAGTACTAGGTTGGGTGACCGACTGGGAAGTCCTCGCCAAACAAAGCTGTGAGGGGAGGATATTGGACTGCGGCCCAATCCCCAGAGCGGACAATATCTTACTGGAAAAAAGGGGTCGTTACAAATGGTATCAGAGCCTGTACCCAACCAGAAATGTGGCCAACGAGGACGTTGGGCCCCCGAGGGGGGGTGATTGTGATGACCCGAATGGACACGTATGAGGAGGAACCACCCAATGCTCCGCCAATCCTGAGTGGGACTTGGGTCGGAGGGTGACGTGCTGGGTTAAAACTCTGCAGATCCCGGGTTGGACTTGGGCCGGAGGGTTCAGTCGTAGAAAGGAGGGCTGTCACAATCCCACATTACTTGGGAAAGTATGTGGAAATGAAACATATGTAAGGAAACCCTCCCAAGATAGTAAGACATGTTTTGGAGCACAATTGGCAACAGATCCCATAAGAACTCCGAAGTTAAAAGTGCTTCGGCGAGAGTAGTACCAGGTTGGGTGACCGACTGAGAAGTCCTCGCCAAACTAAGCCGTGAGAGGAGGATATTGGACTGCAACCCAATCCCCAGAGCGAAAAATATCTTACTAGAAAAAAGGGGTCGTTACATCAGTATACCCTATCTATCATATGTCATCAAAAGAATCACTTGAGAAAAGGTACGTTTCAATCTGTTGGTTCAATTACCCATATGAAAATATCTCGTTAATAAATTTTTCGTGTTTGTTTTATATGCTTACTCTATACAACACTTTAAGAAAAGCTCCACTTTTCATGTTCTTCTATTAACAATTCTCAAAATTACGACCTATTAGTTATAATTTTGTTGCTGTAACACGCATTTTCTAATAAAAATTTATCGCACTATCAATCAAGAAATTTTTTTCAAGTACATTGACAAAAAATACAAAAAAAGGTTCAGAGTCTCACAAAAAACACAATTATTAACATTGTTTCAGCCAACACTTCCTAATAAGTTTGTTACGTAATTATTTTTTCTTTTTTGTAAAGATAATTATATCACTTTGTAAAATATTATTATCTTTTTTTTTTTAAATCTCCTTTTACACAAACACGTATTTCTTATTTATATGAGTCATCCACATTTGTGTAACCTGCAAAAAAAGGGTACAGTACAATTTGACCCCTACAACTAGGTGAAAAAGACAATTTATACTGTAAATTCGGATAATAGGCAAAAACAATCTTAATGTATTGATAATGGGCAATTTACCCCATACCGTCCTGTTTTCCGTTAAAATGTCACGTTTTTTTCACGTGTTTATTTTTTGTTCCCAAAATACCCCTACCAACACTATTCTTCGCCAGCTCTCTTTAATCCGTCATTTCTGTACGTCCCTGCTATAGTTCAATCTTGTGCAACTCCACCATTCGAGTGGCATTCTGAGGCTATAAATCCGAAAAGAACTCGATACACCATTGGACAATGGAAACTGACAAACCGTGGTTGGTTTCTACAAACCCAATCCCCGAGGGTGGAAAAAACCAGAGAAAATGCGAGAAAACTGCAGAAAAGCAAACAGTTTCTTTGTCACTAACCTCTCCCCTCCATCATTTTCTTTTCTTTTTCTTCTTGTTTTGGGGTTTTAACCAGACTCCCACAACCCACACGAGCAGTTCTAGATTTCCACGTTCGCGTTTGGACAGAAAGCAGATACCTGCATTGGGGAATGTAGAAGAGAGAAAGAGAGAGCCCGCTGTCTGATAAAACTCAGAATCATAACCGATTATGGTAGGTGAAGAGAGAGAGAGAGTGAAAGAGAGAGAGATAGAGAGATAGAGAGATCAGTCTCCATAGTCCAAATAAGAACACTGACACACTTGATTTCATTGCCTTGTATAAAGAGGGAAGACAGAGATGGAGAGAAAGAGAGAGAGAGAGCTGAGAGGTGGTTTAGAACTGTATTTATATCTTCTGTTTTAATGGCTTTCATTTGAGTCTGGTTTAGTAAAATTATCCATAAAAGATCCATTGGTCTTTATCGGCCAAAGCTTTCATTGCCTTGTATAGAGAGGGAAGATAGAGGAGCTCGAGCTTCCATTGTCCAGTGGTGTATCGAGTTCTTTTCGAATTTACAGCCTCGGAATGCTGCTCGAATGGCGGAGTGATACAAGAATGAATCTTTTGATTTTACTTTAATAATTTGATTTATTTTATTTCTATTTTAACCTTAAAATCTATCTCTTATAAATAAAATTATAATAATACATCTTCATAGAATAAAATGTGATAATAAAATATCTTGATATAATATATTATTTTATTTATCACTATAAAATTAATCAGTAATGCATATCATGTAATAGTCGTGTTATTCATGTTTAGAAGATTGTATATAAGAAATTTTTCTACCATGTAAATTGCACTCGCCTATTTACATATCTACAATATGTTCCTTCTAACGCGTAGCACGTACCCCCTTTTGCATACAAGAATGAATCTTTTGATTTTACTTTAATAATTTGATTTATTTTATTTATCACTATAAAATTAATCAGTAATGCATATCATGTAATAGTCGTGTTATTCATGTTTAGAAGATTGTATATAAGAAATTTTTCTACCATGTAAATTGCACTCGCCTATTTACATATCTACAATATGTTCCATTCAATTTATGCTTCAATAATGTACTTGTTTTGTTTTCCCAATTGTTTCTATTTAGTAAACAAAGAACAAAATATAAAAAATATTTTTATGAAAAATAGTTAGAAAAAATATGTCAATAATAAAGACTTACTTCTATATGAATATAAATATTAATGATTGATAGCCCATAAAACATTTTTGTTAAATATGTAATATGAAATCATGACTATTTCAAGAATATATTATTTTATTTATCACTATAAATTAATCAGTAATGCATATCATGTAATAGTCGTGTTATTCATGTTTAGAAGATTGTATATAAGAAATTTTTCTACCATGTAAATTGCACTCGCCTATTTACATATCTACAATATGTTCCTTCTAACGCGTAGCACGTACCCCCTTTTGCATACAAGAATGAATCTTTTGATTTTACTTTAATAATTTGATTTATTTGATTTATGTTTTATCAATTACCATGTTAACCTTGCTTTTTTTTTTTAATATTTTGATTTATTTTATTTCTATTTTAACCTTAAAATCTATCTCTTATAAATAAAATTATAATAATACATCTTCATAGAATAAAATGTGATAATAAAATATCTTGATATAATATATTATTTTATTTTAAGTTATCATGATTAACCAAAACTCTTCATTTCTTTGAATAATTATAATTTTTTTTATCAAAAACAATTTGGCTTAAATACCTATTTATTAAACAATTTAATAAATATTATAATAAAATATTTTTATATAATTTATTATTTTATTTTGAGATGACACGTGTTGCTTAACTTATTTTCTCAGCATTTTTGTCATTTGTGTTAGCATAGGGTTTAGATTTCATCATTACCATTACCTATAATGATTCCTTTTATATATGTTTTTATATATTTTTCAAGTATTGTACGTTTACTCATTTAGATTGATAATACGAAAAATATTGTTCATCTTCTTTTCTCTTGTCCCTCTGTTTCTTCTTCTTTGGTTCATCTATTTCTCAACGTGGTATCAAAGATAAAATCGCTTCACCAAGCTCTACGATCTCATCCTCTCCTTCGACTCATTCTCCATCTTCTCTCCCTCCCCTCCCTTCTTTGAACAAGACTCTTACCATTAAACTAGATACCACAAACTACCTCGTTTAGAAAGCTCAAATCCTAAATGTTGTAATAGCAGTGAGATTGAGACTATTTTGGATGGCTCCCATCAAACCCCACCTCAGTTCCTCGAATTCATTTCTCTTTAGCTTAATCCCAATTTCACCATATGACAGAGATACAACCGGTTAATAATAAGTTGGATATTCTTTTCCCTTTTCAAAAATCTTCACCCACAAATTGTTCACTACACCACTGCCTGTGAGATCTGGAACGCCCTCGGTCAGATGTTTGCATCATCTTCTTTTGCCAAAATCACCGATCTTCGAAGCCAACTGCATACCCTCTCTGACATGCCAAGGAGGCTGATCACCCGTTCACAAACAGAGGTCCAAACTTTACTCAATCTCCTGACTAATAAACTTGTTTCTTTTGCAGGTGTTGATCCCATTGAAGATGCGGCATGGGAGTCAAGCTTGATGGTCATGGATCAACCTCTTCACACCTTGACTTGGGATGCACGGATGGATTCAACTCAAGGCCCAAAGGAAATTTATCTTTCTGGTCTCAACACCGTGTAACTATTTATTAGTTTTTCTTTTGGGCAAACATTAGCCTTTTTTGTGTTGGCAAACAATTAGTCATTTGAGTCATATGCATGCATTTAGATTGTGTGGTTAGGATTAAATTGAATGGTTAGAATTAGATGTATTATGGTTCCTAATGTGGGTTAAGTTCATGGGATGATAATAGGCCATGAAGGAAAATTGCATGCAAGGCTCCATCAATTGCATCAATGAGGATTTAGCTTAAAGGAGACATGAATTTATGACTTGGCAGCTAGGACAAGAGGTAGCACTCACAATGATTGATGATGTGGCACAAGGAGGGCACTTGAAGACTTTTGCAAAGGAGGAAGCTTCACCATTGGATGAAGCACAAGCACAAATGATCTCAGTCGTCCATCTCCATTTGATCGATGGTCATTGTAAAACCCTAGCCACCTAGGTTTCTATTTAAGCATGGTTATTGGTGTTTGTAAAGATTGTTTTCCAAATTAATACAAAAATATTTTCTCTCTCTACCTTTAGAGTGAGTAAAACCTAGTGGTTGTCCACTGTTTTTGAATCGTGTGGAGAAGCCCTCCATTGCTCACAAGCTCAAGGTTGCTTGTGTGAGCTCTTAGCATTTTCTTCAATCACTCTGTTGAGAGTTTAAATGTTGAAGAAAGTGAAAAACTTTCCACAAGATGGTATTTTCACATTTTCTTCACCATTTTCATCTTCTTTTTTCACGGTTTGGTTCATCACTCATACTCACACATTTCACCTTCACAAATCGTTGCAATTCATCATCACCATCATCTTCATCTCCATTTCTTGCTTGAATCGGCCACACACGCACATTCACCTTTCACCCGAGCACTCTCCTTCTTTTTGTGGGTTTTTGGTGGCTACCCTATCAAGTGGTGTCAGAGCTTACGATGCTTCCTCTGAGTGTTTTTAGTGCATTGGATCAACCTTTTTCATAAAGGTTGGCGGGTGTCTTCACCTAGCACAAAACCGGGCAACACACCCCTCTTTTACCCATTTTTGATTCTGTTTTTAGTTTGTTTTGACATAGTTTAACCTATCATTTTCAGCAAGTTTTTAGTGTTTTGTTTAGCTTTTTTTCTTAGGAAAATAACCCTTGAAAATCGGTTTCACTTAATGCACACATTGCATGAGAGTCGGCCAAGGTAAGCTCTCCGTTTCCATTTCTTCTTCTTGGTTTCTTTGTCATCTTTTTCGGTTTCTTTTGTGTTTTCTTTTTGCAGCAAGTTAGTGCATCTATTTCATCTATTTTATTTTGTGTTGCCATCTTAAGTATTAATATAAATAACCTATTTAGGAGTTGTGGCATTTAAATCAAGATTGAAATCGGTTATGTGCAAAATTGTAAGAAATCCATTTTGGCGGATTTTGACTTGCTTGTTTGTGTTATTATTGTGTTGCTTTTTTATTCTATTTTGGTTCTAATCTTAATCTGGGATTATTCTGAATATATTGTGGTTGTTTGTGTAAAAAAATTTGGGTGTTTGATTAGGAAATTGAACCGGTCAATTTAATATTTTAAGTTGCATATTAACTGTTTGTTAAAATGCCTCAATATAACTTTTTACTTAAAACTTCCGTGTATTTGCTCAATTTGTGTTTTCATCACTTTAATATCATTTTATATGCATGATATAACTTTCCTACAACTTAATTGATAAGTCAATTGAATTAATTTGCATTTAAGTTAGTAGTTGTTTCGGCACAATTTGCTAAAAAATTAACTTTGATTCACTTTTTAGCAATTCTAAATCACCTACTTTATCCCTTAAATTTACCAAATTTGAACTTTATTTTCTTGTACTAAATTTATATCAATTAGCTAAGGCATAAAGTTATCAAATTGAGTAAACGTTATGTCACTTTAAGAAAGCTAAAAATTCAATCTATCACATTGGAAAAGTGCATCTTTAAATTGTGTGTTATTTTGAAATTTTGTTTATTGCTTTTTTTAGTGTGATTAGGTTTTTCTATTATCTTAAGTAGATAATCATTTTCCCTAATCCCCTTTAAAGTCATCAACTTTAATTTTAAAAAAAAAAAATTCAAATTTCCTCCCAAATTTCCCTAAGACTTAAGGTTATCACCTTTCACATCCTAAACTTTAAGTACTTAAACACTTAACCTAATTATCACTTCCTAACACATAAATGGTTAAGACAATGAGCGGAACTATCTGAGACATTCAAAACATGGACAACACTTGTGGTAAGAAAGTTCCATCTACCGAGTCCTCCACCCATCATGAGGGTGAATCAAGCATGCAAGGTCAAATCGAAGGCTTGATTAAAGCGGTGACTTCCCTAACCCAACGAGTTGAGGACATGGACTTAAGATTCAATCAATCCCACAAACCAAGGACACACAATCCTTGTAGGGACATACATTCAAGGGACACCTCCCTAGAAACCTCAATCCAACAAATGATGCAACGCTCCCATGGAAGAAATCCTCAACAGGATCCTCGAGATCACCAAGAGGAAGATGAATGGGTTGAACGACCCCGAAGAAGAAATACTTGCTAAGATCCTCGAGATCACCAAGAGGATCATGAATGGACCAAACGCCCAAGAAGAAGAAGATTTCGAGGATATGACTATTCGAAAGATGATGAATGGAAGTTGGACGAAGAGGAGAATTCCTGTCCACGTAGCCGTAAAGATGACCACGATCTTCGGAATGCCAAATTGTCTATTCCACCCTTCACTAGGACATGTGACGGAAATACATTCCTGGATTGGTTAGACAAAGTTGAGAAGGTCTTTGAATGCTATGACTACTCTGAGAGAGTTAAGATCCAGTTGGTCTCTCTCGAGTTATCGGGCCATGCCGCCCTATGGTGGACCGGCCTCAATGCCAAGAGGTTACTCGAATATGGCAATCCCATCACTACATGGAGGGAGATGAAAACCCTCATAAGAAGGAGGTTCATACCAAAGCACTACAAGCATAAGCTCTACCAACAATTGTATAGCCTCCAACAAAATAGCTAGTTAGTGGACGAGTATCTCACCGAATTTGAGACCCTCAAGATGCGTTGTGGTTTAGAAGAACCCGAGGAACAAGAAATAGCTAGGTTTATTAGAGGGCTTAATCGGGATATAGGTGACATAGTGGAGTTGCAACAATTGGAGACTATGGACAAGGCGGTCTAACTTGCCCTCACCGTTGAGAGGCAACTTAAAAGGAAGAAAGCAACTCACTATCCTTCAAGGTTTACACCTAAAACTCAAAATTTCAACAAGACTACCACCACTACGATGACTCGAAATGATGAAAAAATGTCTTTTAACCGTAATTGGCCCCCTAAAGAAATAAGTGGTGCGACCAAACCATTAGGAAAACTTCAAGGGCCTAATCAAGAAAACAATCCAATGACCAAGCCCAACAATCAAAAGGCTCGAGACGTCCAATTCTATAAATGCTTAGGCAAAGGACATGATGCCAATGAATACCCTAACTATAGGGTAATAGTAATCAAGGAATCCACCGGCGAGTGGAAGAGCAAAAATGATGAAAGACAACACAATATGGAAGTAGAGGAGGAAGTGATGGAGGAGAGTGGCACCGACGGTGATGAATGTCCGCCTCAAGATGGGCCTCTACTTATGGTTATTAGAAGAGCCCTTATCTTAAAGAACACGAAAGATGACTGTCAAAGGGAAAACATATTCCACAATCAATGTGCAGTAAAAGATAAAGTGTGTTCACTCATCATTGATGGAGGTAGTTGTGTAAACGTTGCTTCTAAGAAGATCGTCGACAAGTTAAGTTGCAAACTGTTGAGCACCTTCACCCCTACAAGTTGAGGTGGTTGGATGATCGTGACGACATTAAAGTGAACAAGCAAGTGACCATCGACTTTACTATTGGCAAGTACAAGGACTCGGTCCTTTGTTATGTCTTTCCAATGAATGTTAGTCATCTGCTATTGGGTCGACCCTGGCAATACGACCATAATGTGACACATGATGGATTCCTCAACAAGTATAAGTTAAAGTTCGAAGGTAGGATGATTAAATTACTACCTA
>CM039503.1:38167630-38318962 GCA_022432975.1 Begonia masoniana | reverse complement strand
AGTATCCAGTGTGAAGCTATACTCTCAGCCATAACTTTAAAGCCTACTATTTTGGAGAAAATAAAGGAAGCTCAAACGAATGATGACGAGTGTAATAAGTACAAGTTAAGCATGGAATCTACGGACAGAACAGATTTTAACTATTCAGCTAATGGAATTCTTAAGTTTAGAAATAGATGGTTTGTCCCTGCCGTTAAAAGACTTAGTGATGAGATTCTTTCTGGAGCACACTCTTCTAGGTTCTCTGTTCACCTTGGGAGTACAAAGATGTACAAGGATCTTAAACAGTATTATTGGTGGCCAGGTATGAAACGAAGTGTGGCAGAATATGTAGGATCATGTCTGTGTTGTCAGCAGGTTAAAGTTGAGCATCAGAGACCTGCTGGAATGTTACAACCTTTACTAGTTCCCGAATGGAAATGAGAGCAAATAACGATGGACTTTGTAGTAGGATTGCCTAGAACGACTAGAGGACATGATGCAATTTGGGTGATAGTTGACCTTCTAACCAAATCAGCTCATTTCCTACCAATAAAGGTGACTTACTCGATGGATCAACTTGCTGAATTGTACGTGCAAGAAATTGTTAGGTTGCATGGAGTTCCAAATACCATAGTTTCAGACCGCGATTCTAGATTTACATCTAAGTTTTGGAAGAGTTTGCATCAGGCTATGGGTACACAGCTCAACTTTAGCACAGCCTTTCACCCTCAAACAGATGGACAGCCCGAAAGAACCATCCAAACATTAGAGGATATGCTTCGTGGATGCATATTGGATTTTCAAGGTTCCTGGAGCAAGTACCTATCCTTAGTAGAATTCTCTTATAATAACAGTTTTCAGGCAACAATAGAAATGCCACCTTATGAGGCCTTGTATGGGCGAAAATGTAGATCACCTTTGTACTGGGATGAAGTTGGTGAAGCACAGTTGCTTGGTCCTGACATTGTGCAACAAACTGTTGCGAAGGTTGCCCTCATCCGCCAGAGGATCTTAACAGCTTAAAGTCGGCAGAAAAGTTATGCCGACAGAAGACGCAGAGAACTAGAGTTTGAAGTAGGTGATGAAGTTATCCTCAAGGTATCACCATTTAAAGGAGTTGTGAGATTCGGGAAGAGAGGCAAGTTGAACCCCAGATTTATTGGGACATTCTCTATTCTGAAGAGAGTTGGGAGAGCAGCCTATCAATTGCAGCGACCGGCTTCTATGGAGGGGATACACGGTGTGTTCCATGTTTCTATGTTGAAGAAGTGCATAAGGGATCCATATCATGTTGTGGAGCAGCAGGACATTGAAGTTCATCCTACCCTTACCTATGAGGAGAAACCAGTAAGGATCCTAGACCATACTGTACAGGTGTTGCGTAACAAAGAAGTTCCACTGGTGAAAGTCTTATGGCATAACCAGAACATTAAGGAGACAACTTGGGAGCGCCAGCAAGACATGATGGACCAACATCCAGAACAGTTCAGGTACTGAATTTTGAGGACAAAATTCTTTTAAGGAGGGTAGATTGTAGCACCCGGTTCTATTAAACCAATGTCTAATCCGTTACTTAATAGTAAGCATGTTGTGGAGAAAATTTAGGAAAGTATTAATTAGGTTAATGAGCGACTAAGTAAGGGCATAGTGGTAAATTGAGAACTTATAATGGATAACCTATTTAAGGAAGGGGCTTTGTGATTAAATGCACTGTAGCCTCCACTCTTTCCCTACTCTCCTCTCTCGGTTTTCAGCTCAAGCAGCAGAGCTCTCTAGGCGATTTTCTTGCTCGATTCTCTTTCAACTTAGGTACGTTTTTCCTCATTTTCTTGCGTTTTAGCAGTTAGATAATTGAGGGAGTACAATGTGAGGATTGCAAAGATGCTGTTGATGGGAGTAGGTTTGGGTTCTTTGAGAATAAATGGAAATGTGCAAGCAGTAGAGTTCCAAACTAGTTTCCTTGTTCCTCTGGTTAATTTTTAGTGAAGTTTAGCGAATGTTTGATTGATGTTCTGTTATGAACTTAGGTGAGCAAACTTCTAAGGTAGCTTACAGCCGAGCAATTTCCAGGAGACCAGGTAAGTGAAGTTTGCTTGTGCCTTCGGGCCTACATCACAAAACATTAGGATTATGTTTATTTGAATGTGTCTGTATGTTATGCATCATGTTTTAAAAGTATACGAAAATGAATTTGAATGCATGTTTGCATGGTAAGGAATGAACATAATGAAACGGCTATGTGAATCAGATTTACTGTTAAGGGAATTAATCTGCCCCTTAATGAGACAGTGGATATTTAGACTTTGGGAAATTTGATCCGCTTCCCATCGAACAGGGGGATTGAAAACAGCTATGTGAATCAGATTTACTGTTAAGGGAATTAATCCGCCCCTTAATGAGTCAGTGGATATTTATACTTTGGGAGAGTTGATCCAACTCCCAATTTCACAGGGGGATCTGAACAGAAACGATGCATGAACAACTGAGATGAGAAAGTAGAAATTACATGTTTAGGAATTCATATTTCAGCATTTCATTTCATTACTGCTTTACTTACTTAGCATAGGCTAATAGATGAGTTTTGTGATGTAGGTGAAGAAGTGACAGCAGGTGTGTTCACTGAGTTTGCTGAGGACTAATCTGGTTGGAGGAGTGCATCTATGTAATAATCTGACAACTGATGGGATGGTTTAACTGGTGTCAGTGGATGAGAAGGTTTAGTGAACTATGTGATTCAATTTAAGTATGTTGCGAGTTGCCATGACTGTAACGACCCCGGCCAGGAGCCGTCACGTGTTCATATTCTTTCATTAATCGTTTGCTTGACTTTTACTATTATTACATTCACTTACTATCTCTCAACAGACTTTCACATTTAACATATATTTTTTTTTAAACTGGTAATAGAAACGCAGAACCATTAAGGAAGACGAACCCTCTCGTGCCCGACTTCCCACGCCTCGTCGGCTCAACCTTCACAGAGTCGAGCGACTAGACTCGGTCATTGGCTTCTTGACAATTTCGGGAAAAGAGGAGGTGCCCTCAATTCTCTTAACTTAATACCACTCGGGTTTGCATGGGTTGCATGCGTTGACAACCCTCAGAAATTTAGTCGTCCGGTCATCACGTGCATTACACGTGACTCGCTTAACATCGCCTAAAAGGAGACATCTTCCGGTGGGCACGTGGGTCTCGCGTGCTAAATTAAAACATCATCCGGTCGGTAATCGACAAAACACATTTTACATCTTCCGGTCGCTAAGCGACAAAACACATTTTACATCTTCCGGTCGCTAAACGACAAAACACATTTTACATCTTCCGGTCGCTAAGCGACAACACACATTTTACACCTTCCGGTCGCTAAGCGACAAAACACATTTTACATCTTCCGGTCGCTAAGCGACAAAACACATTTTACATCTTCCGGTCGCTAAGCGACAACACACATTTTACACCTTCCGGTGACGTCATCCGGAAGACTAAACCATCATACAACTATCCTTCGGCATCTGCCGATGACGTCAGCCGGAAGACTAAACCAACAGACAATTAACTCTCGGCATCTGCCGATGACGTCAGCCGGAAGATTGCCTCATCCAGCTTCCGTCTTACGGTAGAGAACACTAAATCATCAAATGACTCCTCCCAACGGAAAGAAAACACAACTCATTCAAAATGCCTATAGCGGAAGACTTAAGCAACAGATCATTTATAAATCTATATAATCATTCCCTGACTCAATGATCCACTAGACAGTTTCAAAGCCCAACGTTTTAAAATAATCTCATCCTACTTAAACTACCATGTCCTTTAACATACTGTAACATAAGAGTCTTAACCAGGGGTCATAAATCGCCTCTCCAGTCCCGCACTGTCACCTTGAGCATCCTCTTTGCACATAACATCCTCACCTGAACCTTCTTCACCTACACCATAAGGTTTAACTATAAGCCTAATGCTTAGTAAGGAATGCATGCTGACAGATATACATGAGTACACAATTTAAAGAGACATAAGTTCATAAACCATTCATCATTCGTGTTCATCTTTATCATTTACATGACCTGTATTAAGGCAGGAGACGAGGGAGGAAGACAGGGGTACATAGTCATTTGCCTATCGCGGCAGACATACATAATCATTTGCCTATCGCGGCAATCATGATACATCACTCGGCCTCCCCAGTGGGAGAATTCACGAGCCATACATATCATTAACTCGGCCTCCATTAGTGGGAGATTTCGCGAGTCATACATATCATTAACTCGGCCTCCACCAGTGGGAGATTTCGCGAGTCATACATATCATTAACTCGGCCTCCACCAGTGGGAGAATTTGCGAGTCATACATAACATAGTCTTTCCCCGCTCTGCACTTAATCTTGGTTACATTTGCTTTTCATGTTCTCAACTTAATCATAACAGGGACACAGTGCATAGAAATAAAGTTCATAGAGAGAAGTCATATCATGAGGACAAGTAAAACATCCTGTAACTTTACATTTACTTACACAACTTCTTCATATCGTGGGAATAACAAATCATAGTCAATAAGCTAACATCTTAGTGATTTCCTAATACCCTTGCGGTGTAGGGCCCTAGTGGCCGGAAATCTTAACACATTCACTTACCTGGATTCCTTAGCAATCCGAGTTTCTTTCCTTTAAACTTCTTCACCTAAAACATGTACATTACAGTAGTTAAAACAAAGTCCTAATAGTCCTAATCATAAACCATCCTAGGATCTAATAGCTAAAGTCATTCCGATTCCTCTGTTTGACACACTGCAGTCTGAAATCCGAAACTAGGTGGACAGGTTTTACCATTGATTAAATCCGAGTTGGTTACTTAAAATGCTCAGAATCGATTCGGGATGACATTTCTACTCCCAGATTTTAAAAGTCATAAACTACTCGGCCACTGCTAAAAAAATTCAAACTCAGTGCCGAGCTGAAAACAGAGCTCTATTTACTAATGAATGACTACATTGTCCATTTCATACCTCGGGTGTGGATTTGCAGAGAAGAGCAAGCTCGAACCAGCCGTCGGTAAAGGGAAGTTCTGGTAGCCGAGAGCAAGAACTTGGGAAAAAAGGAATCGCCGAGAGGGAATGTCGGCTACAGTAATAATAAATGAGGTTTAAGGTTTCCATTTCCTATTTATACTAAATCCATCGATTTTAATTACAAAACTGCCACCCAACCTAGTTTTACTCAACTTGTAATAAATTTGTCTTAACATTAAATTTTAAATCATAAGGGTTAAATAAGAGGGTGACAATGAAAATGGTCAGAAAATCACCTGGCCAAAATGTCGGGTGTTACAATGACAGTGATAGTTTTGATGTTTGAATTCAATTTGAGACTTTTCTGATAATGATACTCTGTTGGATTTAAATAGTTTGAACGATTTTTAGTAAAATGCTCAAATTCCTTTGGTAGTCGGAGTTTTCTTTGTTAGAGTGAAAATGTTGCTATGCTATTTTCGTTGAGTATTTTTGATCTATCGGTAGATGAAGTCTATCGGCAGATGTAAGGTTGTTATTCTGTTGTCTATCAGAAGATGTCTTCAGTAAAGTCATCAGATGATGTAGTAGAAGTTTTGTCGTTTAGTGATCGGAGGATGTCAGGTATTAAATCTATCGGATGATGTAGTAGAAGATTTGACGTCTTGTGATCGGCAAAGGCTGGATGAACGAATCATCCGGCTGACGTCATCGGTAGATGCGAGTAGCAAAACTTGTCGTTTTGCGATCTACTGAAGTTGGAAGAGTGATTCTTCCAGCTGACGTCATCGGCTAAAGTTGGAAGAGTGATTCTTCCGGCTGACTTCATCGGTGGAAGTCTTCAGTTTATTTCTTTTTGTTGACCTCGTCTAGCGGCAGATGCGTTTGACCTTTTACAATTTTCATGTTTCCACGCCTAAGTCTTGGTCGAACCAATTCCTACTATTTCAATTGATATTTCCAGATATTGATTTACAACCCCGTTTAATCTCTGCTTGTTTTCAAATGATTTTTCCGCTGTGAATTGTAATGTTGTGGTTTCAATGAACATCGAGTTTTGCCTTTCAAGTGAAATTTTAAATTTGGTCCGAAATTTTTCTTAGTTATGTTCGGGTTTATGAGTAACAAACCGGGTTCACAAAACTCGAGGCGTTACAGTATGGTATCAGAGACATTCAGTTAAACCGTTCGAAAGATTACTCATCAGTGCCAGTCGTCGCATGGGAGTACTCCAACAACTGTAAGTGTTCATGTTAACCTTAGTTATTAGATGTTTATGAAAGTAGTTAACCCTGTGCAGGAATTTAGTATAATGGCCAGACGCCCAGGGAGACCTAGAGTGCCAAGGGAAATGCCAAATTTGAGAGGTGAGGAGGATCCTAGTGTGATTAGGCAGCTGACAGAATTGGTGCGTCAGCGAACAGACCTAGTGCGTCAGCAGTCCGATCAGTTAGGAGTTCTGTTAAACCGAGAGGTGCAGGGAAGTGCCAACTCGTGTTCTAGCAATGAACAATCGGGAGATAGATTTCGGAGACTAAGACCACCCACATTTGATGGACAGTCATCTGATCCGCTTCCCATCGAACAGGGGGATCGGAAACAGCTATGTGAATCAGATTTACTGTTAAGGGAATTAATCCGCCCCTTAATGAGTCAGTGGATATTTATACTTTGGGAGAGTTGATCCAACTCCCAATTTCACAAGGGGATCTGAACAGAAACGATGCATGAACAACTGAGATGAGAAAGTAGAAATTACATGTTTAGGAATTCATATTTCAGCATTTCATTTCATTACTGCTTTACTTACTTAGTATTAGGCTAATAGATGAGTTTTGTGATGTAGGTGAAGAAGTGACAGCAGGTGTGTTCACTGAGTTTGCTGAGGACTAATCTGGTTGGAGGAGTGCATCTATGTAACAATCTGGCAACTGATGGGGCGGTTTAACTGGTGTCAGTGGATGAGAAGGTTTAGTGAACTATGTGATTCAATTTAAGTATGTTGCGAGTTGCCATGACAGTGATAGTTTTGATGTTTGAATTCAATTTGAGACTTTTCTGATAATGATACTCTGTTGGATTTAAATAGTTTGAACGATTTTTAGTAAAATGCTCAAATTCCTTTGGTAGTTGGAGTTTTCTTTGTTAGAGTGAAAATGTTGCTATGCTGTTTTCGTTGAGTATTTTTGATCTATCGGTAGATGAAGTCTATCGACAGATGTAGGGTTGTTCTTCTGTTGTCTATCAGAAGATGTCTTCAGTAAAGTCATCAGATGATGTAGTAGAAGTTTTGTCGTTTAGTGATCGGTGGATGTCGGTTATTAAATCTATCGGATGATGTAGTAGAAGATTTGTCGTCTTGTGATAGGCAGAGGCTGGATGAACGAATCATCCAGCTGACGTCATCGGTAGATGCGAGTAGCAAAACTTGTCGTTTTGTGATCGGCTGAAGTTGGAAGAGTGATTCTTCCAACTGACGTCATCGGCTGAGTTTGGAAGAGTGATTCTTCCGGCTGACGTCATCGGTGGAAGTCTTCAGTTTATTTCTTTTTGTTGACCTCGTCTAGCGGCAGATGTGTTTGACCTTTTATAATTTTCACGTTTCCACGCCTAAGTCTTGGTCGAACCAATTCCTACTATTTCAATTGATATTTCCAGATATTGATTTACAACCCCGTTTAATCTCTGCTTGTTTTCAAATGATTTTTCCGCTGTGAATTATAACGTTGTGGTTTCAGTGAACATCGAGTTTTGGCTTTCAAGTGAAATTTTAAATTTGGTCCGAAATTTTTCTTAGTTATGTTCGGGTTTATGAGTAACAAACCGGGTTCAGAAAACTCGAGGCGTTACAGTATGGTATCAGAGACATTTAGTTAAACCGTTCAAAAGATTACTCATCAGTGCCAGTCGTCGCATGAGAGTACTCCAACAACTGTAAGTGTTCATGTTAACCTTAGTTATTCGATGTTTATGAAAGTAATTAACCCTGTGCAGGAATTTAGTATAATGGCCAGACGCCCAGGGAGACCTAGAGTACCAAGCGAAATGCCAAATTTGAGAGGTGAGGAGGAACCTAGTGTGATTCAGCTGACAGAATTGTTGCGTCAGCAAACAGACCTAGTTCGTCAGCGGTCCGATCAGTTAGGAGTGCTATTAAACCGAGAGGTGTAGGGAAGTGCCAACTCGAGTTCTAGCAATGAACAATCGGGAGATAGATTTCAGAGACTAAGACCACCCACGTTTGATGGACAGTTATCTGATCCAGTTATTGCTGAAGGGTGGCTTAGGAAGATTGAAAGTATGTTTAGGTGCGCGAACATTGGAGAAGGAGACAAAGTCACGTTGGCAACATTTCACTTGGCTGGTGAAGCTCAACTCTGGTGGGAAACAATAGAGACCACCACTGATGTCTTGGCGATGCCTTGGTCGCAATTCAAAGACATTTTCTATGATAAGTATTTCAACAGTACTGTCCAAACTGCAAAAAAGTTGGAATTTCTAAACTTGAAGCAGACAGGGTCTGTGGCCGAGTACAGTAGGCTGTTCGAGTCCCTGTCCAGGTTTACTGGACATTTTGCTCATAGGGACGAGGATAAGGTATTCAAATTTGTACATGGACTGAAGCCAGAAATTTACCGAGGAGTAAAATTTTGTGGTATTAAAGGCTTGTAATTCAGTGAAGTTGTGTCTACTGCTCTGGAAGTGGAAGAAGCTGAAAGGAAGTGTGCTGGACCAAAAGAGGTCCCACAAAAGTCGGTCCAGCCACACTATCGAAGGGGAATGAAGAGGCCTAGTGAAGGCCAGAGTAGCCAAGGAACAAGAGGAAAGATACAGAATGTCAGGAAATTTCCCAGTGTCCTAAGTGCTTGAAGTACCACCCGGGCGAGTGCAGATTGGGCTTTGGGAAGTGTTTCAACTGTGAAGAGGTTGGACACACGATCAAAGAGTGCCCAAACGTAGAATCACCAGATGTTACGATTGTAACAAGATCGGCCATATTAGCAGAGACTGCCCAGCTCCTAAGAGTGGCCCTGCTATGGTTAAACCAAGGATATTCTCCATGATGGAGTCAGGCGATGATGAACAGCCAGCTGTTGTGTCAGGTACTATACTGGTCAACTCTTTACTCGCTTTTACATTGATAGATTCTGGTGCAACACATTCATTCATAGCATCTGCATTTGTCGATAAGTTAGATGTAAAGCTTATCCCTACTGAGCATGTGTTTAATGTCACATTACCCTCGGGTGAACGCATGCACTCTAACCGAGTGATGCTTGATAGTGTTGTATTTGTAGGAAACATGAACCTACCTTCTAACCTCATTATTATGGATATAATGGGATTTGATGTAATTCTAGGAGTGGATTGACTGTTGGAGCATTATGCCACAATCGACTGTAGGACTGGAGTAGTTAGTTTTCAACCCCGTGGTGGTTTGAAACATACCTTCCAAGCTCTAAAGAAGAGTAAGAAAATGTCTGTTACGACCTCTATAAATTGTGGACCCTCACCATGCAGAGAGTACTTATGCTTCTTGGCCAGTGTTTTAGATACACCACTAGTAGGAAAAGCAACTCCCCAAGATGTCTTAGTTGTCCAAGATTTCTCAGAAGTATTCCTAGATGACCTTTCTGGTTTGCCGCCAGATAGGGAAATTGAATTCGTTGTGGATGTTTATCCCGGTGCTGAGCTTGTGTCTAAGAATCCCTATAGATTAGCACCTACGGAGCTTAAAGAATCAATGAAACAGTTGGAGGAATTATTGGATAAGCGGTTCATACGCCCTAGCTTTTCACCGTGGGGTGCACCTGCTCTCTTTGTCAAAAAAAGGATGGATCGATGCGTATGTGCATTGATTATAGGGAATTGAATAAGTTAACTGTCAAGAACAAGTATCCATTACCAAGGATTGATGACCTATTTGACCAACTTCGTGGTGCACGAGTTTTCTCTAAGATTGATTTGAGGTCAGGTTACTACCAACTAAAAGTCAAAACCGAAGATATTCCAAAGACTGCCTTTCGCACAAGGTATGGACACTATGAGTTTCTAGTTATGTCCTTTGGATTGACAAATGCACCGGCAGCCTTCAAGGATCTTATGCATAGAGTGTTTCACGAGTATTAAGACAAGTTTGTTATTGTGTTTATAGATGACATTTTAATCTATTCACGTTCTAGTGAAGAAAATGCAGAACATTCAAAAGCTCGATGTTTTAAAATAATCTCATCCTACTTAGACTTCCATATTCATAATCATCACTAAAATCATAAGAGCATTAACCAGGGGGTCTTGTTCACCATTCAGCCACAGAATTGCTCCCTGAACACCTTCCAGCAACCAAACTTAGACATCTTCATTAACTTTGGAATCCTCACCTGATATTTCATCACCTACATCATAAGGTTTAAACTATAAGCCTAATGCTTAGTAAGGAATGCAATACTAACATGTATACGTGAATGCATAGTTGCAAGTAAATCATGATCATGTTCGTTTCATGCTCTTCTCTTGTTCTCATTCATGTTCTTGTTCATCACTTTCATCACATGGATTAAGGGAGGATTTGTGCCGTAAAGGGGGGATGACAGTGCAAGTGTACATAGTCCCTTTCGGGCCGTAATCATGGTCCTTCTCTTTGGACAGTGACATACGCCAAACCGCCCCCAACCCTCACTTAATCCGGTTGCATAAGTTTCGTATTCATTCTCATATCTTGTTCATGGGGGAAAAACATGCTCATAAATCATTTTCATATGCTTGAGAAGTAAATCATGATGCATGACATGAATGTTCTTAAATCATCAGACTATGGAAAATATCATACTAGACAGTTGACTTCATAGACTCTATCAGAAAACCACATAACATAGTTCTCAAACATCTGTAAATCATCCAAGTACAAACCATCTTACTAACTTAAAACAAATATCAAACACATAACTAATTTAGTACCCTTAAGATGTAGGGCCTTAATGGCCGGAAATCTTAATACATTCACTTACCTGGCTTCCTTAGCAAATTCAAGCACTACACTTCAAACTTCTTCACCTGATATCATTTCACATTTCAAAGTTAAAATAGATCCTAAATATTCTGAAATCAAAGCTAGAAAATTCCTAACTAAATGTCATCCTAGAATCTGTATTCCTGAGTCCTTTAAGCTGAGCACCTTGTGTGTGGACTAAGTTTCCAAAATCTAAAATAGTCTAATTCAACTTAACCACTAGTTCTAGTCGGTTATCTTAAAGTCCAGATTCGAATCAGGAATGCCATTACCAAACACCGATTATAAATGTTCCTATTATTCGGCCATTGAAGAATCTTGAAACATTGGGTTCTAGCTGAAAACAGAGTTCCAAATAATCACTCGGCAACTACATTGTCTAAATCTTACCTCGAATGTAGGTTATCGGAGTGGAGGCTGGAGGAATCGATCACCAAAGAGGGAGTCACCGACAGAGAAAGAGCTCTGGAAGCACGGGAATCGCCGAGAGAGAATGTCGGCTACAGTGGGGTTTAAGTGAGGTTTAAGGTTTCCATTTTCTTTTTATACTAAATAAAATCTCTCTTAATTACGGTTTTGTCACCACACAAATAGAAACCAAATAAGCTTAGACATTAAAATTTAAATTAAAGATCAACAATAAAGGTGACAGTTAATTCCGTTAAGAAAATCACTTGGCTGAAAATGTCGGGTGTTACAAATCTAGGTTTGAGAAGTTCTTTAGGCATGACGAGTACCTATGTAGGGAAGGTAAATTGTGTGTTTCCAACTGTTCTTTGTGTGATTTATTGATTAGAGAATCCTATGGAGGAAAATTGATGGGGCATTTTGGGGTAGCAAAGACTGTAGGAGTTCTACGAGAACATTTCTATTGGCCCGACATGAAAAGAGATGTTGAGAGGATAGTTGGTAGGTGTCTTACTTGTAAGCAAGCTAAATCGAGAGTACAACCGAATGAGCTTTACACACCTCTGCCTATTCCTAGTTTGCCTTGGATTGACATTTCGATGGATTTTGTGTTGGGGTTACCGAGGACTAAGCATGGTAAGGATTTGATTTTTCTGGTTATAGATTGGTTTTCTAAGACGTCTCATTTTATTCCTTGTCATAAAACTGATGATGCCTCTAATGTTGTTGAATTGTTCTTTCAAGAGATAGTACGACTACATGGGATGCCGAGGACAATAGTTTCAGATTGTGATGCCAAGTTCTTAAGCTACTTTTGGAAGACTTTGTAGAGAAATTTAGGAACAAAACTTTTTTTTCAACTACTTGTCACCCTCAAACTGATGGTCAAACTGAGATAGTGAATAGGACTTTATCGACACTATTGAGGATAGTCATTAGCAAGAACATTAAGTCGTGTGAGGAATATTTGTCACATCTTGAGTTTTCATACAACCGTTTAATTCATTCAGCCACTAAATTGTCAACGTTTGAGATTGTTTATGGTTTTAATCCGCTAACCCCATTGGATTTATCACCTTTACCTGTTTCTTAACAAGTGAATTTAGATGGTGAGAAGAAGGCAGAAGTCGTGAAGCAACTCCATGAGCGAGCTGGGCAAAACATTGACCAGACAACCGATCAATACATCAAGAATGCCAACAAGGGTCGACGTCTGCTAATTTTTGAACCTGGAGATTAGGTTTGGTTGCATATGCGCAAAGAGAGATTCCCCATACAACGACATTCTAAGTTGCTTCCTCTTGGCGATGAACTATTCCAAGTGCTTGTGCGGATTAACGACATTGCCTACATGATTGATTCACCTAGTGAGTACAATGTAAGTGCAACATTTAATATTTCTGACTTGAGTCCTTTTGATGTAGATGCAGATTCTGATTTGAGGACAAATCCTATTCAAGAGGGAGGGAATGATGAGGACATCAAGGCAGATACATTACAAAGTGGTTGGACTAATAACGAGAGCAAAGGCGAAGTAGTTCAATGAGCAAACGAGCAATTTGGTTAGTGAAGTCATACTTCAACAAGGAAATTGCGTTCAGAACCAAGAACAAAAGCTTATTCTCGTAATCCAAGCTGTTTTATGATGATGTTCATGTCATTGTCATTTTACTTATTTAGTTACTTCCGGATTGTCGAGTTTAGTGTCATTTTTGTTATAAGGGTATTTTTGACAAAACTGTTTAATTTTGAAGCCCTAGCTGAAAGAAGTGTTTCATGCTCTATAAATTTGGGGACAAAGGAGTGTAAGGGGACCAGATTATGCTTTTATCAATTGGGAGAGAAATTCTCTTGGTTTCTTGAAGAAATTTTGAACTTATCAAGTTTTCTTGTGGCGTTCGAAAATCTGACTTATCAAACGAACAGACATATTCATTTGTGGCGTCCTCTTCATTCTAAGGTTCAGATCTATATATGACACAAACACGATCTGAAATGGCCTGTGTTAGTACCCACAAAATAGCAACTAGTGAGGTTGCTCGGACTACTGAGGACACTCAAAAGAAGCAAGTAGAAAAAGGATCAAATGAGCTTTAATGAACACAAAATTTGATGGAGCTCTTACCCTATTAATAGAGTACTAAACCCTAAAATAATAAGTGATAACATGAGTTGAGTGAAAAGTTAGAATGTGATGTCCAAAAATCGTCCGATGGGCTAAGATTATAGCTCTCGGCATTCACTTCTTTCCAAGGAAAGAAATGGTGGCAATGGATGCTGGTTTCAACCCACCTTCTACTGTTTTCCTACTCTTGAAAGAGTGGAGAGAAGAATGGAGATATTGCTCAACAAGAAACTACAGTCTTGATGAACAAAGGAGACGTTCTCCTCTTAGTTGTAACTAACCAATGTGACTTACCTTCTCCGCAAGGTGGAAACCTTTTCAGTTTTAGCTTAAACACACAACTCTAATTCGCATTCATTAACAACTTTTTACAAACACTAATAGTCATGCATTTATAAGCCTAAGGTGGAATGAGTTTAAAATTCAAATTGGAGCCAAAATGGTGGTTGGAAGTGTGATGATGAATGGCAAGGATGCACTTCAATTTGGATGGCCGAGATGCTCCTTAGGATTTTGATCTATGTGTGTGATGAAGTCACGCCAACCTTTCTTGATTCTTCAACTAGAAGCTTCTCCAAGTGTTGGAGCAATTTGGCTAAAAAATGGTGGTCCCCTACCCTTGGTGCAAACAAGCATTCTTTCCTATTTTTGCCAAGTGTAGCTGTGGCCCCCCCTCCTTTTGCAAGCTCCTCTCCATTTGATTAATCCAAACTTTAACCACCAACTAACCTATCATTCATCTAGTCCTAACATACATCTAATGCATGCATGCAATTATATAAGGCTAATATTAGCCATTGTTACAAAAAGGATAGAGTTTGCTTATAAAATACATCAAAGTGGATTACACGGTTTTGTTCACAGGAAAACAAATTCCCTCTTGAGCTTGAATTTCCTTAAGTCGTGCCTTCCAAGTAAGGACATGCATAGGTCGATCTTTGTCTTGTGCATTAGGCTCCCAATCCAATCCTTGAAATAAGTGTTTACCTGCAAAAGAAATAAATTTGTCAGTAGATAAATTAAGTAAAACTTGACCCTTAGTTTGGGATCGGGTGAGGGGTCCCCAAAGCATGTCATCCACCCCAAGTGATTGAGGATTTGTGACGACCCTTAATCCTATTCCTTGAAATTCCCGTATAATTTTTTTTTTAGTACCCATAAAATCTTGACTTCTAAATCTCTAAATAAAAATCCAAATCATTGAAATCATTTGAAAACCATTATAAGACTCAGGAAAATCAAAGAACAAACAATTCGAGGGTAAGACAACAAAACAGGGGAGTTTCGGTCGACAGGCACAACACTTGAAAAGTTACTGCCCGCGACAAAATTGGTTGACGTCTATAACATGGATCAACACTTAGTTTCTCTCGGGTTGCAACTTTTTGGTCAACGTCACCTTCGGTCGACGTAACCTCTGACCGAACTACCGAAGGGAAAATTGGACAACGTCCCCATCGGCAGATAACAACTCTCGGGTTTCATCAATGAACAGTGGGGGACGACGACTCCTTTCAGTAGACAACACTTCCTTTCAGGTTTCGGTCGACGTCCTAAACTCTCTAGAATTCATTTCCTTATGATAGGTCGATGTCAACATTGACTACAATCGGTCGATGTCAACACAGACTACAATCGGTCGATGTAGTCCCTGCCAGGACACTTAAAATTTATACAAAAGGCTCCAATAAGTTGGAGTCGACAACCCCGACCAATTCACTTTTACTAAGTGGTCGATGCCTCCGACCAAACAAACAACTTGACAGAAATGACTTTGGACGATGACTTTGGACGATGACTTTCTCTACCAGAATACTTAACTGAACTTATAAGAATCCCTGCCACTTTAGACAACTACTTTGGACGACATCCATACTTTGAACTACCACCAAAAACTTATAGAATCTCGACTCTAAACCATGCATTACCCGATCGATCGCCCCTTCCTGGTGATCGATCAGCTAGCTCTCTGGATTTTGTCAAGAGTGCTGCCTTCATATTATTTTCTCTGTACCTACACACCATTCACCCAGAACTTCCAGAAAACATCAAATAACACTTCATCTCTATACATTCAATTTCCATAAAAAATCCAAATAAAGGCTTAGCAAAATATTTTATAAATTGAATTTACCAAAACATCAATACATCAATTTATCTACTATCCAGATACCAAACATCCTAAAATGTCTCAACTATACAATTCTCCTATCTAGTCCACCATCAGCCCAAAATAACCCGAAAACCCCCAAAACACTTACTTACATCCCCACGGGTCAAAATACGCACCGACTACCCAATGCACTCTCACGGGCATTCTTCTTCAACCAGATCAAGCTTCGGGTGGTAGAATCTCATCCTCATCTGTATCAAAATCACCTACACCATAAAGACAACTATGAGCTAAAATCTCAGAAAGCTTCGTAAATGCAAATGCATGCTATGTATATGCGGTTCAGAAATCATGCAGACATTTTCATCGTTTCATTACAAAACAGAATGTCACCGAGGTCTAACTCTCATCAGATTGAGAGGGCACGTCTGGCGATTTGACAGCCCTTTCCATCTATCAGGGGGAAAACATGCTTCCATCCGTAAACAGCCATGTCTGAACACCACCTAGTCGTGACCAGATTACGTACATTCGTTTCTTTAATTCATTTCTTTTCTTAAACACGTGTAGAAATCCATTTTCATTCTATTTTGAAAGAGCGTAATGCATGTACAGAAGAGACATAATGTAAACATAAAGCATGAGTACCATCAAAACATAGCAAGCATAACTTAAAAAAACTCTAATCCTAAACTACCCAAACAAAGCATAAAAACATACATAACTCCAAAATCCTCAACGATGAACTCGACTTATGGCATAGGCCTATCGGCCACAGTAAGTCATGAAGACTTACCTTGCGTCCTTACAAATTCAAGCTCCGTCCATGAGCGTTGTTCACCTATGGCAATTCACATCCATCGTCATTAAAATCGAGTTTAAACCGTTAAACTTCCAAACTAACGAAACCCTCTGGGAATAAACTTTCCAAAACCATAGAACCTTACCTAGGGTGTCGTTTGGAGAAGGAAATGCAAAGAGTAGATTGCCGAAACAGAAGAATCGCCGGCGTGAAAGGAGAATCGCCGTCTGGAAACCAGAAATTGCTAGAGGAGGGTTTCTGGAGATTTTCGTGAAGTGCTAGAGAAAGGGAGGAGATTGTGGTGTTTTAATAAAACTTCTCATGACAATTACCATTTTGCCTTTTTTGTTAAATATTCATCTATTCCGTTATTTAACTATCGATTCAGTTTCTCTAAATTTTCTTATTTCGCCAAGTATTCCAATTTATTACTATGGCTCTAATAAAACTTTCCAACTCGAGAAAAGACCTTAATTTGCTATTTTTATGAAAATACCCTTAGAAGTGGAAACCCGAAAAACTGAGCATTACAGGATTTAATTTCAAATCCTTTAGTGTCAACTTCGTCGCCTACGTAAGGTGAGAGATCCTGGATGTTGAAAGTAGCCGATACGTCGTAATCTCCTGGAAATTCCAGCTTATAGGTGTTGTTGTTAATACGCTCTAACACCTTAAAAGGGTCGTCGGCTCTAGGACATAGTTTGGATTGCCTCTTGTCAGGAAAACGCTCTTTCCTCAAATGCAGCCAAACTAAATCACCTTCCTTAAATATTACCTGCTTTCAGCCTTTGTTGGATTGTTTAGCATAACCCTCATTTTTCTTTTCTATTGATTTTTGCACTGTTTCGTGTAATTTCTATATCTGTGCTGCCTTGTTTTCTCCTAATGGGTTTACTAAATCCTTACTCGGTAGGTGCACAAGGTCTAGTGGTGTTGAGGAGTTGAATCCATAGTCGACTTTGAATGGCATCTTATGTGTTATAGAATGGACACTCCGGTTATAGGCAAATTATAATGCGAGTAGTAGTATATCCCAGTCTGACAATTTCTTTCCTACTACACTGCGTAGAAGGGTACCTAAAGTCTAGTTAACCACCTCAGTTTGACCATCCGTTTGGGGATGGAAGGACATACTAAAACATAACTTAGTCCTCAACTTCTTCCACAAGGTTGTCCAATTTACTTAAAAATTTGGTGTCTCTATCGAACACTATGGAATGTGGTATACCATGCAGTCAGACGATCTCCTTAAAGAACAAATCAGCAATGTGGACAGAGTCATCAGTTTTGGCACAGACAATGAAGTGTGTCATCTTGGAAAAGCGATCCATGACTACCATGATGGAATCTTTACTTCTCGCTGTTTGTGGTAGTCTTAAGACAAAATCCATGCTGATCTTAACCCAAGGGTGAGTTGGCACAGGTAAGGGCATATACAACCTTTGAGGAAGGATTTTGCTTTTGGCCTTCTTACACACCACACACTTCTCAACTATGTGATGCACATCTCTCATCATATGGGGCCAAAAGAAATGCTTATTGAGCATGTTGAAGGTTTTCTTCTCTCTGAAATGGCTAGCTACGCCCCGCTATGTGCTTCTCTAATGAGGTACTATATCATGCTTCTATTGGGAATGCATGACTTGCCTCCCTTGAGCAGGTAGTCATTCTTGATGTGGTATTCTCCTTCGACCTTATCTAGACACCTAGCATAGTATGGTCCAAAGTCCGGATCTGATTCATAACTTTATTTGATCCACTCGAATCCAAAGAACCTAGTTCCTAGCTTGGTTAGGAGGATGCGTTTCCTTGACAGTGCATCGGCGACTACATTGTTCTCTCCTTTAAGATATTTGAGGGTGTAAGGAAATCTTTCCAAGAATTCCACCTATGTTGTGTGTCTCTCATTTAATTTACCCTGAATCTTGATATGCCTTAAGGCCTGGTGGTCAGTGTGTATGACAAATTCCTTCGAGAAAAGATAGTGTTGGCATTGCTCTATCGCTCGTATGACAACATAGAATTCCTTGTCATATGTCGAATAGTTGAGACTCGATCCTCTAAGCTTCTCACTGAAATATGCAAGTGGCCTTCCCTCTTGCATGAGCACGACACCAATGCCAATTCCAGAAGCATCACTCTTGATTTCGAACACCCTGTTGAAATCAGGAAGTGCTAGGACAGGGGAATTACACAATTTTTCCTTCATTAGCTCAAAACTTTCTTGGCAAGCTGGGGTCCAAACGAATTCTTTCCCCTTCTTTGTATAGTTTGTGATGGGTGCCGCTATAGAACTGAAATCCTTGATAAACCTTCTGTAGAATGAAGCTAATCCATGAAAGCTTCAGACGTCAGATATTCCATTTGGCCTAGGCTAGTCCTTAATGGCCTTGATTTTGTTCTCATCTGCCATTATCCCATTCTTAGAGATGATAAACCCTAAAAAATACACATTATCTTAGGCAAATGAACACTTGCTTAAGTTGCCGAACAACTTGGTTTTCTTAAGGGTTTGGAATAAAATGCTAAGGTGGTTTAGGTGCTGTGGGAGGTCTACACTGTACACCAATATGTCACCGAAGTAGACGACAATGAATTTTCTCAGAAATTCTTTAAGCACATGGTGTATTAATCTCATGAATGTGCTTGGGACATTTGATAATCCAAAGGGGAATGCCATCCATTCAAATAGTCCGTACTTTGTCTTGAAGGTTGTCTTCCACTCATTGCCTTCTCTTATTCTAATATGATGGTAGCCACTCTTTAGGTCCAACTTTGAGAATATGGATGCTTCACTAAGCTCATCCAACATCTTCCAATGGGGGATTAGGAAATCTGCACTTAACCGTTATCTGGATAATGGCTTGGCTAATTGTTTTGTTCTTCTTTGGAACTAACAAGGATGACACCACACATGGGCTCATTGACTCTCTAATATAGCCCTTGTCTAACAACTCGCGCATTTGACTTTGCAATTCTTTGGTTTCCTTAAGGTTCATCCTATATGTTGGGCGATTCAGTAGCGTAACCCCTGGTTGCAAGTCGATTTGATGTTCTATCCCTCGTAAAGGTGGTAGTCCTTGAGGCAATTCTTTAGGAAAAACATCTTGGAATTGTCTGAGTAAGTTTTGAATGGAAACAAGTATGGCTCCCAATTCCATATCTCTGTCTCTGAATAATATCATGATTATTGGATCTGCTCTTAACATTAATGCTTCTAATTCTTTTCAGGACATGAAGAGATTTGCCTTGTTCTTTTCTTTCTTTCGAATCGCATCGTCCTTGGCTATCTGTTCAGGTGTCATAGGTGTTAGCTTGAATGACTTACCTCAGAACTTCAGGGAATTGAAGTTTGAAAATCCGTCATGGATTACTTTACGATCAAATTTTCATGGCCTTCCTAGAAGTAGGTGGCTCGCACTCATTGGCACAACGTCGCATAGTACAGAGTCCTTGTACTTTCCTAAAGCGAACTCGATAGTCACTTGCTCGATCATCTTCACGTCATCCTTATCGTCTAACCATCTGCGTTTGTAGCGGTGAGAATGCGCACTAGTTTCCAGTCCTAACTTGGTAACCATTTCATTGGAAGCAACATTGGCACAGCTTCCTTCGTCAATGATCACAGAACATAACTTATGCTTGACTATGCATCTATTGTAAAATATGTTCTCATGCTGATAGTTTTCTCCAGTGTTCTTTATTATGAGGACTCGATGCCTAACCATTAGTAGAGGTCCCTCTAGAGCGTGAACAACTTCATCCTCCGATTCATTTTCCTCTACAATTTCCTCTTCTTCTTGTTCGTCCTCACTTTCCAGTTCACCAGTTGATTCCTTCAGTATCATAGGACGCCTATTTGGGCATTGAGCCATGAAATGACCAGTTCCTAAACACTCATAGCACTTCATATATAGCGCCCCGAGTTATCTGAACCCGGTTCGCTATGCAAGAAACTGAACCGAACTATGATTTTTTGGGAAAATTTTAAAATTTCATTCAATGATCAGGATTTGACTCTTAAAACGTTAAAACTTGCAGCGGAAAAATCATCGTAAAAAAAAATAATATCTATTAAATAGTTAAAATATTCAAGGCAGTTGGTTGAAAGAGAAAAAGAAAACAGAACACGTCGACCGATCACTAAATGACAAAAGTCTTTTACTCTCAAACAAAACAGAACACATTGACCGGTCACTAAACGACAAAACATTCTCAGCTCATATCTGCCGATAGAACAAACTACGTGTTCCGATCACTAGACGACAAAAGAATCCTCAATTCACATCTACCGATCACAAAACGACAATTTCTTCCTACATCATCGATTACCAAAACGACAAGCTGCTAAAGACTTATACCGAAGACATCTACCGATAGATCAAAATACTCAACATCTGCCGATAGACATCATCTACCGATAGATCAAAATACTCAACATCTGCCGATAGACATCATCTACCGATAGACATCATCTACCGATAGATCAAAATACTCAACATCTGCCGATAGACATCATCTACCGATAGATCAAAATACTCAACATCTGCCGATAGACATCATCTACCGATAGATCAAAATACTCAACATCTGCCGATAGACATCATCTACCGATAGATCAAAATACTCAACATCTGCCGATAGACATCATCTACCGATAGATAAAAAATACTCAACATCTGTCGATAGACATCATCTACCGATAGATAAAAAATACTCAACATCTGTCGATAGACATCATCTACCGATAGATCAAAATACTCAACATCTGCCGATAGACATCATCTACCGATAGATCAAAATACTCAACATCTGCCGATAGACATCATCTACCGATAGATCAAAATACTCAACATCTGCCGATAGACATCATCTACCGATAGATAAAAAATACTCAACATCTGCCGATAGACATCATCTACCGATAGATCAAAATACTCAACATCTGCCGATAGACATCATCTACCGATAGATAAAAAATACTCAACATCTGCCGATAGACATCATCTACCGATAGATCAAAATACTCAACATCTGCCGATAGACATCATCTACCGATAGATCAAAATACTCAACATCTGTCGATAGACATCATCTACCGATAGATCAAAATACTCAACATCTGTCGATAGACATCATCTACCGATAGATCAAAATACTCAACATCTGCCGATAGACATCATCTACCGATAGATCAAAATACTCAACATCTGCCGATAGACATCATCTACCGATAGATCAAAATACTCAACATCTGCCGATAGACATCATCTACCGATAGATCAAAATACTCAACATCTGCCGATAGACATCATCTACCGATAGATCAAAATACTCAACATCTGCCGATAGACATCATCTACCGATAGATCAAAATACTCAACATCTGCCGATAGACATCATCTACCGATAGATCAAAATACTCAACATCTGCCGATAGACATCATCTACCGATAGATCAAAATACTCAACATCTGCCGATAGACATCATCTACCGATAGATCAAAATACTCAACATCTGTCGATAGACATCATCTACCGATAGATCAAAATACTCAACATCTGCCGATAGACATCATCTACCGATAGATCAAAATACTCAACATCTGCCGATAGACATCATCTACCGATAGATCAAAATACTCAACATCTGCCGATAGACATCATCTACCGATAGATCAAAATACTCAACATCTGCCGATAGACATCATCTACCGATAGATAAAAAATACTCAACATCTGCCGATAGACATCATCTACCGATAGATCAAAATACTCAACATCTGCCGATAGACATCATCTACCGATAGATCAAAATACTCAACATCTGCCGATAGACATCATCTACCGATAGATCAAAATACTCAACACTATAAACAAAAAAACTCTGACTACTCAAAGAACTTGAGCATTTTACTAAAACCGTTAAAAACTACTTAAATCCGTGTACTACTCCAAAATTTGGTAAAAATCACTATTAAAACTAACAGAGTATCATTATCAGAAAGAGTCTCAAAATTGTATTCAAAACATCAAAACTACTACTGTCACTAAAACTCTCAACATATTTAAATTGAATCATGGTTCACTAAACCTTCTCATCTACTGACACCAGTTAAACTGCCCCATCAGTTCGCCAAGTTGAGGCATGAATGTGCTCCCCCAACCAGCCTATTCCTCAGCATACTCAGAAAACTCACCTGCAGTGTGATGACCCGAATGGACACATATGAGAAGGAACCACCCAGTGCTCCGCGAATCCTGAGTGGGACTTGGGCCGGAGGGTGACGTGCTGGGTTAAAACTCCGCGGATCCCGGGTTGGACTAGGGCCGGAGGGTTCGGTCGTAGAAAGGGGGGTCGTCACAATCCCACATCGCTTGGGGAAGTATGTGAAATGAAACATATGTAAAGAGACCCTCCCAATATAGCAAGACGCGTTTTGGAGCACAATTGACAATGGATCCCATAAGAACTCCGAAGTTAAAAGTGCTTCGGCGAGAGCAATTCCAGGTTGGGTGACCTTCCGGGAAGTTCTCGCCAAACAAAGCCGTGAGGGGAGGATATTGGGCTGCGGCCCAATCCCCAGAGCGGACAATATCTTGCTGGGATACGGGGTCGTTACAAATGGTATCAGAGCATGTACCCAACCGGAAATGTGGCCAACGAGGACGTTGGGCCCCCGAGGGGGGGTGATTGTGATGACCCGAATGGACACATATGAGAAGGAACCACCAAGTGCTCCGCGAATCCTGAGTGGGACTTGGGCCGGAGGGTGACGTGCTGAGTTAAAACTCCGTGGATCCCGGGTTGGACTTGGGCCGGAGGGTTCGGTCATAGAAAGGGGGGTCGTCACAATCCCACATCGCTTGGGGAAGTATGTGGAAATGAAACATATGTAAAGAGACCCTCCCAATATAGCAAGACGCGTTTTGTAGCACAATTGACAACGGATCCCATAAGAACTCCGAAGTTAAAAGTGCTTCGGCGAGAGCAATTCCAGGTTGGGTGACCTTCAGGGAAGTTCTCGCCAAACAAAGCCGTGAGGGGAGGATATTGGGCTGCGGCCCAATCCCCAGAGCGGACAATATCTTGCTGGGATACGGGATCGTTACATGCAGTCACTTCTTCACCTACATCACAAAACTCATCTATTAGCCTAATGCTAAGTAAGTAAAGCAATAATGAAATGGAATGCTGAAACATAAATTCCTAAACATGTAGTTTCTACTTTATCATCTCAGTTGCATAACATTCGTGTAACACCCCTAAAACTGTACCTATTTTTCCCGTATAAAATTTTCCTTTTTAAGCCTCTAAACCAATTAAAAACATTCTCGAAAACCTTTAAAGAAAATTCATTTATCATATAAAAACAGTTTACATAAAACCACTCAACCTTCTATCATTCCTCAACTCATCAATTCATCACATCCTGACAATATCATTTCTTATCTACATCTCAATTATACAGTTCAACATCAAATCTCTTGACGCTCATACATCCTCCATAATCTCACTCAGAACGACTCGAGACATAAGTAAACAAAACACATTTTCCAAGAAAACGAACTGCATGGATCCATTTAAAAACCAAACATTCCTCCTGTTTAAAAAGAAAGTCCCAAGCAGTTCCAGAAAGTTGTAAATTCAAAACAGTTTCGTTATCCATAGCAATTCAACAATATTTACCACAGCCTACACCTATCACTTACATATTTCTATCCAGAATAACCCAAACATCCTGATATGACAAACTATACATTTCATATCAAGTCCCCAAATCATATACCTACATCCCCACGGGTCAATTACGCGTCGACTGCCCAGCACACTCCCACGGGCCATCTTTCTTCAACTGTTCATGCCTCGGGTGGAGGGATCTCATCCTCACCTGTGTAGAGGTCACCTACACCATAAAAATAAGTCGTGAGCTTAAGGCTCAGTAAGTCTACGTGAATGCAATGCATGCTATGCGTGCAGTTCATAAAACATGCTTCCTACCTTTTCGCTATTCATTTCATTTCATTTCATTACATAATGTCACCGTGGCCTCACTCTCGCTAGATAGGAGCGGCACATCCCGCGATTGGATAGCCCCTCGTATCTAACCGGGGGGAAAACATGCTCCCCAAGCAGCCATGTCTGAACCACCGCCACCTCCTTGACCAGATTATATTCATTCATACATTTACATTATCCTTTTCCTTTTCATGAAAACATGCATAGAAATTCCTTTTTCGTGCTTTTCAGAAACATGATGCGTGAACATGTGCAATACTATAAACATAATCAAAGCAATAACAAACAATGAACGTGCATACCATCAAGACGAATAGAAACATAACCTAATAAGAAATTAACCTAACTACCCAATCTATTCGCCCGACACTTACTATAATCTCCAATTTCCTCGAACAACAAGAAATCTTATGGTGTAGGCCAATCGGCCAAACAAGTCACGAGAGACTTACCTGTCTTCTGTAGCTCGCTGGGTTTGGCGCCACACGTCACCTATGGCTCGACCTATGACAAACATTCAAACTTCATTAAATCAAACTTACATTCGCCAATTTACTCTCAAACTACTATTTCAAGCCTAATCCAACTAAAACTTAACTAAACGGGCCACTAATTCGGGTTTGGTAAAACCGACCCGAAACTTCAAACGCGCATAACTTTCGCGTCGGTTATCGGAATTGAACAATTCCAGCGGCCACGTACTCCTCTAATAACCTATTTTAATCTGCCAAAAGGAATTTCAAAACTAATGACCGGAACTAGGTCAATTTAGCAGAAACCCGAACTGCCCATTCTCGGAAATTTTCCTCTTTCCGATTTTTCATCAAATTCCATCAATTTCTTCACCAATCTATCCTACTAACATCCAATTAACATAAACTAACCTAAAATCGAAGTTACATTAAGCAAAACCCGAGTGCCCTAAATCGGGCTCACTGAATTTCGCTCACATTGAGCTCAACACGGCCAATCAACAATAGCCGGCGTTAAGCTCGGCCATTTGACACTGAAAGCCACCAAAAACGACCGGCGATCGGAGCCCTAGCAGCTCAGCGATCCACGGCCACCAATAACACGAAAACAGGGCATAAAGGAGGCATACCGTTCGGTTCGTGCGCGAGGATGGTCGGAAACCGCACACCCTGGAGTCGCCGCCGTTTTCTGGCCGGAAAACGTCGAGGTTGGACGCCGGCGTTCGTCGATCGTCGCCGTTCTCCTTCGTCGCCTCTCTCTCGGCGTCGGGTTGTCGTCGGGAGCTCGGCACAAACAACAGAATCGATTCTGTTGTTTGTGTTATTTTTATGTTATTAATAATAATAATAATAAACTAAAACTATTTCTTTAATTAGTCTATCAATTCGGTCTCACTGCAATTTTCTTATTTCTCCAAATATTCCAATTTAATATTAGAGTTCTAACAAAACTCACCGTTCACAAAACGGACTTATTTTGCTATTTTTACGAATTATCATACTAAAAGGGTAAAATGGGAACCCTAGCATTACTCTTCTCGATTTGGGTTTCCAAAATTTCACTTATTCTTCTACAAATCCCCATAAATTTCTAGAGTCCTAATAAAACTATCCGCTCGCAAAACGGACCTAATTTACTTATTTACGAAAATAGCCTTGGAGCGGAAACCCGAAAAACTCGGGTGTTACAATTCGTTTCTGATCTGATCTGATCTCCCTGTGAAATTGGGAGTTGGATCACTTCTCCCAAAGTCATACATCCTCTCTCTCGATAAAGGGTTGAATTAGTTCCCTTAACAAACTGTTTAGATCCCCCTGTGAAATTGGGATTTGGATCACTTCCCCCAAAGTCATACATCCTCTTTCTTGATTAAGGGGCAGACTAGTTCCCTTAACAACTGTTACAGTCTGTTTATTTCTTATCATGCCATTTCATGTAAATTAATTTTTGCATACTTTCAAAATATGATGCATGTCATAAAAACACATTCAAGCAAACATAATCCTACTGTTTTGTGATGTAGGCCCGAAGGCACAAGCATACTTTACTTACCTGGTCTCTTGGAAATCGCTCGGCTGTAAGCTACTTTAGAAGCTCGCTCACCTAAATTCATAACAGTACATTAATAAAACCTTCACTAAACTCACCAAGAATCAATCAGAAGTTTGAGGAAACCAGTTTGAAACTCTGCTACCCGTGCATTCCCATTTATCACCAAAACCCGAACCTACTCTCAATCACAACATCCTCGAAATTTCTCACATTGTACTCCCTCAGTTACCTAGCTGCTAAAATATAAGAAAACGAGGAAAAACTTACCTAGGTTAAAAGAAAATCGAGCAAGAGAATCGCCAAAAGGGTTTTGCTAGAGATCTGGAGGCCGAAAGAGGAATGATAAATAGAATAGTGGCGGCTACAGTGCATTAAACCCAAACCTTTCTCCTTAAATACGTTATCCACTTTTAAATTTCTAATTACCCTTATGCCCTTGCCTAGTCATCCATTATTCATACTTTAATTATTGTCATTTAAAGTGTGCCATTAATTTAAAAAGAATTGAGAACTAGTTCGATAGAACCGGGTGTTACATCATATCACGCGTCTTAGCCTTGTCGGCATCTCCTCCAACAGTCTTGGTAATTGCATCCTTAGGAGGCCAGTTTCGAGTGAAAGGATTCTTCCATTCTGTCTTTGTAACTGGCTTGTTGGTTTCTGGTGGTTTAGGGGTAAACTTGGATGTTTGGTTGGTCTTAAAGGGGAACTTAGCTTTCCTTTTTCTCTTGAGCTATCGCTCAACTTTCATAGCCATTTGTACAACCGCGTCCAGGGATTCTAGGGGATGTAACTCCACAGTGTCTCTAATGTTTTGACTCAAACCACATATAAACCTTGCTATGACTTGTTCATCAGGCTCTTCCATTCTTCCACGAATTCTGAGCGTCTCAAATTCAGTGAGATACTCTTCAAATGATTGACTGTCTTGCTTGAAGTTGTGTATTTGTAGGAGTATCTTCTGTTTGTAGTGACTGGGTACAAACCTCTTTGTCATAAGAGCTTTCATCACCCTCAAAGCAGTGATAGGGTCATCTCCAATCCGTATCCTTTGGGACTTAAGATTAGCCCACCAAAGTGAAGCATAGCCTGTGAGCTCAACGGATCCAGTTAACCTTATCTGAGTATTCGTAGCAGTCGAATACCTTCTCAACCTTTTCTATCCAATCTAGGAATGTGTTCCCATCACACATCCCATTGAATGGGGGAATATGTAACTTGACATTTCGAAGGTCATCGTTATCTCTCCGTCGGTCACACCTAGATCCCTCATCATCCTTTCAAGTGGGTGGACAGAAACATTCCTCTTCATCTAAGGTCCACTCATCCTCTTCGAAGTATTCATAGTCTTGGTACTCTCTCCTAGAGTTTACAATCCTTTCATCATCGTCCAATGGTCCTTGGCTTTAGACTCTTCTCCTAATGTTTTCATTTCTCCTCCTAGGTATGGTCTCTTGAGATGAGTCTCTACGGTTGTTATTTTTAATTTCCTATACGGCACGTTCGAATCTTAGACTCATGTCATTGAGTTGTTTGCCTAAGGTACCAATCACTCCACTTAAACTATTTAATTGCCATTGCATGCTAGACTCTCCCTCTTGATGGATGTGAGCCTTGGTTTGGGGAATCTCCCAGTCTTGGTTCGGTTCTTGGGTCAATTCTTTGTTTGGTTCATGGATTTTTCCACTTCTTATCTTCATTTTTAAACTAGCTCTTAGGAATGACTTAATAGGTTATGTGTTCCTAATCCTAAAGTTTTACGACAAGCTACATCTGTAAAACTCAGTTTTACGGGTTTTTGGATTTTGCTGAATAATGGCATTTTCGTAAATATTGCAAAATTAGCCCGTTTTGTAAACGAGAAATTTTAGTAGAACTATATGAGTAAATTGGAGTATCGGGAGGAATAACGGATTTTAAAGATATAATGCCCGGTTTTACAAGTTTTTGGATTTTTCGTAACAAAAGGGTATTTCAGTAAATATAGCAAACTAGGTCCGTTTTGCGAATGAAAAGTTTTGTTTGAGCCCTAGTAATAAATTAGAATATTTGGTGAAATAAGAAAATTTCGTAGAAAGCAAAACGATAGGTTAAATAATGATTTAATTAGAAGAATATACCAAGGGGCAAAAAGGTAATTGATAGGTTAAATTTAATAAAAACCAAAACCCCTCTCCTAACTCACTTCATTCACGATTTTCCCTTCCAGAGAGGAAAATCCTCTCCGTTCTTTGGCGACTCACCACTCTGTTTCTTCAAGTCGTCCGACGATAGCTCTGCATTTCGACAACTTTTCTTCCAGTTTTCTTTCACCAATCAAACCCTAGGTAAGCTTAGAGTGTTATACCCGTTAGTTGGCTGTTTTTGAGTTGTTATTCGTTAGGGTTTTGATAGGGTTTTTGTGAAATACTCTAGGTGGACGAAGCTCAAAGACGGTACTCGGCTCGCTAAGGACGATAGGTAAGTCTTCGTGACTTACTGTGGCCGATAGGCCTATGCCATAAGTCGAGTTCGTCGTTGAAAATTTTGGAGTTATGTATATTTTTATGCTTTGGTTAGGTAGTTTAGGATTAGAGTTTTTTATAGGTTATGTTTGCTATGTTTTGATGGTACTCATGCTTTATGTTTACATTATGTCTCTTCTGTACATGCATCACGCTCTTTCAAAAGAGCATGAAAATGGATTTCTACACGTGTTTAAGAAAAGAAATGAATTAAAGAAACGAATGTACGTAATCTGGTCACGACAGGGTTGGGTTTAGACATGGCTGTTTACGGATGGAAGCATATTTTTCCCCCAGTAGATGGAAAGGGCTGTCTAACCGCCAGACGTGCCCTCTCCATCTGGTGAGAGTTAGACCTCGGTGACATTCTGTTCTGTTATGAAACAATAAAAAGGTCTGCATGATTTATGAACCGCATATGCACAGCATGCATTAGCATTTACGAAGCTTACTGAGCCTTTAGCTCATAGTTGTCTTTATGGTGTAGGTGATTTTGATATAGGTGAGGATGAGATTCTTCCACCCGAAGTTTGATCTGGTTGAAGAAGAATGCCCGTGGAAGTGCGTTGGGTAGTCGGTGTGTATTTTGACCCGTGGGGATGTAAGTAAGTTTTTTGAGGGTTTTCTGGTTGTTTTGGGCTGATGGTGGACTAGATTGGAGAATTGTATAGTTGAGACGTTTTAGGATGTTTGGTATCTGGATAGTAGATAAATTGATGTATTGATGTTTTGGTAAACTCAATTTATAAAATGTTTTGCTAAGCCTTTTATTTAGAATTTTTATGGAAATTGAATGTATAGAGATGAAGTGTTATTTTGATGTTTTCTAGAAGTTCAGGGTGAATGGTGTGTAGGTACAGGGGAAAGAATATAAAGGCAGCTCTCTGGACAAAATCGAGAGAGCTAGCCGATCAATCGCCAGGAAGGGGAGATCGATCGGGTAATGCATGGTTTAGAGTCGGGGTTCTATAAGCTTTTGGTGGTAGTTCAAAGTATGAATGTCGTCCAAAGTATGGATGTCGTCCAAAATAGTTGTCTAAAGTGGCAGGGATTCTTATAAGTTTCGGTTAATTGTTTATGTAAGAAAGTCATCGTCCAAAGTCTCTGGACGATAAAGTTCAGTTAAGTATTCGGACAGAGAAAGTCATCGTCCATTTATAGTGAAGGTTTCGGTCGAAGTCATCGACCAGTTATAGTGAAGGTTTCAGTCGAAGTCATCGACCATTTATAGCGAAGTGTACGGTCGAAAACATCGACCGATTTCATTACAGAGGCCACGTCGACCGAACTATACAGAGACCATGTCGACCAAATATTAAGTGTTCTAGTATGGACATTGACCGATTAGAAGGAATGAATCCCAGTAAGTTTAGGACGTCGACCTTCACTGTACCATTCGTCCAAACCCGATAGAAAGAGTTGTCAACCCACACTGTTCCTTCGATGAAACCTGAGAGAAAAAATACTGTTTCTTCGATGAAACCCGAGAGGAAAAACTTAATTCTCTGCCTGTCTTTATTGTTTTAGCATTGACGCCTAAGTTTAAATTTTACTAGGGTTTCCACAATTAGATAGACTTCCGCTGAATGAGTTAATTGATTTTAAATGAGAAGATTAAATGAATGAAATTGATTAGATGAAAAGTTCAAAATTTTTATGACATTTATAGGTTTATTATTTCGGGTAAATTAAGGGTCATTACAGTTATGGTATCCGAGCCCCCGGGTTTTAAAATCGGTTATGTAGACTGCTCGACTGCACAGCCACTACACGGACATATTTCTTGAACTGTAAGTACGTTATATGCCTTCTTTTATTTTAATTACTTAGATATGTTGTCTTTAATTTTATAGGGTTACAAATTGGTACGTAGAGGAAACGGTAGAGACGAAAGGAGCGACAACATAGATCAACTTAGGGAGTTCATTGCCCAACAATCCCAACACATTGACCGACAAGCACATCTTATAGATAGGCAATCTCGTCAGCTTGAGATGTTGACGAACCAAGAAAACCCTAGGATCCAAGGAGTGGTCGCTCCCAATAACCACGGTACGAAGAGGATGGGTAAGGAAGAAATCAAACAAAGCCGACGAAAGCGCGTACAAGGACCTCGGCATATGCCTCGGTGCCCAAAGTGTAAGAAGAACCATTGGGATATGTGTAGATTGGGTACAGACCAGTGCTATAGATTCGGGAAGGTGGGCCATTATGCCCTAAATTGCTCGAGGAAGGCTACTAACTAGAAGAAAGAAGTAACACCGAGGATAATTGCCCTGAATAAAGACGAGGATGACGCCCAACCCTCAGTCGTTTCAGGTATAGTTTTGTTTCACAGTTAATGGAATGAAGAATATTAGAGTAGGGATGTAGTATAGAGTTAGAATTTTGGAGATGATAATTGTGTGATAGGTTGAAGTAAGCTTAAAAATAGAGAGGGGACGACATAGACTTTGAATATAGGAGGGATAGAGTTATGCGTTAAAGTCCATGACCCGGCATAACCGTGAGAATTGAGCACTTAAGATTCAATTTCCATGAGAGGGGTACAACTTACGGGATAAGGTTTAAATAAATTGGAACGAGACCCTAATTGACAGGCCCTTAGGGTTTAGAATACGATCAATCGAGGAGAAATTTGAAGTTTAGATGTAAGACTTACTAGGGAATGTTCTAGATTGTTGAGGTATCGTTAGTACGTACAAGTAGATATGAAAATATAGCAGAAATTTAAATAACCTAGATCCGCGAGAAGTTGGGAGCATCTAGACAAAGGGGGCACTCAAAAGTTTAGTTTAAGTAGATTGTTGAAGAGGTATGCAATGCGTCGACTTCTTTTGTAAAGGGGTGATGGAACAATGCAACATTGAAGACGTATGATCCGAGTGATTGCATAGGGGTATTCATATCAACCAATATCGATGAAGAAAAATAAGGGTATTTACTCGGAGTTGGAAGGTTAAAGAATTTCGAGACAATAGAGGGTTAAAGTTATATGAAAGGTAATACTCAAGATACAAAGTTTGGACAATTGTTAATTCGCAAAAAGATTTCGACTGACATACTATAAGGGGGAGACCTAGTGAAGTTAAGAGCGATCAAGGAGTAGTAGACATGTCAGGCTTGCGATGTTGCTCGACCAAAGAATGTGGGGCTAAAACATAAGAGTTGGACTAACTTAGAAACCCAAATACTCTAGCTAATCGGAGAAGGGTTTAACACCTTAAATTAAAAGTCATGTTTTGGGGTTTAGTGTAACATGTGTGAGTTTAGAAGAAATGGTGAAACGACTAGGGTGAGTATCTATAGTAGAAAATATACTGAAGTAAGAAATGACGAATTCTTTTGGGTTTAGGAGTATGATAGTTAAAGGATGAGTCTATAGTTGATATAGTTCGAGTTAGGAACCACCAACGTGAGGCTACCTCCAGGATGGAGGTAGAAGCATCAATGTTCGAGGAACTAGGAAGGTTAGTATTAATGAAGAAATGTTCTAAATTGTTGGAAAATAAAAAGGCAAGATTTGAGAATTTGAGGAGAATTGGATTAAGAGTGTAAACTTATCTACAACAAGTTTTCAAACAAGAATATCGTTGGATAAATCATTGCACTGGAGCCAAGTTGAATATTCAGAACCTGAATAGGAGGAACAAAAGAGGGTAGACCATTGAGTAACCTCGAAGAAATCCTTGTGCGATATTAGAGATAAGTGCAGGGGATTGTTAGATTAAATGAAGAGTTAAGATTAAAAGTTTAATTTAGTGGTTAATGTCGTACGATTCGTGAAACTCGTAATTTATTGAGTAAGGAGAATGAGGATTTGCTCAGGAAACCGTTTAAGTGAACTTAGAAGTGAGACTAAGTTAGAAATTTTCAGGAATTCGACTCGTGTTTAAACAAGTCAAGACCAATAAATACACACAGGACCTAAATTAGTATGTATAGTTTAGAGCACATCAATGGTAGAATTTATGGAGTTAACGGTACGCGGAGTTAATAGAGATCTAAGATAGATAAATGAGCATAACGTAAGTAGTATGAGAATTTTAATTAAGGACATAGTAATAGAGCTCAATGATGAAGCATGGAATGAAATGCGAAGCTTATCGGATCATATTCACAAAGGAACGAGAATCTTAAGAATGTGACGACGTTAGCACCCTGTTGGACTCAATAAAATTTTGAGAAATTTTGATGATATAGTTTGAGAAGTATAGCACTGTGAGCTAAGTTGTGAAGCTCACCCTGAAATAACTATTGGGATTGGTAAGTTGCCCAAGGAAGTGTGTGACTTGGGGTAATATCGATGAAAGGGTTTAGGAGGAATCATCATAAGAGGAAATGCGGGAAATTTAGTAGACGTACGTTCGACTGTGGTTGTGGTAGATGAATATACGAAGATGTTGGTTTACAATCAAAGAGTTGCGGAACCCTTTAGATGATAGTTAATTTAAATGGTGACAGGAAGCTTAGGTATGACTACTACCTAAGGAAGTAACTAGAGGAAACATGAACAAGAGGTCAATTAGGAGAGTTAGAGAGTTTAACGTTTTAGATGATTAAGTATAGACCAACGCGTGCGTGAGTGGTCTGGTGTCAAGTACATAGCTAGGGATTGTTTGATTGGGGACTTAGAAAATTTGGTAAGACTCGGTGCATAAGCGATGACGTGTTTAGGCCAATTGAAAGTAAGAAATATGGGTATGAGGTTAATGTTGTATCAATGAATTATAATAGTTTTGGAATAGAACCATAGAGATTGATCTAAGGTATAGATAGGATCAAAGTTCTTAAAGAGAAATTTGAAATTTTGGAGAGGTGGAGGAAAAATACGCGAAAAGAACGGACGGATTGTAAGTTGAAGAATAAGGCCGCAAGACAAAAGACAATAATAACGAGGTGTAACACCCGAGTTAACGGCCAGGTTATTTCCTTAACTGTATTAACGGTCATAAATATTTAATCTTCAAAGTTTAGGATTTATGCCAAGCTTAATTAATTACATGTGGATCTAAACTAGGTTGAGTGGTAAAGTTGTAATATTGGAGGATTGAGGCCAGTATTTAAAGAAGAAGGAAAGGATTCAAACCTCATTTAAACCACTGTAGCCGACATCCCCAACTTCCGGCGATTTCTTCTCTCCCAAGCTCATGCGCTTCTGCTTCAGCTGAAAATCCCTCCTTCGCGATCGGTTCCTTGCTACTTCTCGGCTACTTTGTGCTCGAGGTACAGGTTTAACAATGTGGTTATTTGTTAGTTTATTAGCCCAGTTTTCCAGCTCTGTATTGAAGTTTGGATTCTTCAATGCCGAATATTAATAAGAACATTTTGAAACCCGAGATAAGTAATGTTTTTCCCGAATCGATTCTGGACAGTTAGAACAACCAACCCTGAGTTATCATTATCGAATCCGTCTGTTTGACTTTGAGATTTCGGGTTACATTGAGTATTAAACTAAGAACTCGGGAAGGACTCTTAGCTATTAGATCTTAGGATAACTCGAGATTAGAACTATTAGTATTTTGTTTTAACTACTGCAATGTAATGTTTAGGTGAAGAAGTTTGAAGAGAAAGGAACCAAGTGCTAAGGAGACCAGGTAAGTGAATGTATTAAGATTCCCGGCTAATAGAGCCCTACATCGTGGGTGTACTAGGTTGTTTAGATGTCTAATGTTTACATAGGAATATGATCAATGATTATGAATGATGAATATGATCAATGATTATGAATGATGAATATGATCAATGATTATGAATGATGAATATGATCAATGATTATGAATGATGAATATGATCAATGATTATGAATGATGAATATGATCCATGACCATGAATGATGAATATGATCCATGACCATGAATGATGAATATGATCCATGACCATGAATGATGAATATGATCCATGACCATGAATGATGAATATGATCAATGATTATGAATGATGAATATGATCCATGACCATGAATGATGAATATGATCAATGATTATGAATGATGAATATGATCAATGATTATGAATGATGAATATGATCCATGACCATGAATGATGAATATGATCAATGATTATGAATGATGAATATGATCCATGACCATGAATGATGAATATGATCCATGACCATGAATGATGAATATGATCAATGATTATGAATGATGAATATGATCAATGATTATGAATGATGAATATGATCAATGATTATGAATGATGAATATGATCAATGATTATGAATGATGAATATGATCAATGATTATGAATGATGAATATGATCCATGACCATGAATGATGAATATGATCCATGACCATGAATGATGAATATGATCCATGACCATGAATGATGAATATGATCAATGATTATGAATGATGAATATGATCCATGACCATGAATGATGAATATGATCCATGACCATGAATGATGAATATGATCCATGACCATGAATGATGAATATGATCAATGATTATGAATGATGAATATGATCCATGACCATGAATGATGAATATGATCCATGACCATGAATGATGAATATGATCAATGATTATGAATGATGAATATGATCCATGACCATGAATGATGAATATGATCAATGATTATGAATGATGAATATGATCAATGATTATGAATGATGAATATGATCCATGACCATGAATGATGAATATGATCAATGATTATGAATGATGAATATGATCCATGACCATGAATGATGAATATGATCCATGACCATGAATGATGAATATGATCCATGACCATGAATGATGAATATGATCAATGATTATGAATGATGAATATGATCCATGACCATGAATGATGAATATGATCAATGATTATGAATGATGAATATGATCAATGATTATGAATGATGAATATGATCCATGACCATGAATGATGAATATGATCAATGATTATGAATGATGAATATGATCAATGATTATGAATGATGAATATGATCCATGACCATGAATGATGAATATGATCAATGATTATGAATGATGAATATGATCCATGACCATGAATGATGAATATGATCAATGATTATGAATGATGAATATGATCAATGATTATGAATGATGAATATGATCCATGACCATGAATGATGAATATGATCAATGATTATGAATGATGAATATGATCAATGATTATGAATGATGAATATGATCAATGATTATGAATGATGAATATGATCAATGATTATGAATGATGAATATGATCAATGATTATGAATGATGAATATGATCAATGATTATGAATGATGAATATGATCAATGATTATGAATGATGAATATGATCAATGATTATGAATGATGAATATGATCAATGATTATGAATGATGAATATGATCCATGACCATGAATGATGAATATGATCAATGATTATGAATGATGAATATGATCCATGACCATGAATGATGAATATGATCCATGACCATGAATGATGAATATGATCCATGACCATGAATGATGAATATGATCAATGATTATGAATGATGAATATGATCAATGATTATGAATGATGAATATGATCCATGACCATGAATGATGAATATGATCCATGACCATGAATGATGAATATGATCAATGATTATGAATGATGAATATGATCCATGACCATGAATGATGAATATGATCCATGACCATGAATGATGAATATGATCCATGACCATGAATGATGAATATGATCCATGACCATGAATGATGAATATGATCCATGACCATGAATGATGAATATGATCAATGATTATGAATGATGAATATGATCAATGATTATGAATGATGAATATGATCAATGATTATGAATGATGAATATGATCAATGATTATGAATGATGAATATGATCAATGATTATGAATGATGAATATGATCAATGATTATGAATGATGAATATGATCCATGACCATGAATGATGAATATGATCCATGACCATGAATGATGAATATGATCAATGATTATGAATGATGAATATGATCCATGACCATGAATGATGAAAGTGTCATTTTGTCGTCTAGGCGATCGGCAGATATAGAGTGTTTAGCATCGGACGATGTGAGGGTTTCCTTGTCGTTTAGCGACCGGGTCATGTTTTAATTATGCACGTGGGGAGCACATGTCCATCGGATGATGTTTTCCCCCTATTTCACCCTGAGATGAAGTATATTCCTCTCCGGATGATGTAAATAATAACTGTCGTTTAGTGATGTTAATCTATAGCTTGTAAGCTATAGGAAGTGTCTAGATGAACACGTGAATTTCACATGTCTATCGTGGATGTTTAAATTGGTCACACGAGATGCACGTGATCGTCGGTCGGGATGCGAGTATTCGCATCTGCCGATAGTTGTTTAAATGAGTCATGTGGGGTGCACGTGCCATCTGGAAGCGCAATGTCTATCGGTTGAGGCATCGCCCATGCAACTGTACGTCGTTGGAAGCATTCGAGGGACTAACTTTCCATCCATTAAGTTGAAGTCTTTAAGCCTGTTAGGTATACTGTTATTAAGAAAAAAAAAGAGAAGGAGAAAAGAGTTCAAATATGAGTTAAAGTTTTATGTAAAGTCAAGAATTTCGTGGCGATCCTCCCGGTCGTTACCGAGGACTATAATTAGAGTCCAATTTGGAGACAAAATTTCAATTAAGGTGGTAGAATGTAACACCGGATTTTACAAGTTTTTGGATTTTGTTGCTATGTACATTTTCTCGTAAATATTGCGACTTAGCCCATTTTGTATAAGGGAATTTTTAGTCAGAACTACATGGTAGCATTGGATAGTATCGGAGGAATCCGGATTTTAAAGATATAAGTGCCCGGTTTTACAAGTTTTTGGATTTTTCGTACACAAGGGTATTTCAGTAAATATAGCAAACTAGGTCCGTTTTGCGAATGAAGTTTTGTTAGAGCCCTATTAATCAATTAGAATTCTTGGTAAAATAATCAAATTTCGTAGAAGCAAACGATAGGTTAATAATGATTTAATTAGAGAATATCACCAAGGGCAAAGGGTAATTTGATATTGTTACGAATTTAATAAAACACAAACCCCTCTCCGAACTCACTTCATTCACGATTTACCTTTCCAAGAGGAAAATCCTCACTCCGTTCTCTCGCGACTCACCACACTCTTGTTTCTCCGTTCTTCATCGTCCGACAATAGCTCTGCAGTTCGGCAATTTTTCTTCACGTTTTCTTTCATCCATCAAACCCTAATGTAAGCTTGAGTGTTATACTCGTATTTGCCGTTTTTTGAGTGTTATTTGTTAGGGTTTCGTAGGGTTTTTATGAAATACTCAGGGGACGAAGCTCAAAGAACGAGAAATAAAAAGGGGAAGTGATAGAAGCGTAACCTATCGGCCGCTAAGGCGACCGTAAGTCCTTTGTGTACGCCACTGTGGCCGATATGCCTATGCCATAAGTCGAGTTCGTCGTTGAAGATTTTGGAGTTATGTATGTTTTTATGCTTTGGTTGGGTAGTTTGATTAGAGGTTTGGTTAAGCTATCGGAAGAGGTAATATGGGTATGAACACGTGAATTTCACATGTCTATCGGTGGATGTTTTAAATTGGTCACACGAGATGCACGTGATCGTCGGTCGATGCGAGTATTCGCATCTGCCGATAGTTGTTTAAATGAGTCATGCGGGGTGCACGTGCCATCTGGAAGACGCAATGTCTATCGGTTGAGGCATGCAGACCCATGCAACTTGTACGTCGATTAGAAGCATGTACGAGGGACTAACTTTCCATCCATTAAGTTGAAGTCTTTAAGCCTGTTAGGTATACTGTTATTAAGAAAAAAAAAAGAGAAGGAGAAAAGAGTTCAAATATGAGTTAAAGTTTTATGTAAAGTCAAGAATTTCGTGGCGATCCTCCCCGGGTCGTTACAATTATGGTATCAAAGCAAAACCGGGTTCTAAAACCGATTCTGGAGACTGCCTTCCAGCACTGACTGTCACATGAGCACTCCAACAACTGTAAGTATTTATGATTTCAGTATATGTCATTAAGTTAAGATATATCTGTAATGATTTGTCTAGGAATCTCAGAATGGTTAGAGGTCAGCAGAGAGAGACCAATGAGGATAGCAATGCTATTGCTCAGTTGACAGAGTTGGTCATGCGCCAATCTCACCAGATAGAACGACTAATGACTGCTAGGGAGGAACAAGGCAACTCCAGTACTAATGCAACTCACGATCATGGGGGTGAGCATTTCCACCGGCTTCGACCCCCGGTGTTTAATGGACATGTTTCAGATCCTATTTATGCTGAGGAGTGGATTCGAAAGATAGAAAACATGTTTAAGTATGCAAAGGTTGAGGAAGGGGATAAGGTCACCTATGCTGTCTTTCATTTGGAGTTAAGTGCAAGACATTGGTGGGACTCAATCCAGAACACCGTTAATGCCTAAGCTATGACCTGGGAGATGTTCAAGACTGCTTTCTTTGACAAGTATTTCAACAGGACTGTTCGGGCCAACAAGAAGAAGGAGTACATGAATCTGCGACAAACCGGCTCTGTGACGGATTACATATGCAAATTTGATGCTTTATCACGGTTTGCTCCCCGTATGATTGAGGATGACGAGGACAAGATTTACCAATTTGTTCAAGGACTGAAGCCGAGTCTGTATGTGAAAGTAAAAACTGCTGGAATACACAATGTACCCTATGGTGAAGTGACGGCTAAGGCCTTGGAGCTGGAAGAGGCAGAAATGACAGCATATGCACAGCGTGAGCAGCCAAGGAAACTCACGAAGGAAACTCAGCCGCCACCACGTCAGAACAAAGGTTGGCAGCCGCAACAGAACAGGGGACCACAGCAACAACAACAAGGAATAAAGAGACTCCTCAACCAGTGACCAAGGAAAAGAGAAGAGGCCTTTGGCACCCTTATGCCCCACCTGTCAGAAGAACCACCCCGGTGAATGCAAGTTGCGTTCTGGCCGTTGTTTCAGATGTGACAAAGTTGGACATATAGTCAGAGATTGCCCCATGCCGCCAGATCCGAACCGTGCAAGGGTAGCACCTAGAGTCTATGCAATGATGGAGGATGAGGAAGCCGTGCAGCATACAGTCATAACAGGTACCATTATGATCTGTGGTTTTGCTGCTTACACACTTATAGATACAGGAGCCACGCACTCATTTATATCAACTCTGTTTGTATGCCAACACAACTTAGAACCTTTACCAGCCGAAGGGCCATATGATGTTATGTTACCATCAGGGAAGTCCCTACATTCTGAACAGATTGTTAAAGGTGATGTTGTGTCCTTAGGAAGTAAGAAACTATATGTAGAATTGATTGTAATTGACATGAAATAGTATGAGGTGATATTAGGAATGGATTGGTTATTTAAGCATTATGCCACAATAAGTTGTAGGTCTGGGATGGTTGACTTTCGACCCCCAAATGGTGATCATTATTCCTTCCAAGCTATTCCTAAAATAAGCAAAATACCGATTATATCCTCACTAGAAATTTACTGGTTACTGAAAAATGGTTGTGGGAGTTACTTAGCTAGCATAATGGATGTTCGGGTGAAGAATAAGATAGAGTTACAAGATATCCTCATAGTCAGAGAGTTCCCTGAGGCATTTTTGGATGACTTGCCAAGATTGCCACCTGATAGAGAAATAGAGTTTGTAATTGATACATATCCCGAGGCATTACCAGTGTCTAAGAACCCTTACCGTATGGCACCTGTAGAATTAAGGGAGTTAAAAGTTCAACTACAGGAATTAGTAGACAAAGGGTTTATACGCCCTAGTAGTTCCCCTTGGGGTGCACCTGTCTTATTTGTCAAGAAGAAAGATGGTTCCCTTAGAATGTGCATAGACTACAGAGAACTAAATAAGTTGACAATCAAGAATAAGTATCCCTTACCTCGAATTGATGATTTGTTTGACCAACTGCAAGGAGCAAAAGTGTTTTCAAAAATAGACTTACGTTCAGGTTATTACCAACTGAAAGTTAAGGAAGGAGATATACCAAAGACAGCCTTCAGAACCCGTTATGGACACTACGAATTCTTGGTCATGTCATTTGGACTGACCAATGCACCTGCAGCCTTCATGGACTTAATGAATCGTGTGTTTCGGGAGTATTTGGACAAATTTGTGATTGTGTTCATAGATGATATCCTGATATACTCACGGACAGAAGCTGACCATGCAGAGCATTTAAAAATAGTTTTGACAACATTGAAGGAGCACCAGCTTTATGCCAAATTGTCCAAGTGTGAATTTTGGTTGAACAAGGTTAATTTTCTTGGCCATGTAGTTTCTGCTAATGGCATATCAGTGGACCCGACCAAAATTCAGGCAGTAAAGGATTGGCCCCAACCAAAGAATGCCAGTGAGGCCCGCAGTTTCCTTGGATTGGCAGGCTATTACAGAAAGTTCATCAAAGGATTTTCTATGATAGCTAAGCCCCTGACAAATTTGACAAAGAAGGACAATAAATATTCTTGGACTGAAGCTTGTGAGAATAGCTTCCAGACATTGAAGGTGAAGTTAACAACAGCCCCGGTTTTGACTCTCCCAACCGATGAAGGAAAGTTTAGCGTATATTGTGATGCATCTAAAGTTGGTTTGTGCTGTGTTTTGATGCAAGAGGGTAAAGTTGTAGCGTATGCCTCTAGGCAGTTAAAGAGTTATGAACAGAACTACCCTACCCATGATTTAGAATTAGCCGCTGTCGTTTTTGCTTTGAAGATATGGAGGCACTACTTATATGGACAGCAGTGTAAGGTGTTTTCTGACCATAAAAGCCTGAAGTACCTCTTTACACAAAAGGAATTGAACATGAGACAGAGGCGTTGGTTGGAATTTGTTAAGGATTACGACTTTGAGATCAAGTATCACCCGGGCAAGGCTAACTCTGTAGCTGACGCATTGAGCAGGATGTCAACAACAATGCAACCCGTTGTATCAACTATGTCTATACCTTTGAGGACAGAAGTTCAGAGGTTTGGATTGGAGTTAGTTCCAGAGTTATCAACCTTACTTGCAAATTTGACCATTCAACCGACGGTTCTGGAAAAGATCAAAGAGGCACAACAGAAGGACTCTGAGGAGATTAACGGCATAATGAACAAGGTGAAGGACACCACCTCCGAGTTTAGTCTTTCCAAGGAGGGGATTCTGAAGTTTAGAAATAGATGGTATGTCCCTAATGATGAAGAATTACGTAAGCTAATCTTGGCTGAGGCGCATTCGTCTCCCTTTTCTGTGCATCCTGGAAGCACCAAGATGTATCGAGACCTGAAGTTACTCTATTGGTGGCCAAACTTGAAGAGAGATGTTGCTAAGTATGTAGAGTCATGTTTGGTTTGCCAACAAGTTAAAGCCGAGCACCAACGTCCAGGAGGTACCCTTCAGCCTTTACCTATTCCCGAGTGGAAGTGGGAACACATAGCTATGGATTTTGTTGTAGGATTACCTAAGACAATTAAAGGACATGATAGTATTTGGGTTGTGATTGATAGATTGACAAAATCAGCCCATTTCTTACCAGTAAGGACAACCTACTCGATGGACCAACTTGCTGATCTTTATGTACAAGAAGTTATTAGGTTGCATGGAATCCCTGCATTTATTGTATCCGATCGTGACCCTAGGTTTACCTCCCGGTTTTGGAAAAGTTTACAAGACGCATTAGGTACAAAGTTAACCTTCAGTACTGCCTTCCACCAACAGACAGATGGTCAATCTGAAAGGACTATCCAGATACTTGAGGACATGCTGAGGGCGTGTGTACTAGATTTCCAGTCATCCTGGAGTAGATACTTACCCCTGGTTGAGTTCTCCTACAACAACAGCTACCAGTCCACCATTGGCATGGCACCTTATGAGGCGTTGTATGGTAGGAAATGTAGATCACCTCAGTATTGGGATGAGGTTGGTGAAGCAAAACTCATAGGTCCCGAGATGTTGCAGCAGATGTCAGACAAGATTGCCATTATTAAGAGGAGGTTGATTACTGCACAATGTCGACAGAAAAGTTTTGTAGACAAAAGGAGGAGAGATCTTGAATTTGCTATTGGTGATGAAGTTTTTCTGAAGGTTTCACCATTTAAAGGAGTACTAAGATTTGGCAGGAAGGGAAAGCTTAATCCACGATTTATTGGACCATTCCTTGTTTTAGCTAGAATCGGTAGTACAGCTTACAGACTGCAGTTGCCTCCATCATTGGATAAAGTTCATAATGTTTTCCATGTGTCAATGTTAAGAAAATGTATACGGGACCCTACACAAGTTGTTAAACCAGTGGATTTTGAGATTGAGCCGACACTAACATATGAAGAGAAGCCTGTGCAGATATTGGAATCCGCAGTTAAGACTCTGAGGAACAAAGAGATTCCGTTGGTCAAAGTCTTATGGAAGAATCATGGCATTGAAGAAGCCACTTGGGAGCGATGACAGGACATGTCGGACAAGTATCCAGAGTTATTTGTTTGATCAATTTTCGGGGACGAAAATTTTGTTTAAGGAGGGGTGGATGTAACACCCGAGTTAACGGCCAGGTGATTTCCTTAACTGTATTAACGGTCATAAATATTTAATCTTCGAAGTTTAGGATTTATGCCAAGCTTAATTAATTACATGTGGATCTAAACTAGGTTGAGTGGCAAAGTTGTAATATTGGAGGATTGAGGCCAGTATTTAAAGAAGAAGGAAAGGATTCAAACCTCATTTAAACCACTGTAGCCGACATCCCCAACTTCCGGCGATTTCTTCTCTCCCAAGCTCTCGCTCTCTGTCAGCTGGAAATTCCTCCTTCGGCGATCGGTTTCCTTGCTACTTCTCGGCTACTTTGTGCTCGAGGTACGGGTTTAACAATGTGGTTATTTGTTAGTTTATTAGCCCAGTTTTCCAGCTCTGTATTGAAGTTTGGATTCTTCAATGGCCGAATATTAATAAGAACATTTTGAAACCCGAGATAAGTAATGTTTTTCCGAATCGATTCTGGACATTTAGAACAACCAACCCTGAGTTATCATTATCGAATCCGTCTGTTTTGACTTTGAGATTTCGGGTTACATTGAGTATTAAACTAAGAACTCGGGAAGGACTCTTAGCTATTAGATCTTAGGATAACTCGAGATTAGAACTATTAGGATTTTGTTTTAACTACTGCAATGTAAATGTTTAGGTGAAGAAGTTTGAAGAGAAAGGAACCCAAGTGCTAAGGAGACCAGGTAAGTGAATGTATTAAGATTCCCGGCTAATAGAGCCCTACATCGTGGGTGTACTAGGTTGTTTAGATGTCTAATGTTTACATTATGATAATGAGCTTGCCTGCACTTAAAGGGTCTATGTATGTTGTGAAGTCATCTACTCTGGTATGATCCTTGTCATAGTTTGATGAGTTAAAAGTTCTCATGTTCATGCATCATGAATGTTTCCCAAGCATAAGAAAAATGTTTTAACGCATGTTTTCTCTGAACAAGATATGTATGTATATATGTATATATAAGATTTATGCAACGTGGATTAAGTGAGGGTTGGGGGCGGTTCGGCGTATGTCACAGTCCAAAGAAGGACACATGAATACGACCCGCAGTAGGGAACAAGATCAAACTCACTGTCGAACCCCCTTTACCAGCACAAATCCTCTCTTGGTCCACACAACCTAAACAATGAATATGATCAATGATTATGAATGATGAATATGATCCATGACCATGAATGATGAATATGATCAATGATTATGAATGATGAATATGATCCATGACCATGAATGATGAATATGATCAATGATTATGAATGATGATTATGATCCATGATTATGAATGATGAATACAAGCAAAGACATGAACAAGAAAAGACTTATGAGCATGTGATTTTCCCAAATTATGCATTCATGCATCCATGTTAGTGTTGCATTCCTTACTAAGCATTAGGCTTATAGTTTAAACCTTATGATGTAGGTGACGAGTTTTCAGGTGAGGAACTCAAGGTCAATGAAGATGTCTAAGCTTGGTTGCTGGAGGATGCTCAGTGTGACAGTGAAGGCTGGATAGGCGATCAAGTTCCCTGGTTATACCCATAGTAAGTCAGAGAAGTTTATGATAAACAGATGACTAAGTAGAATAGAGTTCTCTTATAACAATGAGATTCGGATTTTGAATGGTTTGACTTCAGAATCTGTTAACGATTTTAAGGATTATGAATGGTCTGTTTTGCTTAAGCCTTCTGCTATGTGAATCTTGTATGGGATATGGATTTTACTCATTAGGGTTTATAATTTCCAGGTTAAGATTTGAGTGAGTTGTAGTATTTTCGGTTGGATGAGGTTGTTTGATGATTATAGTGTTTTATTGCCGTAAGATAGAAGCTGGATGAGGCATTCATCCGGCTGATGTCATCGGCAGGTGTCAAATGATAGGAGTCGAACAATTGAGTCTTCTGGATGACGTCACCGGAAGATGTAGTATGTTTCTCCATCGGCAGATGTAGAGTGTTTAGCCATTGGATGATGAAAGTGTCATTTTCTCGTCTAGCAATCGGCAGATATAGAGTGTTTAGCCATCGGACGATGTGAGGGTTTCCTTGTCGTTTAGCGACCGGGTCATGTTTTAATTATGCACGTGGGGAGCACATGTCCATCGGATGATGTTTCCCTATTTCACCGGAAGATGAAGTATATATTCCCTTGCCGGATGATGTAAATAATAACTTGTCGTTTAGTGATCGGATGATCTAGAGCTTGTAAGCTATCGGAAGATGTCATAGATGAACACGTGAATTTCACATGTCTATCGGTGGATGTTTTAAATTGGTCACACGAGATGCACGTGATCGTCGGTCGATGCGAGTATTCGCATTTGCCGATAGTTGTTTAAATGAGTCATGTGGGGTGCACGTGCCATCCGGAAGACGCAATGTCTATCGGTTGAGGCATGCAGACCCATGCAACTTGTACGTCGATTGGAAGCATGTACGAGGGACTAACTTTCCATCCATTAAGTTGAAGTCTTTAAGCCTGTTAGGTATACTGTTATTAAGAAAAAAAAAAGAGAAGGAGAAAAGAGTTCAAATATGAGTTAAAGTTTTATGTAAAGTCAAGAATTTCGTGGCGATCCTCCCCGGGTCGTTACACGAGGACTATAAGTTAAGTCAAATTTTGGAGACAAAATTTCAATTAAGGTGGGTAGAATGTAACACCGGATTTTACAAGTTTTTGGATTTTGTTGAATAATGACATTTTCGTAAATATTGCGAAATTAGCCCATTTTGTATAAGGGAAATTTTAGTAGAACTATATGAGTAAATTGGAGTATCGGGAGGAATAACGGATTTTAAAGATATAATGCCCGGTTTTACAAGTTTTTGGATTTTTCGTAACAAAAGGGTATTTCAGTAAATATAGCAAACTAGGTCCGTTTTGCGAATGAAAAGTTTTGTTAGAGCCCTAGTAATAAATTAGAATATTTGGTAAAATAAGAAAATTTCGTAGAAAGCAAAACGATAGGTTAAATAATGATTTAATTAGAAGAATATACCAAGGGGCAAAAAGGTAATTGATAGGTTAAATTTAATAAAAACAAAAACCCCTCTCCTAACTCACTTCATTCACGATTTTCCCTTCCAGAGAGGAAAATCCTCTCCGTTCTCTCGCGACTCACCACACTCTGTTTCTCCGTTTCTTCAAGTCGTCCGACAATAGCTCTGCATTCCGGCAATTTTTCTTCTAGTTTTCTTTCACCAATCAAACCCTAGGTAAGCTTAGAGTGTTATACCTCTTAATTGGCCGTTTTTGAGTTGTTATTTGTTAGGGTTTCGATAGGGTTTTTATGAAATACTCTAGGTGGACGAAGCTCAAAGACGGTACTCGGCTCGCTAAGGACGACAGGTAAGTCTTTGTTACTCACTGTGGCCGATAGGCCTATGCCATAAGTCGAGTTCGTCGTTGAAGATTTTGGAGTTATGTATGTTTTTATGCTTTGGTTGGGTAGTTTAGGATTAGAGTTTTTTATAGGTTATGTTTGCTATGTTTTGATGGTACTCATGCTTTATGTTTACATTATGTCTCTTCTGTACATGCATCACGCTCTTTCAAAATAACATAAAAATAGATTTCTACACGTGTTTAAGAAAAGAAATGAATTAAAGAAACGAATGTACGTAATCTAGTCACGACGGGGTGGGGTTCAGACATGGCTGTTTACGGATGGAAGCATGTTTTCCCCCCGTTAGATGGAAAGGGCTGTCTAACCGCCAGACGTGCCCTCTCCATCTGGTGAGAGTTAGACCTCGGTGACATTCTGTTATGTAATGAAACGATGAAAAGGTCAGTATGATTTATGAACCGCATATGCACAGCATGCATTTACATTTACGAAGCTTACTGTGCCTTTAGCTTGCAGTTGTCTTTATGGTGTAGGTGATTTTGATACAGCTGATGATGATATTCTTCCACCCGAAGCTTGATCTAGTTGAAGAAGAATGCCCGTGAGAGTGTGTTGGGTAGTCGGTGTGTATTTTGACCCGTGGGGATGTAAGTAAGTGTTTTGAGGGTTTTCAGGTTGTTTTGGGCTGATGGTGGACTAGATAGGAGAATTGTATAGTTGAGACGTTTTAGGATGTTTGGTATCTGGATAGTAGATAAATTGATGTATTGATGTTTAGGAAAACTCAATTTATAAAATGTTTTGCTAAGCCTTTTATTTGGAATTTTTATGGAAATTGAATGTATAGAGATGATAGAGATGTTAAACGAGCGAGTCGAGTTGAGCCGAGCCGAGAAAGACTGGGCTCACCGAGCCTGCCGAGCCAAACGAGCCAAGCCTAACGAGCCGACCCTAACGAGCTGACCCTAAAAAATTTTCAACCCGAGTGGCTTGCGAGCCACGAGCCTAACGAGTCGAGCCGGCCCAATGAGCGTAACGAGCTGAACTTACATAAATAAAGATTTCAAATTACATAACTAAAATATATCACAAAATATAGCAAAGTCATAAAGAAAGTTATAATCGCCCAAATTTAAAATAAATATGTTCTTAATGCATAAAATAAACTAAAAACATAGGTGAAAAATACTCATGACGGGTTGGGCTCATCGTTGTCCTCACCTTCTTGTGGAGGGTGATATGACCTCAATAGATGCTCCGGGAAAATAGGTAAACGTGAGTTTGCTGGATCCGAATGGTCATAATGAGCATTTAATGCTCTCATATATCGTGCAAGTTATTATTGCCTAAATTTAAAATAAATATGTTCTCAATGCATAAAATAAACTAAAAACATAGGTGAAAAATACTCATGACGGGTTGGGCTCATCGTTGTCCTCACCTTCTTGTGGAGGGTAATATGACCTCAATAGATGCTCCAGGAAAATAGGTTAACGTGAGTTTGCTGGATCCGAATGGTCATAATGAGCATTTAATGCTCTCACATATCGTGCAAGTTATAATCACCCAAATTTAAAATAAATATGTTCTCAATGCATAAAATAAACTAAAAACATAGGTGAAAAATACTCATGACGGGTCGGGCTCATCGTTGTCCTCACCTTCTTGTGGAGGGTGATATGATCTCAATAGATGCTCCGAGAAAATAGGTAAACGTGAGTTTCCTGGATCCGAATGGTCATAATGAGCATTTAATGCTCTCACATATCGTGCAAAGAAAGTTTGTATATTCGTTGACCAATGTTCGATGCGACTGTGATATCGTGATAACTGTCTTTGCTGATCAGAAATATTTTCCAACCTTTATCTTAGATCGTGTTCAACGGTCGGGTCCCATTTCTAAAAAAATTAATTACAATTATAAAAAATTTGATGAAATATAATATATTTTATTAAAATAATTTAATTTATTTTTGTAAATTAAATTGGATAGTAGAACTTAGAAGCAAAGTTCTTTTCTTTCACTTCTTATCTTCGATGTTAATCTGTGTTCTTCCCCTGCCGACAGTGACTTTCCCAAATTCAATTTCTCAAATGTTTGAAGAAGAGTAGAAGAGTGAGAAGACCAACGCGTTCTCTGTGGGTGAAGAACGACGAACTACACGACGAACGATGGCTGGGCATGCGGCGACGGAGTGTAACAAGTTCAGATCTGACGATCTGTCGGCGATCTCTTTTTCACGACCGGAGAAAGCAGATCGGCGAACAGTGCGAGGTGGAGACTGGAGACTCTAACGTTCAGCGATCTATGAACGGAGGACGACTGTCTTCACGGGAGAAGGTTGAGACGCAATTGGTCCACAGCTTCTGCGCAGAAGAACGGTGACGGTCGGGCTGGGGTGGGGGGAGGTGGGCTGGGGGTCGGGGGGCTGGGCCGAGCCAAGCGAGCTGGCTTGCCGAGCTAACGAGCTGGCCTGTTGGCCGGCTCGTTTGGTCCGATCCCTGGCAGGCTCGCGAGCCCAAAATCTGGGCTCAGCTCGGCCCGCCTAAGGTGACCGGGCCAAGCTTGGCTGGCTACAGTAACGAGCCGAGCTAGCTCGGCTCAGTACTGTAGTAGGCCGAGCGGGCAGGCTGCAAGCCAACTCGCCCATTTAATATCTCTAAGAGATGAAGTGTTATTTTGATGTTTTATGGAAGTTCTGGGTGAATGGTGTGTAGGTACAGAGGAAAGAATATGAAGGCAGCTCTCTGGACAAAATCGAGAGAGCTAGCCGATCGATCGCCAAGAAGGGGCAATTGATCGGGTAATGCATGGTTTAGAGTCGGGGTTCTATAAGTTTTTGGTGGTAGGTCAAAGTATGGATGTCGTCCAAAGTATGAATGTCGTCCAAAATAGTTGTCCAAAGTGGCACGGATTCTTATAAGTTTCGGTTAAGTGTTTCTGTAAGAAAGTCATCGTCCAAAGTATGTGGACGATAAAGTTCAGTTCAGTATTCGGACAGAGAAAGTCATCGTCCATTTATAGTGAAGGTTTCGGTTGAAGTCAGGTCGAAGTCATCGACCATTTATAGCGAAGTGTAAGGTCAAAAACATCGACCGATATCATTATAGAGGCCACGTCGACCGAACTATACAGAGACCACGTCGACCAAATATTAAGTGTTCTAGTATGGACATCGACCGATTAGAAGGAATGAATCTTAGTAAGTTTAGGACGTCGACCGTACCATTCGTCCAAACCCGATAGAAAGAGTTGTCAACCTATACTGTTCCTTCGATGAAACCCGAGAGGAAAAATACTGTTACTTCAATGAAACCCGAGAGGAAAAATGCTGTTCCTTCGATGAAACCCGAAAGAAAAAACTTAATTCTCTGCCTGTCTTTATTGTTTTAGCGTTGACGCCTAAGTTTAAATTTTACTGGGGTTTCCACAATTAGATAGACTTTCACTGAATGAGTTAATTGATTTTAAATGAGAAGATTAAATGAATGAAATGGATTAGATGAAAAGTTCAAAATTTTTATGACATTTATAGGCTTATTATTTCAGGTAAATTAAAGGTCGTTACAACGTCAATTCTCGGTTTTAAATCTTCAAGTCTCGATTTTGTTTTTTTTAATATCACAACAAAACAGAGTTTTAAATTTACTAATGTGTGCTGTGATTAGTTTATAGTGTCTTGGGATAGTTTTAATAGAAAAATACCTAAAAAAAATTAAAAATCCAAACAAAACAAGTACAAGATGAAAAAAAAAACCAGAACAATTTTGTCTTTACTTTCAAGCACTCTTAGTAACAATTAAAAGCAGCTTAATATCCTATTTTGAAGAGTAAACTTGCAACGATATTTAGTACTAAATGAAGAGAACGACTATAACAAAATGGTAAAGAACTCTTAGCACAACTTGATAAATTTTCAGATTCAAACCATGCTATTCTCGGATACACCAGAAAAACAGCAATTAAGATCTTTTCAGCAATAAAAACATGAAGAAATAACAAGCTACATTATGTTAAACTTTAAGCTCAAGTCTAGATATGATAAGGCACTTGCTGTAATGAAGGTTAATCAAACAAAAAATAAGTTTAAAGCAACTAAACAGATTAGATATTCAAGAAGTAGCAAACTATTTTTTTTTAACCAGCAATCTTAACAAAAACAAAAACCAAATGCAGCTATTTAAACTTGATAAAATGAGCAAGCAAACACGATTACTAGCACAATGGGGAAGCTGCCTATGCTATGATACCAGCTGCCACAAACACGACCTGAAATGGCCCCTGTTAGTACCCACAAAACAACTAGTGAGATTGCTCTGATTACCGAGAACAATCAAAAGAAGCAAGTAGAAAAAGGACCAATTTGCTTTAATGAACACAAAATTTGATGGAGCTCTTACCCTATTAACACAGTACTAAACCTTGAAAAAACAAATGATAATAATAATTTGAGTGAAAAGTTAGAATGTGATGTCCAAAAACTGTCCGATGAGCTAAGATTATATAGCTCTTGGCCTTCACTTCTTTCCAAGGAAAGAAATGGCGGCGATAGATGCTGGTTTCAACCCATCTTCTACTACTTTCCTACTATTGAAAGAGTGGAGAGAAAAATGAGGATATTGCTCAACAAGAAACCACGGTCTTGATGAACAAAGGAGACACTCTCCTTTTGGTTTTAACAAACCAATGCAACTTACCTTCTCGGCAAGGTAGAAACCTTCTCAGTTTTGGCTCGAACACAAAACTCTAATTCTCATTCATCAACAACCTTTTACAAACACTAATAGCCATGCATTTATAAGCCTAAGATGGAATGAGTTTGAAATTCAAATTGCAGCCAAAATGGTGGTTGGAAGTGTGGTGATGAACGGCTAGGATGGCACTTCAATTTGGATGGCCAATGTAATACCCGGCTTGTACGGATTTTTGGTTTTAATATATTATATTCATATTTTATAATATAGTGGCATTTTCATAAATATGTCAAATCAAATCAGTTTCGCAAACGGAAAGCGTCATTTCGGTCCTAACGATTTATGGGAATTTTAAGGAAATTATGAGAATTTTCGGAGTTTAGATGCTATATTCCGAGTAATTACCTCTATCGTAATATGAAGAACGTTTTGGTAAAAATAGTAAACGGGGTCCAAATTGCGAACGGACAGTTTTAATAAATCCCTGGCAATGAATAGGAGTTATTGGCAAAATATGGAACTTTCGAGAATACGAATAGTTGGACGATTAACGAACCGAAGGACGAAACAAAATAGAAATAAGAGCTAAGGGCGTTTTGGTAATCTGCCAAACCAATTTTATAAAATCACAATTGCTTCTCTCTTTCCCTCATTTCTTCCTGTGCGATTTACAGAGAGCTATTTCCTCTCCCTGGCCGTCGACGACTTCTCACATTCCGACTTCCGTTCTCCTCCGTTTATCTTCCGTTCTTCGTGATTCTTCCTCCAATCGCAATCCTAGGTATGAATCTATGACTCTATAGCGTTAGTTTTCAATTTTCAGACCGATTTCACGTAAGGGTTTCCGTTAGGGTTTCGTAAAAAAATGCGAATTAGGCTTCGTAATTAATAGGGTAGCCTTGATTTAGTATATATTGCACGAATTCGACGTTATTGGACGAAGATAAATCAATTTGTAAAAATGTTAAAAATTGAGAAATTTTGGGTTTTCGGAAAAAACTCGTAAATTGAATTTCATGGTATCGAGCGTAGATTAATGGATTAAACGCCTCGATAAGTTAAGTAGAATTGTTAGGAAATTTCCTTAGTTAAGATTTTGTAATTTGGACGATCGAAAGCTTAAACTCGTTTTAACGTCGATATCGTGTTTTGCTTCAGACAAACAACGCTCGTGGACGGAGCTTGAGCTGCTTTGGACACGAGGTAAGTTCTCGTGACTTACTCTGGCCGATTGGCCTACACCGTATTTCGATGTCGCGTCGAGGATGTTAAAGGATCGTTTGTTTTAATTGCTTTTGTTGGGTAGTTAGGTTTAAATGTTTTGTAGGTTGTTTCATTTACAGTCTTGATGGTATACATGTGCTTGTTTATTGAATGTTTATATTATGCTCATATCTGTTCATGCATCACGTATTTCAAACGTCATGGAAATGAATTTCTACACGTGTTTTAAGAAAAGAAAACGAACCTCTGTAATGAATGAACGTAATCTGTCTGTATCTGGTCACGCGAGGTGGGGCTCAGGCACGGCTGTGCGTGTTGCAAGCGTGTACCCCCTCCTCTAGCCGGAAAGAGTAGTCCGACCCGCAGATGGGCTTCTCCTGGTTATGGTTTGAATCTCGGTGCCAATCTGTTCCTGTTTCCTGCGCGTATGAATCTGAATCTGAATCTGAATCTGAATCTGAATCTGAATCTGAATCTGAATCTGAATCTGAATCTGAATCTGAATCTGAATCTGAATCTGAATCTGAATCTGAATCTGAATCTGAATCTGAATCTGAATCTGAATCTGAATCTGAATCTGAATCTGAATCTGAATCTGAATCTGAATCTGAATCTGAATCTGAATCTGAATCTGAATCTGAATCTGAATCTGAATCTGAATCTGAATCTGAATCTGAATCTGAATCTGAATCTGAATCTGAATCTGAATCTGAATCTGAATCTGAATCTGAATCTGAATCTGAATCTGAATCTGAATCTGAATCTGAATCTGAATCTGAATCTGAATCTGAATCTGAATCTGAATCTGAATCTGAATCTGAATCTGAATCTGAATCTGAGATCTTGGTCTGGTAGTTGATAGGTTTACTTTTGACGTTTCAAATGTTTTGGTAATCGTATTTAAAACGTTTTGTTAAGTCTTTTATTCGAATGTTATAGAAAATGTTTTGAAATGTTTTTAGGTTGTTACGGATAGGCTCGATTTTAGAGCTATCCACGCAGTTGGACTTCGCAAAGTCTGCTGTAAATGGATTGAGTTTAAATTACAAGTTTATGTTTTAGTGAGAATAAAGTATGAAAGTTGCAAGAAATGGAATGAGGCAAATGGTATAGATTTGCTCTCTGGAAACCGGATTTCCAGAGAGCTTATTGAAGTATTTGCTCTCTGGAAATTCCAGAGAGCAATAAGGATCAAGGCTGCAGTGCAGCGATCAGGCGCTGCAGCAATGCAGCGACTGATCGCTGCTCTGAATCTGAATCTGAATCTGAATCTGAATCTGAATCTGAATCTGAATCTGAATCTGAATCTGAATCTGAATCTGAATCTGAATCTGAATCTGAATCTGAATCTGAATCTGAATCTGAATCTGAATCTGAATCTGAATCTGAATCTGAATCTGAATCTGAATCTGAATCTGAATCTGAATCTGAATCTGAATCTGAATCTGAATCTGAATCTGAATCTGAATCTGAATCTGAATCTGAATCTGAATCTGAATCTGAATCTGAATCTGAATCTGAATCTGAATCTGAATCTGAATCTGAATCTGAATCTGAATCTGAATCTGAATCTGAATCTGAATCTGAATCTGAATCTGAATCTGAATCTGAATCTGAATCTGAATCTGAATCTGAATCTGAATCTGAATCTGAATCTGAATCTGAATCTGAATCTGAATCTGAATCTGAATCTGAATCTGAATCTGAATCTGAATCTGAATCTGAATCTGAATCTGAATCTGAATCTGAATCTGAATCTGAATCTGAATCTGAATCTGAATCTGAATCTGAATCTGAATCTGAATCTGAATCTGAATCTGAATCTGAATCTGAATCTGAATCTGAATCTGAATCTGAATCTGAATCTGAATCTGAATCTGAATCTGAATCTGAATCTGAATCTGAATCTGAATCTGAATCTGAATCTGAATCTGAATCTGAATCTGAATCTGAATCTGAATCTGAATCTGAATCTGAATCTGAATCTGAATCTGAATCTGAATCTGAATCTGAATCTGAATCTGAATCTGAATCTGAATCTGAATCTGAATCTGAATCTGAATCTGAATCTGAATCTGAATCTGAATCTGAATCTGAATCTGAATCTGAATCTGAATCTGAATCTGAATCTGAATCTGAATCTGAATCTGAATCTGAATCTGAATCTGAATCTGAATCTGAATCTGAATCTGAATCTGAATCTGAATCTGAATCTGAATCTGAATCTGAATCTGAATCTGAATCTGCGCTGGCAGTCGAGGCGCGTTTTGACCCGTGGGGGAAGTACGTATAGATTTTGGGATTTTCGTGATGTTTGGGCTGATGTTAATTTGTATAGAACCTATTAGGATGCTTGGTCTGGTAGTTGATAGGTTTACTTTTGACGTTTCAAATGTTTTGGTAATCGTATTTAAACGTTTTGTTAAGTCTTTTATTCGAATGTTATAGAAAATGTTTTGAAATGTTTTTAGGTTGTTACGGATAGGCTCGATTTTTAGAGCTATCCACGCAGTTGGACTTCGCAAAGTCTGCTGTAAATGGATTGAGTTTAAATTACAAGTTTATGTTTTAGTGAGAATAAAGTATGAAAGTTGCAAGAAATGGAATGAGGCAAATGGTATAGATTTGCTCTGGAAACGGATTTTTCCCAGAGAGCTTATGAAGTATTTGCTCTCTGGAAATTCCAGAGAGCAATAAGGATCAAGGCTGCAGTGCAGCGATCAGGCGCTGCAGCAATGCAGCGACTGATCGCTGCTTGCTGCAGCATCTGCAGCGCACGATCGCTGCAGCAATGCAGCGATCAAGTGCTGCTTGCTGCAGCAACTGCAGCGCACGATCGTTGCAGCAATGCAGCGATCGAGCGCTGCTTGCTGCAGCAACTGCAGCGCTCAGTCGCTGCATGCTGGAGCGACTGTTCGCTGCACTTAGTTGGCACGGGTTGGACAGTTTTGTCCTCCCTTCTGTTTTCTACTTTAATTATAATTTTTATATGTTTTAAGTTTTATTAAATAAAATTAGTTTATGTTTTAAACGATTTACCAAACGAACTTCGATTTCGATTCCGGTTTCGGTTTCGATTTCAATTCTGCTTAACATTAGGTTTAAAGTTTATAAAATGTGAAGATAAAAAAAAAATAAAAAAATAAATAGTATGGGAAATACGGGTACAGTACTAGGGGCGTTACAGCCAAGATGCTCCTTAGGATTTTAATCAATGTGTAAGATGAAGCCACGCCAACCTTCCTTGATTCTTCAACTAGAAGCTTCTCCAAGTGTTGGAGAAATTTCAGCTAAAAAATAGTGGTCCCCTACCCTTGGTGCAAACAAGCTTTCTTTCCCCTTTTTGGCAAGTGTAGCTGTCGGGGCCACCTCCTCTTGCAAGCTCCTCTCCATTTGATTAATCAAACCTTTAACCACCAACTAACCTATCATTCATCTAACCCTAACATACATCTAATGCATGCATGCAATTATATAAGGCTAATATTAGCCAATGTTACAAAAAGGCTAGAGTTTGCCTACAAAATACATCAAAGTGGATTACACAGTTTTGTTCACAGGAAACCAAATTCCCTCTTGAGCTTGAATTTCCTTAGGTCGTGCCTTCCAAGTGAGGACATTCATAGGTCGATCTTTGTCTTGTGCATTAGGCTCCTAATCTAATCCTTGAAATAAGTCTTTACCTGTAAAAGAAATAAATTTGTCAGTAGATAAATTAGGTAAAACTTGAACCTTAGTTTGGGATCGGGTGAGGGGTCTCCGAGGCATGTCAGTATAAATCTCGGGTCAATGATTTCCTTCTATTCAAACTTATAGATTCTGGGTTAGCGACGATGCCAATATTCTGATTGTGGGTCACCGTCACATTGTTGGCATGGTTTACATCATTTGGTTTTAGAGCCAAACCAAGTTTGCAAGGTTTTATCTATCCTTTTCGTTCTATTTTGATTTGATTTCGTTTTTTGTATTGGAATCTGATTCAATAGTACTTTAAATATTCGGAGGTCTTACGAGCATCAAACTTTTTTTTTCGTGTTTTATGAGTTGTAGAATGACATCTTATCTTTCAAACCTATATTGAAATGTAAAAATCGGATTTGGTTTGACCATTCAAAAGTTAAATTTCGTAACAGTCGTAGATTGATAACCCTCAAAAGTATTTAGTTTATTTTGTCATTTTAGAGGTTCTGAACTAGGAAAGTGCTATTCTTCACATTTTCAGAAGACATTTGCATCTTTGAAAATTGTACTTAAAGTTCAAAATTCAATCTTTTTTGGGCATTCAAATTTTGTATTCAAATTGGTTCTTAAAAAAAACAAATCATGCTTCTCTAAATCTTTTATCTTACCTTACTTCATTGGGTTGTTCCTTTGCGCCCTTATGTCATTCTATTTATTTTGAGCTAGGTCAGGTGTATTCCAAATTTCATTCTAAATTTTCGTCACTAATTGCAGTGTCTGTTCATTTTGATTTGTCTTGTTTGTTCGCCATTTGTTGAACTTCCATCACTATTCGGTTAATTTCGAAAGAAATAAAAGAAAATTGACTGGAAAAAAGAACGAGTGAGTGAGCATATTAGGGGGTAAAAGCCAGTATTATTGAGAACAAACACTAGTGCAATTGAGCAATTTTTTTTCCATATTTTGAGTGAAACACGTGAGGGAGTGTTGTGAGGCCCCTTTTTTACTTCACCTTCTACTTTCTTGCAGAGAATACCTAGTATGTCTGACGCAGAAGACAACAACAACCAACGTCCAGCTAACATTCCAAATTTACAAATGGAGGCGATGATGAGGGAGATGAGGCGATTGATGAGATAGGGGTTTGACGAGATCCACAGGCAAATTGATCAAGTGGAACAGATTATGACATTAGCTTAACCCCAGGGTGGGCAGAATGCACCGAGAAGAAACCAGTGGAGGCAAGTCCCTACGGAAGAGATCAATGAAATTGATAAGAGAGACTTGGAGGACGATCTTGATAGGGTGTCTATAACACCTGGATTTTTGGGTTTTTAGATTTTCCGTTATACAATGGTATTTTTGTAAATATAGTAAATTAAGTCCGTTTTGTGAATGAGAAGTTTTATTAGAACCCTAGGAATAAATTGAAATATTTGGAGTAATATGAGAATTTTAGATAAACCAAATCGATAGACTAAATAACGAATTAAACAAAGAATTGAAAAAGGGCAAAAAGGTAATTTAAGTAATTAAAATCATAAAAACCCCCTCCCACTTCATGAGCTTTATCTGCAGAAGGAGAAAAACTTCTCCTCCCACGATTGGCGATTCCTCCTTCGCCGTTTCTACCTCAGCCAACGACGGTTCTCCTCCTTCGATCGATTTCTCTTCCGTTTTCTTCCACAATCAACACCCTAGATAAAATTCTATGATTTTGGACGGTTAGTTTCTGAGTTTTAGGGTTGTTAACGGTTAGGACTTTGATTAGGGTTTTGTTGAAATCGTCGATTTATGTTAGAAATGCTTAGGTTTACGATATTAATGCCTATTGCTGGAGTATTTATGATTATCGATGATAGTTAAGTAGAATTAATGGTGGTTGTTAGATTTTTGTGGTTGAAACTTGTAAAAAACACCATTAATGGAGGTTTAGAGAATGGTGAGCGTGAATTGCTAGAAGAAATGCCCGAATGAAGTAGATTGAAGTTTTAGGGAAAGTTGCCTTAGCTAGGAGTTTCATTTGGTCTTTGGAACGGTTTATTTGGATTTAGCTTTATTGACCAAATTGTGAAATGTCTTAGGTAACGAAGCTCAAAATGAGGTGCTTAGCTCGCTAAGGACGTCAAGAAAGTCTTCGTGCCCTGTTTGGCCGATTTGGCCTACACTACGAGATTGTTATTGAGGAAATTGATGTTTTATGTAGATTTAGTGTAGGTTGGATGGGTAGTTAGGATATTTTTGATTATAGAATGTCGTTTCTAAGTTTATTGATTGTTTTCTATGTTAGTTGTAGGTTATGCATTATGAACTGTACATGCATCATGTTCTTTCAAAATAGCATGAAAACGAGTTTCTGCACGTGTTTTATGAAAAGAAATGAACTAATGAAAAGAAATGAATGCACGTAATCCCGGTCACATCGAGGTGGGGTTCAGACATGGCTGTCCTGCAGGTGAAGCATGTTTTCCCCCTGGTAGATGGAAATGGCTGTCTAGACGCAAGACGTGCCCTCTCTATCTAGTGAGAGTAGACCCCGGTGACATCCCGTTATGTAACGTAATGAATAAAACGACTGCATGATTTTATGAACTACATATGCACAACATGCATTTTCATTTACAAAGTTTACTGAGCCTTTAGCTCATAGATGTCTCTATGGTGTAGGTGAACTCGAGGAAGGTGAGGAAGACGTTCCTCTACACGATGAACGAACAGGTTAAAGAACTGTGCCTGTGGGAGTGCGCTGTGCAGTCGGTGCGATTTTGACCCGTGGGGACGATGTATAGGTATTTTGGGTATGTTAGGTAGAATTGATATGAAATTGTATAGAAAGCTATTTAGGGATGTTTAGTGACTAGCTTGATGATATTGATATGGAAGATGGTTTTTTGGATGATTATGTAATTGGGTTACCATTTTAGGATGATTTGTTAGCTTCCGTTGCATATGTTTGGCTATTGATGAAATGGATTAGATTTTGATGATTAGAGTCGGAATTGTTGATTAGAGTTGGAATTGATGATTTTAGGATGAGGTTTTCAATTAAATGGATGTGTATTTTAGGATGAGAAGTCTTGGATGATTTGAGGATGTTTTTATGGTTGAAATATTAGGTGAAATATTGGAGAAAATGGCAAAGGAAAGAAGAAATGTGGAAATTAGGAGCTGGGCGTGCAGGTGCATGGTGCCCTGCATCTGCTGATCGATCGGCGCATGATGGCCGATCGATCAGCTAAGCCCTTGGAAAATTGGTCGCGGGCAGAGCAATCGCTGATCGATCGACCAGCCAGCTGATCGATCGGTCATCACTGGGCACTGGGCGAGTAGCGCGCGCGCCATGGGCAGGTAGGCAAGCGGTGATGCGCGTGGTTGGTGCGCGGCCAGGCGTGCGGTGAGGCGTGCACGATGGAGGCGAGATGCGCACGGTGCCCGCATGGCACGGGCGCGCTCGGCATGCGCGCATGGTGCGCGAGGGGCGCGCGCTGAATGCTGGGGGCGAGGGGCCCGTGCGCTGAATGCTGGGAGCGCCCCATGCATGCCACTCCTTATATTTTGATGTCCTAAGCCTCCATTGATGTTTTCTGACCTTAGACGAGTCGTTTTAGATACGTTTTAAGTTAGACCCTAAGTGTCGATAAAGGGGGATTGAATGCCTAAGTCCATTCTATAATGAATGATAAAGAAAAAGGAAATGAAATAAAAATTTTTTATGTGAACGGGCGAGGGTAAAATGAAATGTAAGTCACGGTTAGGCCTTGGCGGCCCTGATGTCGGGGTCGCCATAGTGTCCGTGGGTAGTTATGGAAGACATGAGAACAACTGCGCAAGACAAGACCAAGGCCATTTTGATTACAATTTGGAAAACATCAAGACGAAGATTCCTGAGTTTCGAAGAAAAAGTGATTTGGAAGAGTACCTGGACCTGGGAGCAGAAAATAGAGCTAGCCTTTTTGTGGTGCAGTTAGGGATTCACATATCATTTGGTATTCGAGCCAAACCTCTGTGGGTCGGTGCGGGCGTATCGAGTTTACTACTGATCTGCGGGTCCGACCGATTGCCGACTGTGATAGTCGCCTTTAAGGATGATATGCCTCAGAGTGCCATTACTCTATCTCAAACAAAAGCTCAAGCTTTATCTAATCTATTTACTAACAAGTTTAATTCTTTTCCAGGTGATGATAATTTTGATGATATTTTTTAAGACTTGGATTTGAAGCTTAGTACAAAAGACATTGAGAAACCCTTGCATGTGCTCACTTAGGAATCAAGGTTGGAAGATCAAGAAGAGAGACTTTGTCTTCCCTAAAACTATATTGTAACCAAGCACTTTAGTTTTTATGTTTTTGGCAAACATTAGCCTTATTTGTATTTTGTTGGCAAATATTGACCTTTATGTAATTTTATTAATTGCATGCATCATTAGGCATTATGATTAGATGTATGTTAGGTTAGATGGTGGCTTGGATCGGTTGAACACAAAATGCAAGTAAGTCCATGCATGCATGGGAAGGAAACCGCGCCTAAAGGAGCTCGGCCAATCGCACGCCAAAATGGTGGGGACCATTACCCCTTTTGGCCAAGCCCTTTGCTGCACTTTGAAGGTACTTGCTGAAAGTTGCCAAGTTGAAGATCCCCTGGATGGATAACATGGCAAAAGTTGGCCTTTGGATCAAATTTTGTGACAAGAATCTTGGTCATCCAAGAAACAAATGTGCTGCCATATTTGACATAGCCATGGTCAAACACAACGGCTCTTTTGGAGCCTCTTTGCCATCTTTAGATCTATATAAGCATGGTTATTGGTGTTTGTAAAAGGTTGTTGATGAATGAAATAGCTGCTGTTTGCTTAAGGAAAATCGAGAAGGTTTGAAAACGAAAGGTAAGCCTCGGTGTGTGCTTCACACGAGAGGAGTTGCGCCACCATTACCTCCAAGCTCAAGATTGCTTGAAGTTTCTTATTTTCCATCATTCTTTCCAATCTTTCAAGAGTTGGAAGCCAGAAGAAGGTGGCCAACTATTTCCTAAAGGTTGCCTTTTCTTTCCTTGGAAAGAAAAGCAAACTGAGAGCAGAGCCTCAAAATATTGTTCATCGGCCAACCTTGGGTTTCCTTGCATAACTTCACTTTCATAACTTATTTTGATATGAAAATTTAAGGACTTTCATTTAACTTATAAGATAAGTTGCACCTAAAATTTCAATTGATCTGGACTTCATTTGCCTATACTTTTGGTCTATTTTAAGGTAACCTCGACTTGGCTGAGCACCAAGAGTACTAATATGTTTTTGTGGGTTGGAACACGACTTTTGTAAGCCATTTGAGTGTCAAAGGGGTAGCGGCCAATCGCCAGCTGAGGCAGTCACCTTTAAAGGGTGTGGTAATGATGTGAATCCCACATCAGTTCAAGAGGGTTGCCTAGGATAGTATATATATTGGGTCCAAAGCTCCACTCTTGAGCTAGCTTTTGTGGTGGAGTTAGGGGTTCACATATCATTAATGATGTAACGACCCCGGCCAGGAGCCGTCACGTATTCATATTCTTTCATTTACCGTTTGCCTGACTTTTACTATTATTACATTCACTTACTATCTCACAACAGACTTTCACATTATACTTATATATATTTTTTTTTAATTTTCTAAACTTGTAGTAGAGACGCAGAACCATTAAGGAAAACGAACCCTCTCGTGCCCGACTTCCCACACCTCGTCGGCTCAAACTTTCACAGAGTGGAGCGACTAGACTCGGTCATTGGTTTCCTGACAATTCCGGGAAAAGAGGAGATGCCCTCAATTCTCTTAACATAATACCACTCGGGTTTGCATGGGTTGCATGCGTTGAAAACCCTCAGAAATTTAGTCGTCCGGTCATCACGTGCATTACGCGTGACTCGCTTAACATCGCCTAAAAGGAGACATCTTCCGGTGGACACGTAAGTCTCACGTGCTAAATTAAAACATCATCCGGTCGCTAATCGACAAAACACATTTTCGTCTTCCGGTGACGTCATCCGGAAGACATAAACCATCATCACTATTCCGTGCCGATGACGTCAGCCGGAAGACTAAACCATCAAACTCTAACATTCGGCATCTGCCGATGACGTCAGCCGGAAGACTAAACCATCAAACTCTAACATTCGGCATCTGCCGATGACGTCAGCCGGAAGACTAAACCATCAAACTCTAACATTCGGCATCTGCCGATGACGTCAGCCGGAAGACTAAACCATCAAACTCTAACATTCGGCATCTGCCGATGACGTCAGCCGGAAGACTAAACCATCAAACTCTAACATTCGGCATCTGCCGATGACGTCAGCCGGAAGACTAAACCATCAAACTCTAACATTCGGCATCTGCCGATGACGTCAGCCGGAAGACTAAACCATCAAACTCTAACATTCGGCATCTGCCGATGACGTCAGCCGGAAGACTAAACCATCAAACTCTAACATTCGGCATCTGCCGATGACGTCAGCCGGAAGACTAAACCATCAAACTCTAACATTCGGCATCTGCCGATGACGTCAGCCGGAAGACTAAACCATCAAACTCTAACATTCGGCATCTGCCGATGACGTCAGCCGGAAGACTAAACCATCAAACTCTAACATTCGGCATCTGCCGATGACGTCAGCCGGAAGACTAAACCATCAAACTCTAACATTCGGCATCTGCCGATGACGTCAGCCGGAAGACTAAACCATCAAACTCTAACATTCGGCATCTGCCGATGACGTCAGCCGGAAGACTAAACCATCAAACTCTAACATTCGGCATCTGCCGATGACGTCAGCCGGAAGACTAAACCATCAAACTCTAACATTCGGCATCTGCCGATGACGTCAGCCGGAAGACTAAACCATCAAACTCTAACATTCGGCATCTGCCGATGACGTCAGCCGGAAGACTAAACCATCAAACTCTAACATTCGGAATCTGCCGATGACGTCAGCCGGAAGACTAAACCGTCAAACAATTAACCTTCGGCATCTGCCGATGACGTCAGCCGGAAGACTAAACCATCAAACTCTAACATTCGGCATCTGCCTATGACGTCAGCCGGAAGACTAAACCATCAAACTCTACATTCGCATCTGCCGATGACGTCAGCCGGAAGATTGCCTCATCCAGCTTCCGTCTTAACGGTAGAGGACACTAAATCATCAAAGGATTCCTTTCAACTGGAAGAAAACACAACTCATCCAAACGCATATAGCGGAAGACTTAAGCAACAGATCATTCATAAATCTACATAATCATTCCCTGACTCAGTGATCCACTAGACAGTTTCAAAGCTCAACGTTTTAAAATAATCTCATCCTACTTAAACTACCATATCCTTTAACATACTGTACATAAGAGTTTAAACCAGGGTCATAAATCGCCTCTCCAGTCCCGCACTGTCACCTTGAGCATCCTCCAGCAACCAGCCTTAAGCATCCTCTTTGAACATAACATCCTCACCTGAACCTTCTTCACCTACACCATAAGGTTTAACTATAAGCCTAATGCTTAGTAAGGAATGCATGCTGACAGATATACATGAGTACACAATTTAAAGGGACATAATTCATAAACCATTCTTCATTCATGTTCATCTTTATCATTTACATAACATGTATTAAGGCAGGGAACGAGGGAGGAAGACAGGGGGTACATAGTCCATTTGCCTATCGCGGCAGGCAGGACATTACTCGGCCTCCACCAGTGGGAGATTTCACGAGTCATACATATCATTACTCGGCCTCCACCAGTGGGAGAATTCGCGAGTCATACATATCATTACTCGGCCTCCACCAGTGGGAGATTTCACGAGTCATACATATCATTACTCGGCCTCCACCAGTGGGAGAATTCGCGAGTCATACATATCATTACTCGGCCTCCACCAGTGGGAGATTTCACGAGTCATACATATCATTACTCGGCCTCCACCAGTGGGAGATTTCACGAGTCATACATATCATTACTCGGCCTCCACCAGTGGGAGAATTCGCGAGTCATACATATCATTACTCGGCCTCCACCAGTGGGAGATTTCACGAGTCATACATATCATTACTCGGCCTCCACCAGTGGGAGATTTCACGAGTCATACATATCATTACTCGGCCTCCACCAGTGGGAGATTTCACGAGTCATACATATCATTACTCGGCCTCCACCAGTGGGAGATTTCACGAGTCATACATATCATTACTCGGCCTCCACCAGTGGGAGATTTCACGAGTCATACATATCATTACTCGGCCTCCACCAGTGGGAGATTTCACGAGTCATACATATCATTACTCGGCCTCCACCAGTGGGAGATTTCACGAGTCATACATATCATTACTCGGCCTCCACCAGTGGGAGATTTCACGAGTCATACATATCATTACTCGGCCTCCACCAGTGGGAGATTTCACGAGTCATACATATCATTACTCGGCCTCCACCAGTGGGAGATTTCACGAGTCATACATATCATTACTCGGCCTCCACCAGTGGGAGAATTCGCGAGTCATACATATCATTACTCGGCCTCCACCAGTGGGAGATTTCACGAGTCATACATATCATTACTCGGCCTCCACCAGTGGGAGATTTCACGAGTCATACATATCATTACTCGGCCTCCACCAGTGGGAGATTTCACGAGTCATACATATCATTACTCGGCCTCCACCAGTGGGAGAATTCGCGAGTCATACATATCATTACTCGGCCTCCACCAGTGGGAGATTTCACGAGTCATACATATCATTACTCGGCCTCCACCAGTGGGAGATTTCACGAGTCATACATATCATTACTCGGCCTCCACCAGTGGGAGATTTCACGAGTCATACATATCATTACTCGGCCTCCACCAGTGGGAGAATTCGCGAGTCATACATATCATTACTCGGCCTCCACCAGTGGGAGATTTCACGAGTCATACATATCATTACTCGGCCTCCACCAGTGGGAGATTTCACGAGTCATACATATCATTACTCGGCCTCCACCAGTGGGAGATTTCACGAGTCATACATATCATTACTCGGCCTCCACCAGTGGGAGATTTCACGAGTCATACATATCATTACTCGGCCTCCACCAGTGGGAGATTTCACGAGTCATACATATCATTACTCGGCCTCCACCAGTGGGAGATTTCGCGAGTCATACATATCATTAACTCGGCCTCCACCAGTGGGAGAATTCGCGAGCCATACATATCATTACTCGGCCTCCACCAGTGGGAGATTTCACGAGTCATACATATCATTACTCGGCCTCCACCAGTGGGAGATTTCACGAGTCATACATATCATTACTCGGCCTCCACCAGTGGGAGAATTCGCGAGTCATACTTAATATAGTCTTTTCCCCGTTCTGCACTTAATCATGGTTACATTTACTTTTCATGTTCTCTACTTAATCATAAACGTGGGCATGATGCATAGACATGTGGTTCATAGAGAAAAGTCATACCATAAGGACAAGTAGAACATCCTGTAACTTTACATTTACTTACATAACTTCTTCATATCGTGGAAATAACAAGTCATAGTCAATAAGCTAACATCTCAGTGATTCCCTAATACCCTTGCGGTGGTAGGGCCCTAGTGGCCGGAAATCTAATACATTCACTTACCTGGATTCCTTAGCAATCCGAACTTCCTCTCTTAACTTCTTCACCTAAACATGTACATTACAGTAGTTAAAACAAAGTCCTAGTAGTCCTAATCATAAACCACCCTAGGATCTATTAGCTAAAGTCATTCCGATTCCTCTGTTTGACACACTGCAGTCTGAAATCCGAAACTAGGTGGACAGGTTTTTCCATTGATTAAATCCGAGTTGGTTTCTTAAAATGCTCAGAATTGATTCGGGATGACATTTCTACTCTCAGATTAAGAAAATCACAAACTGCTCGGCCACTGCTAAAAATCCGAACTCAGTGCCGAGCTGAGAACAGAGCTCTATTTACTAATGAATGATTACATTGTCCATTTCATACCTCGGGTGTGGATTTGCAGAGAAAAGCAAGCTCGAAACCGGTCGTCGGCAGAGGAAAGTTCTGGTAGCCGAGAGCAAGAACTTGGGAGAGAAGAAATCGCCGAGAGGGAATGTCGGCTACAGTGGCAATAAATGAGATTTAAGGTTTCCATTTCTTATTTATACTAAATCCATCGATTCTAATTACAAAACTGCCACCTAACCTAGTTTTACTCAACTTGTAATAAATTTGTCTTAACATTAAATTTAAATCATAACGGTTAAATAAGAGGGTGACAATGAAAATGGTCAGAAAATCACCTGGCCGAAATGTCGGGTGTTACAAATGATGAGGACATCAAGACAGATAGATTACAAGTGGCTGGACCAATAATGAGAGCAAAGGCGAAGCGTGTCAAGGTGCAAATTAGCAATTTGGTCTGGGAAGTCATACTTCAAGAAGGAAATTGCGTTCCAAACCAAGAACAGGAGCTTGTTCTCGTAATCCAAGTTGTTTTGGGATGATGTTCATGTCATTGTCGTTTTACTTATTTAGTTACTTATGGATTGTCGCGTTTAGTGTCATTTTCGTTATAAGAGTATTTTTGTAAAAAAAAAGTTTAATTTTGAAGGCCTAACTGAAATGGGTGTTTCATGCTATATAAATTTGGGGACGAAGGAGTGTAAGGGGACCAGATTACATTTTTATCAATTGGAAGAAAACTTCTCTTGGTTTCTTGAAGAATATCCGAACTTATCAAGTTTTCTTATGGCATTTGAAACTACGACTTGTCAAATGAACATGCATATTCATTTGTGGTGTCCTCTTCATTCCAAGGTTTGGATCATTATAGATCTTGGGTCAACAGTTTCCTTCTATTCGAACTTGTAGATTTTGTGTAACACCCAGATTTACAAGATTTTTGTAATACATGTGAATAATGACATTTTTTAATTATGTCGAATTAAGTTGGTTTCGTAAAAAGAAAGCGTTATTATGATCCTAATAATTAATATAGATTTTAAGAAAATTTTGGGAATTTTAGGAGTTTAACGCTAATTTTACGAGAATTACGTTTATCGTAATATAAAGGATACTTTGGTAAAAATAGTAAACGGGGTCCGTTTTGCAACGGACAGTTTTAATAAAGACCTGATAATAAGTTAGATTTATTGGCGAAATAAGGAAATTTGGAGAAATCGAATCGTCGGTTAATAAACGAAACAAAGGACGAAACAAATAGAAAATCAAAGGAAGGGCAAAATGGTAATTTGCTAAGTAAAATTTTAACAATTCTCATTGCCTCTAACAATTCTCTCCGACGTCCGTTTTTCCCCCGGTTGACCTCCGTTCTTCACGTTTTCTTCCCCAAACTCAATTCTAGGTAAGGTTCTATGGTTTTGGAAAGTTTATTCGTAGTTTTTGGGTTGTTTAACGTTAGGGTTTTCGTTTAGAGTTTCGTTAAAAATGTGGTTTAAGGCTAGAAATTGATAGATTTGTCGTATTAGTCCGTATAATGGACGTATTGGTGATTATTGGACGTGTTTACTCGATTCGTTGTGGAATGTTAAGCATTATCGATTTTTGAAGTTTTGGAAAAACTCGTTAATGGTGGTTTCGAAATATCGAGCGTTAATTGTTGTTAAAATGCCTCGATTAGTTAAGTTAGAATTTTAGAAATTTCCTTAGTTAAGGATTTCGTAAATTTGGGCGTTAATGGTTCAAACTCGTTTTAACGACAATATTGTGAATTTGCCTTAGGTGAACAACGCTCGTGGACGGAGCTTGAAGTTCAACGCGCACGAGGTAAGTTCTCGTGACTTACTGTGGCCGATTGGCCTACACCATATGTTGGAAATCGTGTTGAGGATACGTTGGTGCTTTGTTGTTTATGTTGGTCATTGTTTCGTCTAATTGTCTTGGTTGGGTAGTTTAGGTTTGGTTGCTTTATAGGTTGATTGCTGTGACAGTATTCGTAGTGTTTTGATGGTATTTGTAGCGTTTTGATGGTATGCTCTTTATGTATGTTTATATTGAACTGTTCATTCATCATGGTTTCAAAACGTCATGAAAATGAATTTACGCATTGATTTTATGAAAAGAACATGCATTGTAAAGGCAAGTAAAGTATCACATTAAACAACCATGACATGGGGTTATCAGGGATGAGGTTCAGACCTGTCGTTCTGTGGTGAGCGGGTTTTCCTCCCTTCAGATGGTGTGGGCTGTCTATTCGCTTGACGTGCCCTATCTATCTGTCGAGCATTTCCGATAACCATAGACTGACACGTACGGATATATGAAATGACATGGACGGTTTTCATAGCATTGAACATACATGATCATGCATGCAGGCCTTTATGTAGAATTTACTGAGATTTTTATCTCATAGCTGTCTTTATGGTGTAGGCGATATTGAGCAAGGTGAGGACGAGATCCCTCCATCTGAGGAATGATGCAATTGATGGAGGATGGCCCGTGGGAGTGTGCTGGGCAGTCGAGGCGCCTTTTGACCAGTGGGGAAGTAAATGTATGTAAGTATTTTGGGGATACGATAGATAGATCGTAGGAGAAATTGTATAGATTGAACATATTAGGATGTTTGAGATCTGATTAGTTGATAGGTTTATGTTTTGATGTTTTTAAATGTTTTGGAAACTATTTTATAAACCGCTTGGTGATTTTGAACAGGAGGAAATGTTAAGTTTTTAAACGGATCCACGCGGTTCGTTTTTACAACAAGTTATGTTTTAAATGTGTTTTGAGTCGTTTATCTTGGGTGATTGGTGAAGTGTGAAATGGGTGAAGTTTGAGCGATTGTATGTTACGTGTTTATGGAGTAGTGTATGTCGAAGTTTCAGTATAGATTATGTGTATAAGTATGCAGGAAAAAGAAAGAAAGAAAGAGGAAAGAAAAAAAAAAACGGTGAAGGAGGCAGGGAACCTGCCGATTGATCTCCGTCGATCGGCAGGATGATCGCCGCTCTCTGGAATTTTTCCAGAGAGCCTGGCGATCAGTCGCAGGGGCGATCGATCGCCACTATGGGGGGCGATCGTTCGCCCCCCCCCCCCCCCCCCCCCCATTTTTGTATGTTGGCGATCGATCGCCCCTATAGATTTGGGACAAATGTCCCTTCTGCCCCTCTGTGCATTGGCCGATGGTTTTTATTGTTTTTATAATTGTTTTAACTTGTATTTTAATGGTTTTTTTATTTAATTGTTTTCTATGTTTATCTAAATGGTTTTGAAAATAGTTTTCGAACGATTTTAACAAATTTGTATACGATGTAAATTCCACTCAAAGTTTACACAGATAAAAAAAATATTACGGGAAAATAAGGGTACAGTATTAGGATCGCTTCATTTTGGGTTAGCTACGGTGCCAATACTCCGATCGTGTGTCACTATCACATCATTGGCATGGTTCGCATCATTTGATATCAGAGCCAAACCTCTGTGGGTCGGTGTGCACACATCAGGTTTCCTACTGACCTGGGACGGATGTACCGATTGAGTCAGTCACCTAGTATGACCGATCGCTGATTGAGGTAGTTGGTTTTAAAGGGTGTGGGAATGATGTGAATCCCACATCGGTTTTCCAAAGTATCGCCTGGGCTAGTATATATGTGGTTGTTTGGGCTAATATATATGTTAGGTCAAAACCTCCACTCTTGAGCTTGGAGTTAGGGGTTCTCATATCATTTGGTATCAAAGCCAAACCTCTGTACGATTCTGGCACATCAGGTTTACTACTGACTTATGGGTTTGACCGATCGCCGACTGAGGTAGTCGCCTTTAAGGGGTAGCAGTCGATCGTCGACTGAGGTAGTTGCCTTTAAAGAGTGTGGGAATGATGTGAATCTCACATCGGTTCCAGAGGGTCGTCTGGGCTAGTATATATGTTAGGTCCAAACCTGCACTCTTGAGTTAGCTTTTGTGATAGAGTTAGGAATTCACATATTACAAAGGACTTACAAAATCAAGGTGGGGAGCTACTATAAAAGGGATGCATAAGGGAGTCTCTAAGCCCTTGCGATGTTCTAACACTTTTAGTGATAAAGAAAGATGGTTCCATGAGGATGTGTGTGGATAGTAGGACTATCAATCAAATTACTATCAAATATTGGTTCCCTATTCTGAGACTTGAGGACATGCTAGATGAATTAAGTGGAGCATCATTTTTTTCTAAGGTGGATCTCAAAAGTGGCTATCATCAAATTTGAATGGAGGGTGATGAATGAAAGACGACTTTTAAAACCAAGTATGGTTTATTTGAATGGTCAGTGATGTCATTTAGTCTTTCTAATGCTCCTAGTACTTTTATGAGACTCATGCATTACGCATTCAAGGATTTCTTGGGTAAATTTATTGTGGTCTACTTTGATGACGTCTTAGTTTATAGTGAGGATTTTACATCCCACTTAGATCACCTTAATACCATACCCTCTTTGAAATTCTTAGAGTTGCTAAACTTTTTGGCAATCTCAAGAAGTATTCTTTTGCTCAAGAGATAGTCTATTTTCTCAATTTCATCATCACCAGAGATAGTCTATTTTCTCAATTTCATCATCACCAAAGATGACATGTAGGTGGATGAATAAAAAATTATGGCCATCAAAGATTGGCCAACCCCAACAAGCATCTCGGAGGTAAGAAGTTTCCCTGGGCTAGCATTCTTTTATAGAAGATTTATCAAAGATTTTAGCTCCATCATTGCCCCTATCACCGATTGCACTAAGAAGGGAAAAGAATTTTTATGAACTCAAGCTTGTCAACAAAGCTTTGAGTTGATAAAAAGGAGGTTATGTCAAGCACTTGTGCTCATGCTATCCGATTTTAACAAAGTCTTTGAAGTAGAGTGTGATGCATCCTGTTTGGGAATGGGGGCTCTACTAATGTAAGAGGGAAAACCAATTGCATATTTTAGTGAAAAACTCAAAGGGGCAGCCTTCAATTACTTCACGTATGACAAAGAGTTCCTTGCCATAATTAGAGCTCTAAAAGTTTGACAACATTATCTTCTACCAAAGGAGTTTATTATTCACATCGATCATCAAGCTCTAAAGCACATTAAGAGCCAAGGGAAACTCAATGGAAGACATGCAAAATGGGTAGAATTCTTAGAGAGGTATCCTTATATTATCAAATACAAAAGCGGAGAAGTCAACTTGGTAACTGTAGCGTCCCTAGTACTGTACCTTAAAAACCCATAAAATTTTTCATTTTGAAACATTAAGTAATTTTGACTTCAAAGGCTTTAAATCGAATCTAATTTATTGAAATTGTCTTGAAAATCATTTAATGAAAATACATTTAAACAGAAGAACAATCGGCCAAATGAATCGAGGGCAAAAAGGGAAACCGTGCCCAAAATGCATGGCCGATCGATCGGCCATTTCAGCCGATCGATCGGCTGTGGTGATTTCATGCCAGGCGATCGATCGCCTGATCGATTGCCCCTTTCTTTCTCCCCATAATCGATCGATCGCCCTCATGAGCGATCGATCGGCTACCTCTCTGGAATTAACCAGAGAGGCGCCATACATATTGCCGATCGATCGGCCCCCTTGGCGATCGATCGACAACCTCTCTGGAATTCGTTCCAGAGAGTTGCCTCAATTCTTTTCTTCTTCTTTCCTCTGTACATTTCACCACTATAGTGCTATACTCTTTCCTTCACTCTTCCCTTCAACTGCAACACCAAACAACAAACTAAACACTTTAACATAAACTCACTCACACATCCTCTAATTCACCCACCACTATAAATACGACTCAAAGCGTTTAAAAACGAAGTAAACTTCCTGAAAACAAACTGCGTGGTTCCGTTTGAAAACTAAACATTTTCCCTACGAGGTTTATAAATCACCAAGCAGTTCTAGTAAATTCCAAAATAAAAATCATCATTTAACATCCTAACATTCGTTTGTAAGCCGTACAAAATCCCAAAACATCACCGTATACCCTATTCGGTACCAAGCACCCTATCATGTATTTTCTATACATTTTCAATATCAACACCTATTAGCTCAAAATAACCCAAATTCCTCAAAATACCTAACCATTACCCCCACGAGTCAAAATGCATGTCGACTGCCCAACACGCTCCTGCTGGAACCCTTCTTCAACCAGCTCATGCGTCGGGTGGAGAAATGTCATCCTCACATGTATCAAAATCACCTACACCACAGAGATAACCTATGAGCGAAAGGGCTCAGTAAATCTACGTAAATGTAAATGCATGCCATGCGTGCGGGGTTTGTAAAATCATGCATTCCTTTTTCATTGTTTAGTTACATAACGGGAGGTGTCACCGGGAATTGACTCTCACCAGATGGAGATGACACATCTCGCGGTTAGATAGCCCTTTCCATCTACTGGGGGGAAAATATGCTCCTCCTCTCAGGACAGCCATGTCTGAACCCCACCCTGACGTGACCGGGATTACATGCATTCATATCTTTTATTAGTCATTTCTTTTCATGAAAACACATACGAAAATTCATTTTTTGTGCTAGTTCAAAAACATGGTGCATGAGTATGAGTTGTCCAATACAAGTAAAGAAACATAGAACAATACATAAAAGAACCTAGGAAAGCATTCTAATACACAATTAACCTAAACTACCCATCCGACCTACACTTACCAATACTTCACCAAATATCCTCGAACAATAACTCTTCTATGGTGTAGGCCAGATCGGCAAAACGAGTCACGAAGACTTATCTCACGCCCATAGCACACCAAGCTCCGTCCACGAGCGTCGTTCACCTAAACCAATTCATAGAAACCATTATTAAAACCCGGCTTAAACCGTTAAACTTCAAAAGCTAACGAGACCCTTAACTAAATGAAATTTTCTAAACCTCTATTTTACTTCGTTGATGCATTTTATCGAGCAATTTGTGCTCAGCTTGCCAAACTTTCATTAATGGAGTTTTTAATTTCTCCAATAACACCAATATTCACACTAAACCGTCTAACTACGTCTCACAACCACAAATATGTCCTTTAGGGTCATAAACAAGTTAATCCTAATGATTTATAACTTAACCCAACGATTTTGTGAAAACCCTAAACGAAACCTGTAACACCCGAGATTTTTTTTAAGAAGGAAAATTGGAGAGAAAATAAAATGATAAGATAATTGTTTAATAAATAGGTTATTTTAATTAGTTTAAAAGAAAAGTGAAGTTTCTAATTTAAGTTCGGGTCCTAGTGAACTTAAGCCGGCGGTTATAATTTAAGAATGAGAGTTAATGAAATTTGAAATGGTCGAAAGTACGGTAGGGCATAATGGTAATTTCATTTTATTAATGTTATTATGATTATTATTATTATTAATTAATTTTTATAAAAAAAAATAAATGAACGACAGAATGGCCGAAGCCATTCTGTCGTCGAGTCGTGCGAGGAGAACAGGGGAGAGGGTAGGGCGACGAGGGGGCGACGATCGCCGACCAAGACCGCCGCCGATTTCCAGCTTTTTCCGGCCAGACCACGTCGGCGATGCCAGGGCTGCAATTTCCGGCCGTCTTCGTGCACGAACCGAACGGGTAAGCCCTTTGTTCCCCTGTTTTCGGTTCTGTTGTGGCCTAGGGTGAGGAGCGAGTTTAAGCTCCGATCACCGGTTGTTTTTGGCTGCCCTTAGTGTCTCATTTCCGAGCTTAACGCCGGCAAAGATTGCCGAGCAACAGGGAGTTCGGATTAAGCCAAAATCTGAGAACCCCTTTCTCTGAGCTTCGGGTTTCTTGTGTGAAACCTTGATTTTTTGGTTAGTTTATGTTAATTAGGTATGAAGGGGATTGATTGGTGAGAAAATTGGTGTGAATTGATGGAAAACTGAAAAGGGGAAAATTTACGGGTTAGGGCAGATTCGGGTTTTGCTGTATTTGACCTAGTTACGGTCGTTTGTTTTAAAATTCCTTTTGGCAGATTAATATAGGTTATGAGAGGAGTACGTGGCCGCTGGAATCGTTTGATTCCGATATCCGACGTGAAAGTTACGCGTGTTTGAAGTTTGGGTCGGTTTTTACCGAACCCAAATTGGTGGCCCATTTAGTTAGATTTTAGTTGGATTAGGCTAGAAATAGTAGTTTGAGAGTAATTGGGGAATGTAGGATTGATTGTAATGAAGTTTGACTATTTGTCGTAGGTCGAGCTGTAGGTGGAGAGGGAACCGAGAATTCTCAGCGGGCTAGGACGCCAGGTAAGTAGAGGACGTTTGTTTTGCCTTCGGGCCTACACCACGGAACGGTAGGGAATTGTTGTTGGGTGATTGCTTTGCTATTGTTTGTTTTGGTTAAGCATGGTTTGGTTGTATGGTGGAACCTGTATGTTTTGGTTGTGTGGTGACCGTATTGTTTTGGTTTGTGGTTGACTTGTATTGTTTTGGTTGTGCGGTTGCTTGTTGTGGTGTTTGTATGAGTCGCCTCGTCGCGAATTAGTGTCTGAAAGTATGGACAGTTTCGGGAGGTGTTTGTGTGACTCACCTCGTCGCGATTAGTGTCTGAAAGTATGACAGTTTCGGGAGGTGTTTGTGTGAGTCGCCTCGTCGCGAATTAGTGTCTGAAAGTATGACAGTTTCGGGAGGCGTTTGTGTGAATCACCCTCGTCGCGAATTAGTGTCTGAAAGTATGAAAGTTTTGGGAGTGGAGGTGTTTGTGTGAGTCACCTCGTCGCGAATTAGTGTCTGAAGTATGACAGTTTCGGGAGGTGTTTGTGTGAGTCGCCTCGTCGCGAATTAGTGTCTGAAAGTATGACAGTTTCGGGAGGTGTTTGTGTGAGTCACCTCGTCGCGAATTAGTGTCTGAAGTATGACAGTTTCGGGAGGTGTTTGTGTGAGTCACCTCGTCGCGAATTATGTCTGAAAGTATGACAGTTTCGGGAGGTGTTTGTGTGAGTCACCTCGTCGCGAATTAGTGTCTGAAAGTATGACAGTTTCGGGAGGTGTTTGTGTGAGTCGCCTCGTCGCGAATTAGTGTCTGAAAGTATGACAGTTTCGGGAGGTGTTTGTGTGAGTCACCTCGTCGCGAATTAGTGTCTGAAAGTATGACAGTTTCGGGAGGTGTTTGTGTGAGTCACCTCGTCGCGAATTATGTCTGAAAGTATGACAGTTTCGGGAGGTGTTTGTGTGAGTCACCTCGTCGCGAATTAGTGTCTGAAAGTATGACAGTTTCGGGAGGTGTTTGTGTGAGTCACCTCGTCGCGAATTAGTGTCTGAAAGTATGACAGTTTCGGGAGGTGTTTGTGTGAGTCACCTCGTCGCGAATTAGTGTCTGAAAGTATGACAGTTTCGGGAGGTGTTTGTGTGAGTCACCTCGTCGCGAATTAGTGTCTGAAAGTATGACAGTTTCGGGAGGTGTTTGTGTGAGTCACCTCGTCGCGAATTAGTGTCTGAAAGTATGACAGTTTCGGGAGGTGTTTGTGTGAGTCACCTCGTCGCGAATTAGTGTCTGAAAGTATGACAGTTTCGGGAGGTGTTTGTGTGAGTCACCTCGTCGCGAATTAGTGTCTGAAAGTATGACAGTTTCGGGAGGTGTTTGTGTGAGTCACCTCGTCGCGAATTAGTGTCTGAAAGTATGACAGTTTCGGGAGGTGTTTGTGTGAGTCACCTCGTCGCGAATTAGTGTCTGAAAGTATGACAGTTTCGGGAGGTGTTTGTGTGAGTCACCTCGTCGCGAATTAGTGTCTGAAAGTATGACAGTTTCGGGAGGTGTTTGTGTGAGTCACCTCGTCGCGAATTAGTGTCTGAAAGTATGACAGTTTCGGGAGGTGTTTGTGTGAGTCACCTCGTCGCGAATTAGTGTCTGAAAGTATGACAGTTTCGGGAGGTGTTTGTGTGAGTCACCTCGTCGCGAATTAGTGTCTGAAAGTATGACAGTTTCGGGAGGTGTTTGTGTGAGTCACCTCGTCGCGAATTAGTGTCTGAAAGTATGACAGTTTCGGGAGGTGTTTGTGTGAGTCACCTCGTCGCGAATTAGTGTCTGAAAGTATGACAGTTTCGGGAGGTGTTTGTGTGAGTCACCTCGTCGCGAATTAGTGTCTGAAAGTATGACAGTTTCGGGAGGTGTTTGTGTGAGTCACCTCGTCGCGAATTAGTGTCTGAAAGTATGACAGTTTCGGGAGGTGTTTGTGTGAGTCACCTCGTCGCGAATTAGTGTCTGAAAGTATGACAGTTTCGGGAGGTGTTTGTGTGAGTCACCTCGTCGCGAATTAGTGTCTGAAAGTATGACAGTTTCGGGAGGTGTTTGTGTGAGTCACCTCGTCGCGAATTAGTGTCTGAAAGTATGACAGTTTCGGGAGGTGTTTGTGTGAGTCACCTCGTCGCGAATTAGTGTCTGAAAGTATGACAGTTTCGGGAGGTGTTTGTGTGAGTCACCTCGTCGCGAATTAGTGTCTGAAAGTATGACAGTTTCGGGAGGTGTTTGTGTGAGTCACCTCGTCGCGAATTAGTGTCTGAAAGTATGACAGTTTCGGGAGGTGTTTGTGTGAGTCACCTCGTCGCGAATTAGTGTCTGAAAGTATGACAGTTTCGGGAGGTGTTTGTGTGAGTCACCTCGTCGCGAATTAGTGTCTGAAAGTATGACAGTTTCGGGAGGTGTTTGTGTGAGTCACCTCGTCGCGAATTAGTGTCTGAAAGTATGACAGTTTCGGGAGGTGTTTGTGTGAGTCACCTCGTCGCGAATTAGTGTCTGAAAGTATGACAGTTTCGGGAGGTGTTTGTGTGAGTCACCTCGTCGCGAATTAGTGTCTGAAAGTATGACAGTTTCGGGAGGTGTTTGTGTGAGTCACCTCGTCGCGAATTAGTGTCTGAAAGTATGACAGTTTCGGGAGGTGTTTGTGTGAGTCACCTCGTCGCGAATTAGTGTCTGAAAGTATGACAGTTTCGGGAGGTGTTTGTGTGAGTCACCTCGTCGCGAATTAGTGTCTGAAAGTATGACAGTTTCGGGAGGTGTTTGTGTGAGTCACCTCGTCGCGAATTAGTGTCTGAAAGTATGACAGTTTCGGGAGGTGTTTGTGTGAGTCACCTCGTCGCGAATTAGTGTCTGAAAGTATGACAGTTTCGGGAGGTGTTTGTGTGAGTCACCTCGTCGCGAATTAGTGTCTGAAAGTATGACAGTTTCGGGAGGTGTTTGTGTGAGTCACCTCGTAGGGTTGTTGTGTGTGCATTGTACTTGTCTATAATTGTTATCCCCTACTTGCTAAGCGTAAGCTTACGTGTGCGTGTGTGTTCTGTGGTGTAGGTAACGACATGTGTACAGGTGAGCTATGTGAGTCAGCCAAGACTTGGGAGCAGTCGGAGATGCACGGGGCGTGCCGGTGCGGGCAGTTGTCGGGGCGACTCCACCATGGTCTCGGGAGATGTGGGGTTTTATATTTGATAGTTTATTTTAGATGTCTGTTTGTAGAAATGATGGGAAAGCGTAACTAATTGTATTTGTTGTATATAGTTAGGTTAAGGGTGATGTGTCGCCCTGTATTTGGAGGTTTTTATATATGGATTGTTGAGTGGATATCTGGTTAGTGAATATTCTGGATTGTTTGGGATTTCATTGTATGCAGGTATATAGCATTTTGGAGGCGCCATTTTCAAGCGTTACTTTGCCGAATTTTCGGGAAGGACGCCGTGGTGCTTAAAGGTTAGGATTAAAGGAGTCTAGGCAACTAGGTTTTAGCGTGGGATTAGTTAGCAAAGTAACGCTCCGAGCCAGGGTGGGTTCGGGGCGTTACAAAACCCTAACCATTTAAATCCGTGAAATCTGAAATCTAACGTCCGAAAACCATAGAGCCTTACCTAAGGAGCAAAGATAAGGAAGAAACGCGAAGGATGGATTGCCGGAAGGAGGAGCTTCGTCGCCGGAGAGGAGAGTCGCGTGAGGGGGAAGAAAATCGTCGAGAGGTGAGGGAGAGAAAATGAAGTTTTCGTTGAAGTGTTGAGGAAGAAAAGAGTTTATGTTGTTTTAAATAAATTTGACTTGTCAAATTACCTTATTGCTCTTCCATTTGATTTTCTATTTGTTTACCTTACTTATTTCGTTAGTTAGTCATTGATTTGTTTTCTTCAAAATTTTCTTATTTCACCAGAAATTCCAATTTATTGCTAGGGCTCTATTAAAACTTTTTGTTCTTAAAACGGACTTCATTTGACATATTTACAAAAATACCATTTTATATTAGAATAAATAAAATCCCATAAAATCGGGTGTTACAAGCTGATGCCCTCTTAACCGAATTAAGTACGCGTTTATTTGGGTTTGAGTGGATCAAAGATATGTATGAAGAGGACCAAGATTTTGGTCAATATTATGCGCTTAGCAAGAATAATGCCGAATGTGGATACTACATCATGGATGGTTATCTTTTCAAAGGAGAAAAGCTATGTATTCTGAAAGGAGGGATCTGAGAATCCTTAGTTAGAGAAGCACATGACAGCGGCCTAGCTAGCCATTTTGGGGAGAAGAAGACTTTGGAAGCCACCAATGAACACTTCTATTGGCCGCATTTACTCAAGGATGTGCATAAAGTCGTGGAAAAGTGCATCACGTGCAATAAAGCAAAGAGTCGAGTTCTACCTCAAGAATTATATCTACCCTTACCGGTGCCAAATCATCAATGGGAGGAGGTTGGCATGAATTTTGTGCTAGGGTTACCTCGCACCAAATGGGCCAAAGTTTCAATAATCGTAGTGTTAGATTGCTTCTCCAAGATGACACACTTTATCGATTGCTCTAAGATGAATGATGCCATTCATATAGCCGAGCTATACTTCAAAGAAGTGGTTCACGTGCATGGAATTCCAAAACAATTGTTTCGGATATAGACACCAAGTTTTTGAGTTTTGTTTGGAAGACACTTTGTAGGAAGTTAGGCACAAAGTTACTCTTTAGCACTTCTTTCCACCCTCAAATGGATGGACAAAGCGAAGTGGTTAATAGAACTTTGGGTGCCTTATTGAAGAGCATCGTGAACAAACACCTCACTCATTGGGACATTCAACTCTCATACATTGAGTTTGCTTACAATAGGAGTGTGCACAGTTCAACACAAAAGACTCCATTTGAAGTAGTGTATGGATTCAATCCACTCACTCTTTTAGATCTTGTGCTTTTTGCCCATGAAGAAACTAGCCAATCTGAGTGGAAGTGACAAGGGTGATCAAATCAAAAGCATACATGAATTGATTAGAAAAACCATTCAAAAGAAGAATGAATTGTATGCCAAACAAGCCAACTTTGGAAGAAAAGAAGTCATCTTCAATGAATGAGACTTAGTTTGATTGCACCTTAGGAAGGAAAGATTTCCCAATCAAAAGAAATCAAAGTTACTTCCGAGGGCCGATGGTCTATTCAAGATTTTGGAGAAGATCAATAACAATGCTTATAAGCTTGAGTTGCCCGGCGATTATGGAATTTCGGCCACATTCAACGTACAAGACTTATCCCCCTACATTGAGGATGAGGAAGAGGAGGATAAAGAGCAACAAACAAATTTGAGATCAAATCTTAAATTACTCGGGGAGGATGACGTGCTTCAAGGAACAATCACACGCTCTTGACCTAAATAGCTAATTAACCTATATACTCGTCGTATAGGTGACATATTCAATTGAAAAATGGAGCTAACACTTAGCATGCAAGATAAGGAGAAACCATTCCATGCATTAAAGTGGGAGCAAGCCACGGTTACACCAAGTATTGAAGGGGGAATTTGTATTCATTTTAAACAAATTATGTAACCTATCTTAGTTTTTAATTTTGTCTAAATTACTTAGTATTTTATGTAAAATAAAGGATTGCATGTCTGCATGCAAGAGGAGGAATGGAATTGGACAAGAAGCATGCAGCTAGGGTTCTTTCGGCCGAGGGATTCTTATCTTCCCTATTTTTTTTTGCTAATTAGGTTTATGATCCTTATCTTCCCTATTTTTATGCTAATTAGGTTTAACTTAATTTTGTGTTAAGAGTGACATTATTTAACCTCTCAAAGATTCTATTTTTTGGAAAATTATTGGTGAAAAGTTTATTCTTTCAAAGCCGAAGCCTTAAACTTCTGCGCGACATCCCACATCCGAGTAGGTTGTCACAAGCTGTTTTCCATTTTGTGAGTTTCGTGGAAGACCTTTATTATTGCCACATTTTCTACCATCTTAGTTGAAGGTAGTCATCCCCATAAGGTTGCATAAACTCTTCTCAAAACTTTGTTGGAGTACTTTCTTAAAAAAAATAGCCAAAACCCAAAATGTGCATACTTATCACATTTTCGAACCAATATCAGAGTTCAGATTATACCTTATTCATATCTTCGATTTAATCTCTGAAAATTTTAGAGATTATCATTCACACGCCAAGTAAGATCGTCATAAATTTTCGTGATTTTTGGAGTTGAATTTATATTGCTTTTTATTTGTTGGAATCTGGGAATCTTTTGGTGATATTCAGTTGGAAATCTGATAGTGAACTAGTGCTTGTGATTGAAAACACAAGTTGCCATAGTGGAAGTGTATCATTCATCATGTTTTGAAAGAAAATGTAAAAAAAGTTTTACATGTATTTAATATAGTATTTTTACTAAGTTAGTCACTCACCCTAAACGACCTCCTCTCTTTCTAGGAAAGAACAAGAACAGTGATTAGTTAGAGCTCAAGAGGAATTATTTTTATTTATTTCTTGCTTGAGTGTTTACTGAATTATGGTGAAGACTTACTATCTATATTTGGACTTGTAGTAACTAAATGGATTTGGATTGTGATCTGTAAACCTTATTGACCTACTACTTCTTTTATCACACTATTATATCTATAGTTATTGTGTAGATCTTCTTGGTTTTTTATTATGTTAAAGTCTTTCAATGAAACCAAGTCTTAGGCTGGGTGATTGGGTTCTCTTCGAGGATTGGGTTGTTCGACCTGGCGTTCTGTTAAGCCCACCTCCGAGTAGTGACATCTCACCTTTATTTTATTGGATTTCTTTCCTTAAAACTGAACTTAAAGCAATCTCCAACCTTCAAATACTCTAAAAATCGATCTTACCTTCAAACCCATAGAGTTGAGTTTCAAAACTTCAAAAATCTCCACAAAAACTAACTTTCTTCACCTATCTAGCTAGTCCCTTCCAAAATATGAAAATACAATTAAACTAGCAATAAAAGAGGTATTTATGGCCCTCTTGCCCTTCAAAAATAAGGGCCAAGTATCAAGGCTATAAAATGCTTAGTGTCGAACTAGGTTGTCCTCAATCAACAAACACACCTGGATTATTTTATTTATAACGTATCACCTTTACTTTATATAATTGTCCTATAATTGTTTAAAAGTTAAATTTGAGATTTAATTGTACAAAATCCTAATTAATCCCCTCAAATATCATTTTATTCACTTGATTAAATTCAATGTTCATAATATGAAATCTTGAATTATTACATAACCAACACTGAACCGAGCAAAACTAAAAAATTTGATTCAATTTTGATTTGGTTACAAAACCCAATAGGTTCAACTCTGTTTTCAAAAATTTTACCGAACAGACGGTTTGGTTACCGTTAGAGGTGACGCTGAACAGAACTGGACTGCGAGTAATGCTTTCGGAGGGGGTTTGTGTCCAGTGCGTGGAATAGGGTCCTCCAATATTTACCCTCTCGTTCCATTTTTCAATGGCCATTGATGAACTCCTACCCACAATTATGGATGGTTTGTCGGCTTTTGATATGGAATTGGACGTAAAGCGATGGGACCTCCACCGATCCATCCCCATGGCCCCACGCCCTGTTACCAAACATTATTATTAGTCATACTAAACCAAACATTAGATGTGATTCAGATTTATTTATTGCTTTCGATTGAACTATACCAAATAAAATAAAAAAGTATGTGGGAAAAGCGCCTTAAGCTTTAGCGTAGGTCAAGTCAAATACGCTGAGAGATATATACACAAAGTGGAAGCTTAACTAAGGATCTTCTCCCAACGCACTGACCTTAACTCTCCACTTTTGACATCTCCATATTTATCACCATCCCTTACATTAATGAAGGCTAATACGAATTATTCAAGACTTGCCTCGATATCAGCCATCCTACTGAATCATTCTTTCGTATCTTTCAACTGAAGGTTCCAACTTTCCTTCTCGTTGCATTGCAAAGCTCACGGCTTTCTTGTCTTCTCCAGCCATGGAATGACCCTTGCTCTGACAAACAGATGATATGTAAGAGGACATTGTCGCCCTATTAGAGCTTCACAAGCCTCTTATGCTCCTTCCCTACTAAACTAAAGCTCTTTCTTATTCATTCACATCTGTGTTTTTCCGGCTTTCATTTTCACTTTGTCGGGGAGATTCTCTGAGGCTCACCGTTTGTGGGTTTTAAGTTTTTAAATATAACAACTTGAAGAAAGAGTCTCTCTCTTGTTTCTTACTCGTTTAAGTTCTTATGTATTCATCAGGTGATAGAAGTATTGGATGTAGTAGGGCAGTGGCTCTGGTTTTGCCAATTTCAAACGATGTCAAATCAATAAGAAGTTTAGAATTCAAAATTGCAGGCTTTTTACTTCTACAACTGCTTGTTTGCGCTGCGCAGTGTTTAAATTTCGACGGGATTTCTCTATTAGAGCTGAAAAACAATCTTCGTGATGAATTTGATTTTCTGACAAACTGGAAGTCCTCCGATCAAACACCCTGTGGATGGATTGGAGTAAGTTGTAGAAGCGATCAGATGGCGGTTGTATGGTCTCTCAACTTGAGTATGATGATCTTTCTAGACCCTTGAGCACCAGCTTTGGAAATTTGGTCCACTGAACTTATCTCGATCTAGGTTATAATTGTTGGATTCAATTAAATATAACCAAACTAATTAAATCTAAAATAAATTCCAAAATTGAAAAGAGCGAGAGCCCAGTTCCTGAATCAATACGTTAGAAATTCTATAAGTAAATCGTTAAGGTAAGAAAGACATACCCGGATCCATTATTTCAATGTAAAATACTGTAGATCAGGTACGTAGATCTTCCAATTCGACAATCGCCCTCTCTAATGTCTCTTTAGAATGATAGAGGTTCTAAGAGACAAAAGGTTCAATTGAGAATTGAGGACCATAACCCTATTTTAACTTAATTGGGTAGTTTACCAGTTTACCCATCACAAATTGGTAAATTACTCCTGGTGTCTCTACACATTATAATATAACCATATTAAATTTAATATACTCCAAAGTCAATTAAAACTATATTAAATCACTTTAATATGGCGTTAAACCTGATGATAACATAATGTATAATTTATAGTTTAACAATTTAGATCCAAATAGAATTATAAATCCTCATAATTCTAACAATTTCCCACTTGGATAAAATTATAAACTAATCAATTACACATCATAACTTTATCCTTATGATATCAAATTTTGTTATCATCTAAACAGAGTATACTCAAACAATCTCGTCCATAAATTATATCAAATGCCGGACCAAAGCGACTTTCCTCACATTTATCATAACTAAACCTATTAATGATCACAAACACCAACATAACCAAATGATACAGATCATGTAACGGCCCCAGAGGGTTCGTCACATAATCCATATCTTTCTTAATCATTTAATTCTTATTACTCACACTCTACTCATTTTCGGTAATATATATTTTTTTGAAACATAATTTAACTTAAAATGTCGTACTTAATTCACTAGGCATCATTCGGCAAAGGAATATTTTACGCATCTGCCGGCGGGCAGTGCAATGTGTATCGGCTGGTGAAGGGAAGCTTAAACCTTTAGACTGCACCTGCCGATTGAGGAATAAAACCACATCTACCGGTCACTAGACGACAAAACCATGTTTATATCATCCGGTAAAGAGACTCTTTAGATCATCTGGTGAAATAAGGGGACATCATCCGGTGAACATGTGCTTCTCACATGAATAATTAAAACATGACCCGGTCACTAAACGACAAATAACATCCTCATCATCCGGTGACTTTATTACACTACATCTGCCGATCACTAGATGAAAAAATAACACTCTCATCATCCGATGGCTTAATCACTCTACATCTACCGATCGCTAGATGACAAAATAGTACTTACATCTTCCGATGGCTTAAACACTCTACATCTACCGGCCACTGGGCGATGAAATAACACTTACATCATCCGGTAACCTAAATACTCTACATCTACCGGCCACTGGGCGATGAAATAACACTTACATCATCCGGTAACCGAAATACTCTACATTTGCCGATCGCTAGACGACAAAATAGTACTTTCATCGTCCGATGGCTTAACACTCTACATCTGCCAATGACGTCAGCCGGATGATGACCTTCTCCAGCTTCCATCACACGGCAGGAAAACACTATAATCATCAAACAACTTCATCCAGTAGAAAATACCACAAGTCACCCGAATCTTAACTTAGTAACTATAAACCTCAATGAGTAAGAATCATAAACTCATCCAAAATACGCATAGCGGAAGGCTTAAGCAAAAACAAACCATTCAATAATCTTTAAAATCATCATCAGACTCTCAAGTCAAATCATTCAAATCTAAATCTCATGGTTATAAGAAATTCTATTTTTCTTAGACATCTGTTTATCATAAACTTCACTGACATACTATGAGCATAACCAGGGGTCTTAATCTCCTGCCCAGCCTTGCACTTTCATTCTGAGCATCCTCCGGCAACCAGCTTTAAACATCATCTCTGGACTGAAAATCCTCACCTGCTAACTTTTCACCTACATCATAAGGTTTAACTATAAGCCTAATGCTTAGTAAGGAATGCAACACTAACATGGATGCATGAATGTATAATTTGGGAAATCACATGCTCATGAGTCTTTTCTTGTTCATATCTTTGCTCGTAATCATCATTCATAGTCATGGATCATATTCATCAATCATAGTCATGGATCATATTCATCAATCATAGTCGTGGATCATATTCATCATTCATAGTCATTGATCATATTCATCATTCATAGTCATTGATCATACTCTTCATTCATAGTCATTGATCATATTCTTCGTTTAAGTTGTGTGGATTAAGAGGGGATTTGTGCCGGTAAAGGGGGTTTGACAGTGAGAGTGCACATAGTTCCCTTGCGGGTCGTATCATGGTCCTTCTTTTGGACAGTGACATACGCCAAACCGCCCCCAACCCTCTCTTAATTCACGTTGCATAAGTTTTATATTCTTATCTTGTTCATGCGAAGACATGCTCTTAAAATATTTTCATATGCATAAAACATTCATGATGCATGGATATGAAAATTCTTAAATCATCAAGCTACAGAACTGAGTACCATTCGATATGAAACTTTACCACTGAGCTAATCATCAGCATAAACAATAGAGAGTAACATAAGGGAAACTTCTATTCATCATATGAGTTTCTACCTAGCATCCTTTGATGTAGGGTCCTAATGACCAAGAAACCTATTCATTCACTTACCTGGTCTCTTTAGCAATTTGAGCTCCTTTCTCTTCCAACTTCTTCACCTAAAACATTTACATTGCAGTAGTTCAAACAAAATCCTATTAGTTCTAATCACAAGTCATCCTAGGATCTAATAGCTATAGTCACTCCCGAATCCTTAGTATAGTTCTCTGTACAGTTTGAAATCCAAAACCCAGAACAGACAGATTCGATAAGTGATATCTCAGGGTTGTTTGTTTAATGTCCAAAATCGATTCGGAATGACATTACTACATTCAGATTTTAAATATCCTTACTAATACTCGGCCATTGAAGAATCCAGAACCCCAACACATAGCTGAAACAGAGCTTAACGACTGAAAGATAGCTACATTGTCAAACTCGTACCTCGAGCACAAAGTAGTCGAGAAGCTAGCAAGGAAACCGATCGTCGAAGGAGGGATTTCCAGCTGACAGAGAGCGAGAGCTTGGGAGAGAAGAAATCTCTGGAAAATGGGGATGTCGGCTACAGTGGTTTAAATGAGGTTTGAATCCTTTCCTTTTTCTTTAAATACTGGCCTCAATCCTCCATTATTATAACTTTGCCACTCAACCTAGTTTAGATCCACATGTAATTAATTAAGCTTGGCATAAAACCCAAAACCAGTGAAGATTGAATATTCGTGACCGTTAATATAGTTTAGGAAGTCACCTTGTTGAAGTTGTCGGGTGTTACAGATCAAATATGGATGTGTAGCATGAAAATTACATGTGATGTAATTTAACATGCCCATTTTCAACTAGTCCAACCAAAATTTTATTGAGATCATTAAAACTCAAATGCCAGAGTGAATTAAATGAATACCTCATAAAATGAATACTGCAGTAACAAAAATATTTATTACAAATATCTATAGAATAGAATCTGTAATGGTTTGAAAATTTGTAAACGTATAAATTTTTATTTTATGAGCTTTAAAATTTAATTAATTATAAAAATTAGATTAATATAAATTTAATTGGGATTAGATTAAATTAATGGTTGTTAGTTGTTAATTAAGATAGAATTAATTGATAATAAATAACCCAAAAGCTAAAGGGTAAAATGGTCTTTTGGATGGATAAGTTTTGATAAATTAGTAAATAACCATGGTGAATTGGCAGGAAATTTGAAGGCTTCACGTGGAAAGTAGAAGGATGATGGCTGATGAATGAATAAAGAAAGATAAGAAATGTTTGAGAGGGGTAAAAGAGTAATGTTTAATGGAAAAGTTTGGTTCAAGTAAATTAACTTAAAATTTTTTCCAATAGTAAAAGGTGGCATGTTGTTAATGATTGTACGTAGAAAGAAGAAAATAAATGATTTTTTAAAAGCAATAGGTGGCAATTTCTTTTGGCTTTCACGTGGAGATGAGAAGTGAAGAGAGAGAGAGAGAGAGAGAGGAAATAAAGAAAGAGAAGTTTGCTTTTGAAGTTGTCTGGTGAGTGGTGTTTTGGTGAAAAACACAGAGCGGCGACAGAGGGAACCGCAAGGGAGAAGAGGGAAAGAGAGGGGGAAGACGTGAAATTCATCCCTTCGTCCTTTAGGATAAAGTGATCAGCGCATTGAGAGGAGCATTTTGGCATAGAAATCATTGAGGTCGGTGGAGATTTAGGAAAAAGAGGCGGAACCGACAATTCTGGTAAGTAAATCCAACTCTTAAAATAACTAATTTAAGATTTATTTTATTATTTAGGTGGAGATAGAATATTTCTATGTTGTGGGTTTATGGATAGAAATGGTTGAAAATTTTGGTGTGTGGATTATGAAATGAAGTTTATTGGAAGTGAAGTTTTTCCTTAACAATGGCTAAAAAGTGGTTTCCGGGTTGGGTTCTTTTCTGTTACTAATGTTTTATTTCAGAACAGAATATAATCAGTTTTAAATGTAGTTCGTTTATGAAGTTCTTGTTCAATTTTTTTGTTTGTTCAGGGGAACTGTACACAAATAGTTAATAAATTGACCATCACATTCAATCTAATTGCAAAGTGAATTGAGATAACTTTCTACCTACATATGTGTGGGCTTAACCCTGTAACGGAAAGTGTAAATTTAAATTATTAAATTGATTGAGATCACTTTTTATCTCACAAAGCAGTGCCTAACCCTGTAAATTGAGCAGGAAGGATCCTTCTGCCATTGAATTTCTTCTTTATAAAAGAGTGGTATATTATATTGGCTTTTGTGGGAGTTGAAAATATAATATCGGGTCTTTGGTTGGTAGGATGATGTTGCAATAAGTGTCATGCTTTGATTGTGGATTGTAATCATGAAACAAATATTGGTTTGATGAGAAACGAATGAGGTTTGGTGGAAAAGAGATTGGTTTAAAAATATATGTTTATTTACTTAATAAGTTGTATTTGAAATTTATTGAATTGAATACTGGTGTTGATTGTTTTTAATTGAGTTTTATGATGGTTGAACATGAATTGAGGAAGGGGAAGTGTCAATCGATTTTAAGATTTAACTTGCCTCTTGATATGCACAATATGTATAACTATAAAAGGGAAAAGAGTAAGGGCCTTACGCATAGTCGTCCCCTTTGAGTTGAAAATCCTTGTAAAGCAGGCTCGGGGTACTACAATCCTGTTGGTGAAAGCCCGAAAATTTGTAGGGATGCTTTATAGTTATACATGTTGGGTTGAACTTGTAGAGTGCATTATAATTAACAAATATCACTTATTGTTAAATAATGTATTGGAAATTCTTTGATTGATAATTGTAATTGCATAATTTATTATTATTGTACATTAGTTTTATTGGTTATAATTGATTTCATATAACATGAAACTATATGGAAATAATATGAGTTTAAAAAGAGTAAATGTGTTACTTGATTTAAATTGGGAATTTAAATTCTTTATGATAGAGATGGACTGGAGGATGTTGGATCCTAGATTATGGGATATAGTCTAGATTAATTATTCTAGGTGTTTGTTTTACTTGCTAAGCGTAAAGCTCATTTGTGAATTATCTATATATTTCATATATTGGATACGTTCACCTGAAAAGGATAAACCAAGGTCAAAGATAAAGAATGTACAACGAGGCATAGGATCGATCCGGATTATGGTTTATTGTCAAAGTTGAAAAGTCACATGTCGTGACTCATTTTTTTTATTTTATTATTTCCGCTGTACACTCTTATATTTGATGTTTTGAATGATAGTTCCTATTTTAGGATGCCACGTAAGAATTGTTAGAGGAAAGTCGTTGCGTTGATTTGTCTTTAGTCTTGCATTGAAAAATTCCCACCTCGGGAATCCTATCCGTCGGGATCTAGTCGGGGTCGGGTCGGGTCCTGACAGAATCACATAAAAAACAAATTACAGATTCCCACTAAACCTCAATATCTCCAAGAGATACAACCCCCATATGAACAACATGCTCGTTAAAGACCTTGGGTCGTAATCCCTTAGTTAGCGGATCCGCAATCATGAAGTCTGCTCCGATGTGATCTATAGATATTTGACCACACTAAACTCTTTCCTTCCCAACAAGAAACTTGATGTCTACAAACTTAGACTTTGAGAAGCTCCTGTTATTGTTTGAGAACATCACAGCTCACTGATTGTCACATAAAATCCAAAGTGGTCTTTCAATACCATTCGAGATTCGCAATCCCGTGACAAAGTTACTCAGACATAATGCGTGATTGGATGCCTCGTAACATGCTATAAACTCAACTGCCATAGTGGAAGAGGCCGTAAGTCTCTATTTGGCACTCTTCCAGGAGATAGCTCCTCAAGCTAAAAGAAAAATATAGTCCGACGTTGACTTCAAGTCATCTTGGCATCCTAGCAAAATCAGAGCCAGTATACCCAATGATCTCGAGCTGATCTGATTTTTTGTATGTGAGCATGTATCTTTGGTTCTCTGTAAGTATTTGAGTACCCTTTTTACAGCTTTCCAATGATCCAATCCAGGATTGCTCAAGTATCTACCCAACATGCCAACTATGTACGCAATATCCGGATACGTGCATACTTGAGTATACATTAAGCTTCCTACTGCCGAAGCATAAGGAATCTTTTACATTTCTTTGACTTCAAAGTCACTTGAAGGGCATTGACTTTTATTTATTTTGTCTCCTATTGCAATAGAGGTATCTTCTGGTTTACATTCTTGCATGCCAAATCTTTTTAAAACCTTCTCGATATAGCTCTTTTGTGATAGTCCAAGTATACCTCGACAACGATCTTGGTATATTTGGATTCCTAATACAAAAGAGGCGTCACCAAGATCTTTCGTTTCAAATTTCTTTGAAAGAAATTTCTTGGTGTCGTGCAACAAGCCTATATCGTTGCATGCTAATAATATGTCATCGATATATAAAACCAGAAACATCATTTTATTCCCACTAAATTTGTGGTATACACAATCATCAACTTTATTCGTCTCAAAACCATATGAGGTGACTACTTGATGAAATTTGTAATACCATTGACGTGAACTTGTTTTAGCTCGTAGATGGATTTCTTTAATTTGCAAACTAAGTCCTTTGATTTATCCGAATTAAAGAACTCGAGTTGCACCATATAGATCGTTTCATCAATGTCACCATTGAGAAACGTCGTCTTTACATCCTTCTGATGTAGCTCTAAATCAAAATGAGCTACCAGTGCCATTATAGTTTTAAAGGAATCTTTCGTAGATACCAGAGAGAAAGTTTCCTTATTGTAACGCCCCCGAACCCACCCCTGGCTCGGAGCGCTACTTTGCTAACCAATCCCACGTTAAAACCTCATATCAAAATAAACCTAACACCCTAGGATTTAAAACTAAATCTCCTGAAACTCTTTACGTCATACCTAGCTGCCTAGACTCTACCCCTTAATCATAACCTTTAAGCACCACGGCATCCTTCCCAAAAATTTCGGCAAATTAACGCCTGAAAATGGCGCCTCCCAAAATGCTAGGTACCTGCAATAATTCAATCCCCAAACAATTCCAGAATACTCCTAATCAACCAACTATCCAGCATACGGCATGAGAAATCTCTAAATAGCAGTAAAGAGTTAAACTAAAATATTAACAACCCTGATTGAAGAAAGACCACAATATAGGGCGACATATCACCCTTAACTTAACTATATACAACAACAGACATCTGCAACACGCTATCAAAATACAAAGTCCACAACTCCGAAGACCATGGTGGAGTCGCCCCGACAATTGCCCGCACCGGCATACAGCGTACATCAACGACTGCGTCCCAATCCTAGCTTTCTTCGTAGCTCAAACCTGTACTCCTGTCGTCACCTACACCACAGAACACACACACACACGTAAGCTTACGCTTAGCAAGTAGGGAATAACAAAATATAAACATGCACAATTCACCACAACTCACACACAGCCCTAACACCTCCACACAACACCACTCAACTTAACAACACAACACAACAGTGCAACTCTCACACGATCCTAACACATATAGTTTCTAACCCTCGATTGTATACCTCACGTTCTGATTGCATTTGTCTCTAGTAAAATCCCTCTTGGGGTGCTCAACGAGCCACGTGCCCGACGAGGCTATTCTACTTTAGACCTTCTCTAGTAAAATCCCTCGCGGGGTGCTCAACGAGCCACGTGCCCACGAGGCTATTCTACTCGAGGCTAACTCTGGTATAATCCCTTGCGGGGTGCTCAACGAGCCACGTGCCCACAAGGCGATCCTACCCTAGGCCATCTCCAGTAAAATCTCTCGCGGGGTGCTCAACGAGCCACGTGCCCACGAGACGATTCTACGGTAAAATCCCTTGCGGGGTGCTCAACGAGCCACGTGCCCACAAGGCGATCCTACCCTAGGCCATCTCCAGTAAAATCTCTCGCGGGGTGCTCAACGAGCCACGTGCCCACGAGACGATTGTACGGTAAAATCCCTTGCGGGGTGCTCAACGAGCCACGTGCCCACAAGGCGATCCTACCCTAGGCCATCTCCAGTAAAATCTCTCGCGGGGTGCTCAACGAGCCACGTGCCCACGAGACGATTCTACGGTAAAATCCCTTGCGGGGTGCTCAACGAGCCACGTGCCCACAAGGCGATCCTACCCTAGGCCATCTCCAGTAAAATCTCTCGCGGGGTGCTCAACGGCCACGTGCCCACGAGACGATTCTACGGTAAAATCCCTTGCGGGGTGCTCAACGAGCCACGTGCCCACAAGGCGATCCTACTTTAAAGCTCACTCATCAAACCCGTGCTCACAATTCATGCTCACTCATCATCAAACCCGTGCTCATAATTCATGCTCACTCAATGCACAACATAAAATAACCACAACAACCAAACTAACACCAACAACAACAACAACAACAACAACAACAACAACAACAACAACAACAACAACAACAACAACAACAACAACAACAACAACAACAACAACAACAACAACAACAACAACAACAACAACAACAACAACAACAACAACAACAACAACAACAACAACAACAACAACAACAACAACAACAACAACAACAACAACAACAACAACAACAACAACAACAACAACAACAACAACAACAACAACAACAACAACAACAACAACAACAACAACAACAACTTAGCAATTCACTCATAAATTTCTAAAGGATTCTAAGAAATTCTAAACTAAAACTAACCCACAATTCAACCATACTTCAAACTCATTTCTCTCACCAAAACACACAACCCGATTTTTATGTCCATTTTACCGTCCCACTTCAACTCCATTAAAATTAAGCTTACATTCACCAACTACTCTCAAACTACTATTTCTAGCTTAATCCAATTCAAATCTAACTAAACGGGCCACTAAATTGGGTTCGATAAAAACCGACCCGAAACTTCAAACGCGCGTAACTTTCGCGTCGGTTATCGAAATCCACCGATTCCAACGGCCACGTACTCCTCTAATCACCTATTTTAATCTGCCAAAAGGAATTTGAAAACAAACGACCCTAACTGGGTCAAAAATCAGAAACCAAACCAACACAATAACCAAGCAATTCATTCCCACACTACTTAATATAAACAACACAGCTATCGAACAATAAATCCTACCGTTCCGTGGTGTAGGCCCGAAGGCAAAACAAACGTCCTCTACTTACCTGACTGCTCGGCTTTATGGTGCTCACCTCTAACAATCATTTCACTCGTCCGATAACCTATCAATTACAGAAAATAACTTAGCAATTCACTCATAAATTTCTAAAGGATTCTAAGAAATTCTAAACTAAAACTAACCCACAATTTTCAACCATACTTCAAACTCATTTCTCTCACCAAAACACACAACCCGATTTTTATGTCCATTTTACCGTCCCACTTCAACTCCATTAAAATTAAGCTTACATTCACCAACTACTCTCAAATTACTATTTCTAGCTTAATCCAATTCAAATCTAACTAAACGGGCCACTAAATTGGGTTCGATAAAAACTGACCCGAAACTTCAAACGCGCGTAACTTTCGCGTCGGTTATCGAAATCCACCGATTCCAACGGCCACGTACTCCTCTAATCACCTATTTTAATCTACCAAAAGGAATTTGAAAACAAACGACCCTAACTGGGTCAAAAATCAGAAAACCCGAACTGCCCCTTCACCTAAAAATTTCCCTTTTCCAATTTTCCATCTATTATCAACCAATTCGGGTTGGCAAACCCACGCCGGAAGAAGCCTAAAACCGCCTGTGATCGGAGCCAAAAATGGCTCGTCGCCGTCGGCCTTGAACAGACCCTAAACAGGGTGAAAACCGAACCAAAACAGGGGCGAAACCGAGCCTTACCGGTTGGTTCGTGCGCGGAGTCGGCTGGAATCTCCTCGTCGCCGGCGTCTGGTCGGAGAACGGCGGAAATTGCCGTCGGTTTTCGTCGCTCGCTCCTCGCCTCCGTCTCCCCTGCTCCCTTGGGTGCTCGAACACGACAGAATGGCTTCGGCCATTCTGTTGTGTTTTTACTTATTTTTTTTTTAAATTAAATAATAATAATAATAATAATAATAATAATAATAATAATAATAAAACTAACCGTTAATTAATCCTCAATTACCGTTTTGCCCTCCCATGTTTCCGACCAATATGAATTTCGTTAAATCTCGTTATTAAATTAACCTAATCCCCGTCTTAATTTCAATCAAATTTATTCACTTTACATTTCAATTAATTAAAACTCAATTACTTAAAACAACATATTTTATTATTCTTTTAAATTTAATCTCGGGTGTTACACTTATAGTTGATTCCTTCTTTTTGAGCAAAACCCTTAGCAACAAGACATGCTTTGAATCTCTCAATGTTACCTTTTGAATCCCTTTTGGATTTAAAAACCTATTTATAACCAACGGGTTTCAAACCTGCAGGTAACGGGACGAGATCCCAGACATCATTGTCCTTCATGGACTTTAACTCCTCATTTATGGCATCAGTCCACTTTTGAGAATCAGAACACTTAATGGCTTGGTTGAAAGTGACAGAGTCATCTTCCACCTCACTGAGTTCCTCATGTTCTTGTAGGAATACGATGTAATTATCCGAAATCGTATTCCTTCTCTCTCTAGTGGAGCTCCGTAATGACATATTTTTTCGAGGCTGTTGAGTTTGTTCTTCAGGAATGACTTCTTGAAGAAGTTCAGGAAATGATTCAATATTGTCTTTTTCATTATCCACTTGATCGAAGTCAAGGGAAACTTAAAGAAGAGGAACAATTTCCTCCTCAAAGACAATGTCTTCCTTATCTCCCCTCACAAACTCTACATCCTCGAAAAATCAGGCATTTCCTATTTCATAGAATGTCTTTACAGTGGGATCATAAAATTTATACCCCCTTGACCGTTCAAGATACCTTACAAAATAACAACTAATAGTCCTAGAGTCCAGTTTCTTTTCATTGGGCCTATAAGGTCTTGCCTCAGTTGGACACCCCCACACGTGTAAGTGTTTAAGAATGGGTTTTCGGCCCATCCAACACTCATGTGGGGTTTTGTTAGCCATCACCTTAGTAGATACCCAGTTAAGGATATAAGCTGCGGTCTTTAGTGCTTCACCCCAGAGGGATTCTGGTAAGGTTGAATGAGCAATCATGCTCCTTACCATGTCCTTAAACGTTCTGTTTCAACTTTCAGCAACACCATTCATGTTGGGGGAACCCGACATGGTGTACTGAGGAACAATATGACACTCCTCTAGGTATTTAGCAAATGGTCCTGGACGTTGTTCACCTGACCCGCCATACCGACCATAGTATTCATCACCACAATCAGATCTGACAACCTTAATCCTTTTATCAAGCTGATTTTCCACCTCAACTTTAAAGGCTTTGAACATGTAACATCCGGTTCTTTGGGTTTTCGGATTTTTTGCTGAATAATGGCATTTTCATAAATATTGTGAATTTAACTCGTTTTGTGAGCGGGAAGTCGTATTAGAACCTTATGAATAAATTGAAGTGTCTGGAGGAATAAGGAAGTTTTTGGAGATATAACGTCGATTTTACGAGGGTTTTGTGTTTCTCGTAATATAAAAGATATTTAAGTAAATATAGTAAACTAGGTCCGTTTTGTGAATGGAAGGTTTTAATAAAGCCCTAGTAATAAATTGAAATTTACGGTGAAATAAGGAAATTTGGGAAAACCGGATCGTTAGCTAAATAACGAAATGAGTAACGAAACAAATAGAAAATCAAATGGAAGAGCAATAAAGTAATTTGACAAGTCAAATTATAATAAAACACAGAAACCCCTCTTTTCTTCTTCCTCCTCACGCGATTTCTTCTCCTCTTCCAACTCCAGGCGATTTCTTCTTTCTCATCACGCGATCTCTCACTTTCGACGACGAGGTTCTCCTCTGGCGACGAACCTTCACGTTTCTTCTCCAAAACCACTCCCTAGGTAAGCTTCCATAGTTTTCGTATGGTAGATTTCAATTTCTAGAGTTTAAACGGTTAGGGTTCGTTTAGGTTTTTGTTAAAAAGACGTGGTTTGAGGTTTGACATTGATAGGTTTAGTGTTATTATGCCTCAAATGGACGTATTGACATTTATTGGACGAAATTAATCGAGTTATTGGAGCATGTTAGGGTTTTGGAGCTTTGGAGCTTTGAAAAACTCCATTAATAGAGGTTTTGAAATGTCGAGTGCGAATTGCTCGACGAAATGCCTCAATGAGTTAAATTAGAGTTTCAGGAAATTTCCTTTAGTTAGGAGTTTCGTCGATCTTCGAAATTTGATTTTCTAGGCTCGATTTTAATTACGATTGTTGTGAATTGTCTTAGGTGAACAATGCTTGTGGACGGAGCTCGGTGTGCTACGGACGCGATGTAAGTTTTCGTGACTTACTTTGGCCGATTGGCTTACACCATAAGATTTATGTTGATCGAGGAAATTGGAGATGTAGAATGTGTTGGGTAAATAGATCGGGTAATTAGTATTAGTTTTGGTTAAGTTGTTAATTGTTTAAGTTCATTGTTTGTATGTCTTGATTTCGTTTATGGCATAGTACATGTTCACGCATCATGGTTTTTTGAAAGGCATGAAAAAGAAATTTCTATGCATATTTTCATGAAAAGAAAAAGGTTAAAGAAAAAGTAAAAAGTATGTAATGATGGTCATGTCGGTGGCGGTGGTTTAGACATGGCTGTAGGATGAAGTATGTTTTCCCCCCGGTTAGATACGAGGGGCTATCCAATCGTCGGATGTGCTGCTTCTATCTAGCGAGAGTGAAGACCCGGTGACATAAATGAAATGAAACGAATAGCGAAAATGTAGGATGCATGATTTATGAACTGCACATGCATAGCATTCATGTAGACTTACTGAGCCTCTAGCTCACATTTTAATTCTATGGTGTAGGTGATTTTGAGACAAGTGAGGACGACGTTCCTCCGCCCGAAGTATGAGCATGTTGAGGGAGGGTGGCCAGTCGGAGTGTGCTGGCGCAGTCGATGCTATTTTGACTCGTGGGGATGTAAGTAAATTGTTTTGAGAATTTGATAGGATTTGATAGACAGTAGGATAGGAAAATTGTACAGTTAGAAACATTTTAGGATGTTTGGTATCTGGATGGATAATGTATAGTATTTTGAATGATTGATAGTATTTTGTTATGTTTCAATATTTTCAAACAAAGGGAAATGTTAGGTTTTTAAACGGAACCACGCGGTTCGTTTTTATGAAACTTGGTTACGTTTTAAATGTATTTTGAGTCGGTAAACGGGTGATTGGTAGAGTGTTAATTGTATGTGGGTGGTAGTGTTGTTATGTTAAAGGTTGTTATGAAATGTTTAGAGGTGATTTGATGAAAGGAAAATTGTGATGTGTTAAAGTGTGGAGTGCAGGGCAATTGAAGGGAGACAGAAGAGAGGAGGCAGCTCTCTGGAAATTTGGATTCTAGAGAGCTTGCCGATCGATCGCCAGGGAGGGCGATCGATCGGCCCTCTTTGGTCACGCTCTGGAAGAAATTCCAGAGCATGTGCCGATCGATCGCCTGGTGTGGGAGCAATCGATCGCGCCCCCCCCCCCCCCCCTTCCCCTTATTTTGGTTCAGCCGATTGATCGGCTGAAATGGCCGATCGATCGGCCATGCATTTTGGGGCTGAATTGCCCCTTTTGCCCCGCGTTTTGTCTGATTCTTTGGCCGATGGTTTTTACATGTATTTTAATGCTTTGTTCAAATGATTTTCAAGATAATTTAAAAGAATTAGACTTTGGTTTAACACTTTAAAAGTCGAAATTTACTTAATACTCAAAATGAAAAATTTATACGGGAAATTAAGAGTAAGGATTAAAGGTCATTACAGAACACGTCCAAAGATTGAGACTTCTCATGAATGAGATATAGGTAGCCATAACGCGAGTAATCGTCAATGAATAATATGAAATAATGTTGACCATTCCAAGATGTCGTAGGGAAAGGTCCATAAATATCTGTATGTATCAATTCAAGGACTTCTGAAGCTCGGTTAGCTTTTAATCTCCTTACACTTGTTTGTTTCCCTTTAATACAACTGACACAAACCTTGAAGTCAGTCATATCAAGAGGGCCCAAAATTTCGTCTGACACAAGCTTTTCAATTCTCTTTTGAGAGATGTGACCTAAACGCTTGTGCCATAACGAAGCTGAATCATTATTAGTTAATTTACGTTTTGTACCTCTTGAATCAGTATGTAAGGTTTCATTAAATAAAGCTATAGTTTCTAGTATATATAGATTGTCATAAATAGATAAAAAACCAGAACCCATTATATTTGAATTTAATGATAAACTGAATTTTTCATTTCCAAATGAACAAGAATAACCAGATTTTTCCAATGCAGAAATAAAAATTAAATTCCGTCTAAAAGACGGTACAACAAAAGTATCATTTACATCCAAAAATTGTCAAGATTTTAATAACAATTTAGAATCTCCGATAGCTTCAACTTCAACTGATTTGTCATCGCCCACAAAGATGAATCTTTCAGCATCATTCGGCTTTCGGCAACTCAGGCAACCCTGCATAGACGTACTAATGTGAGTGGTAGCACCCAAATTTAACCACCACGTATGTCTAGATACAGAAACTAAATTAACCTCGTAACAAACAAGGTTGAGAAGTGTACCTTTCTTCACGCGTCATGCGTGATACTTGGTACAATCTTTCTTTTGGTGCCCTTCTCCTTTACAGAAGAAACAACTGAAGCCCTTAGACTTCTTTTGTTTCAACCTAGAAGAAACACCAACAGCTTCATTCTTCATTTTCTTTCTTTATCTTTGGAAGATGATGCCAAATGAGCACTTTTTGTCCGATCATGCTTAATCCTCTCTTCCTCTTAGACACAATGAGATATTAATTCATTAAGTGTCCACTTATCCTTCTGGCAGTTATAATTGATCTTAAACTGCCCAAACTAAGGAGGAAGAGAAATCAAGACTAAGTGAACAAGCATGTCTTCTGACAGCTCTAACTTAAGTTCCTTAAGTCTTGAAGCAAGATGAGAAATTTCCATTATGTACTCCATGATATTCCCCTTTCCATTATACTTGAGTGAGACAAGCTTAGCTAAAAGCGTGCTTGTTTCAGCCTTCTCGTTTTTCTCAAAACATTTCTCAAGTAGTTCGAGGAATGTTTTGGCATTAGTGTCTTTCGATATATTGCCCTGAAATGCTTCTGGAATGGCGCGCTTCATGATCATTAGACTTGCACGATTCGAACGCTCCCACTTTTCTAGCTCCCTTTTATCATCAAGGGTACTTGATGCTGAAAGAGGTGGGAAGCGTGTGACCCTAAATGCAATGTGAAGATCCATGCACCTGAGAACAATCGTTCTCTTTCCAGACTTTATAGTTGCTCCCGTTAAGCATAGGAACTGTATTAACGTTACCTATTATACTTGAGATGTTAACTGTAACAACAGAGAAAATGAAGCAACATTAGCTCATGAATTAATATGCATATACATGACAATGATATAACTCAAAATATAGTGCATCCATCAACAAGAAACCGACACAACATTAACACTTAGTCTTTTGGCTAAAAGTGGTAACTTGTAATTGGTAGCTTAATTCAGTATATAAACATTGACAATAAGACCTGTCAAACAATGAACTTATCGTTGGACAAGTTCAATGTTCACATGGCAACCTAATAATTGTCACATGTTTTAATACTACTAACAAGTCATGCAACTGTACAAACATCAACCTTCCTTTGGGCCGATCGAAATTCATACAATGTCATGTCTCATGCTCAACATATAAAAACAGGATAATTAAAGCAAGAGAGGCTAATTTTATAGCATATTACCCAACCATTCTATTTTACAATGTATGACTTCATAAAATTGTATCAAAAAAGAGTTAAGGAAATTCATATACATACGAATTCAATGGAAAGGCAACTACATTAGTCAATCAGTAAACTAAAGGATCAACCAACTTAAAATGGAAGGTTCAAATCGGCCAAAACTAGGCAAAAATAGGGCAAAACGGGGCGAACCGAGCCCTAAATTGTCTAGAAACAGTCATTAAAAAGACTCAAAATAGCCGAACCAAAATGAACCAGGGCCCATTTAACTAAATGGATCGACTCAATTTTTTTCAGACCGGATTGAACCGAACCAAACCGAACCAGACCGAACCGAACCGGTTTAACCCAAACTAAATCGGTATGGGTCAAACCAACCAAAAAACCGGTTCAAACAGTCACCGAAGCGAGTTAGTTTGGTCTGAGTAGGTCCAAACCTAAATGTTTTGGTTCGATTTGGACCAAACCTAACCCAATCAGGTCGAATTGGCCCAAATCACTGGAGAGAGGCTGTGAACCAGCAATGAAAATCGTCGGAATCTCACCGATACCGGCAGATTTTCACCCCAAAATTGTCTGATTTATCAAAATAATGATAGATCAGGCAATAATCCTTAACGTGCATCAACAAAAAACTAATTTTAAAGCATCAAAACATGCATACTAGCGGAATTAGATGCAAAAATATAGTCCTAAAAAATAATTCTGAAAATTAAAAAAAATTGATGCTTAATCCAATTTCAAGCCAAAAAAATCGATTACTTGTAGTCTAACGTAATCTGCTATGATACCAATTGTTGGATTTAATTAAATATAACCAAACTAATTGAATCTAAAATAAATTCCAAAACTAAAAAGAGCGAGAGCCCAGTTCCTGAATCAATACGTTAGAAATTCTACAAGTAAATCGTTAAAGCAAGAAGGACATACCCGGATCCATTGTTTGAATGTAAAATACTATAGATCGAGTACTTAGATCTTCTGATTCGACAATCGCCCTCTCTAATGTCTCTCTAGAATGATGGAGGTTCTAAGAGGCAAAGGGTTCAATTGAGAATTGGGGACCATAACCCTATTTTAACTTAATTGGGTAATTTACCAGTTTGCCCATCACAAATTGGTAAATTACCCCTGATGTCTCTACACATTATAATATAACCATATTATATTTCAAAGTCCATTGAAACTATATTAAATCACTTTAATATAGACTTAAACCTGATGATAACATAATGTATAATTTATAGTTTAACAATTTAGATCCAAATAGAATTATAAATCCTCATAATTCTAACAATAATGGGTTTACTAGAAATATTCCGAACGAGGTTGGTTCCTGTTCTGAGTTGGAATATCTTTTTCTGAACAATAACATGTTTGATGGAGAAATTCCATCAGAGCTGGGTAAGTTGTCTTCTTTGAGGAGTTTGAATATATGCAACAACAGAATCAGTGGTCCATTTCCAGAAGAGCTCGAAAACTTAACCTCATTAATTGAGTTTGTGGCTGAAATCACAGGCCCATTGCCTCGTTGCATCAAAAATCTGGAAAATTTGGCAACTTTTAGAGCTAGGACAAATGCTATTTCCTGTAGCATACCAAAAGAAATAGGCGGGTGAGAGAGTCTGAAACTGCTCGGCTTCGCTCAAAATCAAATCGGAGGGGAAATACCGAAGGAGATTGGATTGCTGAAAAGCTTAAAGGAACGGATTCTTTTGAATAACCAGTTGTCAGGATTCATTCCGCAGGAAATTGGTGAATGAAACTGTAGCTTTGTACAAAAATAATCTCTCAGGACCTATTCCGAAGCAAATCGAGAAACTCGACTCTTTGAAGAAATTATTCCCGTCAGATTGTTGTTTGATTTATCACACAACAATCTGACGGGAAGAATTCCTTGTCATCTTTGCCACAGTTCCAGTTTGATTTTATTGAATCTGGAGTTTAACAAGCTGAATGGAAATATTCCTGTGGGGGTACTGTAGCTCTCTGGTTCAACTTCGTCTCGTTAGGAACAGGCTTAGTCAGAGCTTTCCTTCAGAACTATGTAACTTGGTGAATCTTTCTGCCGTCGAGTTCGACCAAAATAGATTCAATGGTTGCTAGGAATAATAATTGGTGGAAATAATAATAGTGTCACCGCGATAAAATATGTAGGGTACTGATCATGATAATTCTTAGTAAAGACTGCTCTTGACAATATACTTAAACATAATTACTTTTCCAAGTATGTTCACAGGAAAGGCTAGAAGGGTCACAGATGGTCCCACTTAAACTCTAGTCTCCTAGACAGAACTTACTTACACAGTACAATTACAGCACTAAATAAGCAGTACGAGAAAGAATAGTAGATGCGATTCAAAAAATATCAAAAATATTTTTCCACGCTGTAAAATTATAATGGCCAAAAAGTAAGAGACATAATGGCTAAAATGAACACCGAGAATTTTTACGTGAAATCCAAATCGAGAAAAAATCACGGAGACCGAGTCCAGAAAGATCTCACTATGAAAATAGGATTTACAATATTTTTCTAGATGTCGAATATTCTAGAAAATGAAATAGCCACTCTTAGAATTGTCACTGTACTCAAAAGTATCTCACCTATTTTTCTCTCACACTATTTCTTTTTTCTCCCTCCAAAATAACCTTCACTATTTCTTTCATCTTCTTCATAGAAGATTTCTCTTCTTCTTCGGATGATGAAATGCACTCTTCAAGTTTCTATTTATAGAGGCTTGAGAGAGACACATTCCTCATTTTGAGGAATGAAGGCTGCAAGAAGAAGGATTTTTCCTTCTTCTTGCAGCAAATGGAGACTTTAAAAGTCTCCATTCACACACAAGGGTCCCTCATCAGTTAAGGAGAGACCCTACAAATCTCACCCTCCTGACTTATAATAAGGTATCTCCAATCTTGCTGAGCCTCTACATGTCTAAGCCATTGTCATCCATGTGAATCTTCTCAAGATACAATTACTTGTTGTCCAACAGATCTCGTATACAATGATACTTAATATCTATGTGTCTTGACTTTCGAATGAAAGCTCGAGTTCTTACTCAAATGAATAATATTTTGACTGTTACAATACAAGATATACTTATATTGTTGATGAGCCAATTCTGTTAGAAATTTTTACATCCACAAAATTTCTTTACAGACTTCTGTAGCCGCAATAAACTCAGCTTCTGTTGTAGACAATGCAACTGATATTTGCCGGTTAGATTGCAATGAAACTGCTCTCCATCCAAATGTAACCAAATACCATGATATTGATCTTCTCGAGTCAATGTCTCCAGCCATTTTTGCATCATTATAGCCTACTAACAAAGACTCTTTACTTCCAAAATACAAACTAAATTCAGAAGTACCTCTAAGATACTTAAGAATCCACTTTACTGCATTTCAATGCTCTTTACCTGGATGTGATAGAAATTTTCCGACTACTCCATCAAAATGTAAAATATCAGGTCTCGTATAAACCGTGACATACAACAAGCTGCCAACTGGTAAGGCATATGGAATTATCTGTATTTCTGCTTTTCTTTCTTTAGTGGAAGAACTTTGTTCGGAAGTAAGTTTGGAATGTTTAGCAAGTGGAGTACTGACCGGCTTTGCCTTATCCATGTAAATTCGACTAAGAAATTTCTTGATATATTTTTTCTATGATAGCTATAGTTTTTCATTCTTTGTATCACGAGTGATACTCATCCCAAGCATCTGTTTTGCCAGTCCTAAGTCTTTCATGGCAAAAGTGTAACGACCCCAGTAGGCCCGAGACATAATTCATGACTTTCTTACTCATTTAATTCTTACTTTCTGCAAAAAAAATTAGAACCTAAAACTTTACTCGCGGACAACATATCATCTGACAAAACTAAACCATCCAAAACTCGACTCTTTCGTTAATCTAATAACACTTTAGTTCGCAGAATCGAGCGACTAAGCTTGGTTATCAGTTCCATGACATAATCGGGCAGAAAAGAAATGCCCTCAGATCAGACGACGGCATTCTGCTAGGGCTGCATAGGTTTGCATGCATCGGCTGATAGGGTACATATCTTTCGATTTGACATGTGTACTCTGCATGACTTAATGATGAGCTCCGACCTGCAAATAGGACTCAAGAACTCGAAGAAGATCGTTAGCTCCGGGTGACACAAATCCGAGAAAACCGAGAGTGGAAAATGTAAAAGAAATATCAAACGTGCTCGAAATTTAATGAAATTTTAGGTGAATCTTGTGAAGTGAGTGAGGTGTGTGCTGGTGAAAATCGTGGTCCAGATTCGTTAAGATGAAGGATTTATATAATGTTTTCCGAGAATCGGCCGGTGAGTGCTTCAATGGAGCTTCCGGCAAGAGTTTCTTCCAAGGAAGATAACTCGATTCAAGGAATCGGTTAAGGCCACTCCTTGCTGTTTTCGCTCTCAAAAGAGTGGAGAAGGAGGTGGAAAAATCCACTCCAACTAGCTACCAAGCTAGAAGAATGGTTCGGGGGCGCAACCCCTCGGTTGTTGTCAACCGAGCTTACCTTGGAAGCTCTTTGCTCCAAACTTCTTCTTCTATTGAGAGAGAAATCTGTGGGTGCTCATAAATCAACCAAAAAAGTTACAAACACCAACGCCATGAATATATAGACCTAATGGTGGGCTTGGGCTTGGGCTTGGCTGGGCTTTGGCTTGGGCATGTCTTCAACTTCAATGGGCCAAACCAAGCCACCAACTAATCCTATCATTCATCTAATCCTAACATCCATATAATCCTAACATGCATCTAATCCTAGCATGCATCTAATAAAGTTTAAACAAGAAGGCCAATGTTTGCCAATAAGTTTGAAATTTCAAAAAAGCAACAAATATTAAAGCTCGGGAAGACAAATTCCCATGTGAGCATTAAAGGGCCTTTAGTCTTTCCACATGAGGAGATGCTTCGGTTGGTCAACGTCTCCAGCTTTAATCTCCCACTTCAAGTCATCCACGGTGTCCTCCAATTCTTCACACGAACCATGACCTACAAAAGAGACAAGTGTGTTAGTCAAATTGTGAACTCGGGTCTGGGATCGTGTAATGGGCCTACGGGGCACATCATCCTCCCCAGGTGATTGAGGATTTGACCTCAAATCCTTTAAATCAGGCCTATCGGAGTTTTCTTCATCGCTTATATAGGGTGAAAGGTCCATGACATTGAACGTTGCCGATACTCCGTAATCTCCAGGCAGTTCAATTTTATAAGCGTTATTATTGATCCGCTGCAACACCTTGAAGGGTCCATCCGCACGAGGAAGAAGTTTAGATTTTCTTTTGTCGGGGAATCTATCTTTTCGTAGGTGCAACCAAACTAAATCTTCTTCATTGAAGATAACCTCTTTTCGGCCTTTGTTTACTCGTTTGGCCACGCTCGCATTTCTCTTCTCGATAGCTTGACGCACGTTCTCATATAATTTCTTAATTTGTTCAGCCTTGTTTGCTCCTGATGGGTCGGCCAGTTCATTAATGGGTAACGGAACAAGGTCCAACGGTGTACACGGATTAAACCCATAGGTGTAACACCCCTAATACTGTACCCTTATTTTACCCGTATAAATTTTTCATTTTCATTTTTGTACTTATTTCTTTCCTCTACTGTAATTAAAACCTTATGCGGAATTTAAACTATGGTTGAAATCGGAACTGAATCGGAATTAAAACTGAACCTTACATGCATTTAAAACAAATCTTTATTAAAACTTAAAAGAAAACCTTTAAAAGAAAACTTTAAATTAAATTAAACAAGTGGGAGGGCAGAATTGGAACTCTGTCCTCAAAATGAAACAGGCGACCGATCTCTGCACTGCAGCAGAGATCGATCGCTGCCATGCATTACAGCAGGGGCGATCGATCTCTGCTGCAGAGCAGAGATCGATCGCTGCTAGCTGTGCAGCAATCCGACCGCTGCTAACTATAGCAGCGATCGATCTCTGCTCTGCAGCAGAGATCGATCGCTGAAAGCATGCAGCGATCCCTTCTCCCTTTCAGACTTCAAACCTCTAACACTTCGCATTTCACAAGCAGCGACCGATCTCTGCATTGCTGCAGAGATCGATCGCCGCACACTTTCAGTGCAACGGTCAGTGAAAACTTCAGCGACCACTTCAGCGACCACCTCCTGCTTCAATCGCCTTCACTTTTCTTTACACTGCTCTCTGGAATTCCAGAGAGCAAACACTTAACAATACTCTCTGGAATTCCAATTCCAGAGAGCGATTCATGCTACTGGAAACTCTCTGGAACTTGATTCCAGAGAGCAAACATTACTTAATTTAACACCAATTTCTTCCAATAACATCGACCAACTTTACAGCGGACTTTGCGAAATCCGACTACGTGGATGCATCTAAACATCGAGCATAACCGTATCAACCTAAAACCAATCAAAACATTTCCATAACATTCATTAAACAGTTTAAACCAAAACGTTTTACATACAATTATCAAAACGTTATCTAATCCCTATCCAGATCCAAACAACCTAAATATTCTATACAATTATCAACTCAAAACATCCCAAAATAACCCCAGAGTCCAGACATACATCCCCACGGGTCAGAAAGCGCCTCGACTACATAGCGCACTCCCACGGCCGTCATCCATCAACTGCATCAGACGGAGGAACGCCGTCCTCACCTGGTTCGATATCACCTAAGAGGTTACCTACACCATACAGACACATATGAGATATTGAAATCTCAGTAAGCTACGTAAATGCAGATGCATGCGTGCGTATGCCATTCAGAAATCATGCTCAGATTCAGATTACAGATACAGAATTACAGATTACAGATTCATTACGTCACAGACAGACAGAATTGTCACCGAGACCTCGACCCACTAACCCAAGGGGGCCCGTCCGGCGGTTGGACTACCCCGTGGGGTTAGAGAGGGGGGGTACACGCTTGCAACACGCACAGCCGTGCCTGAGCCCCATCTCGCATGACCAGAAACAGACAGATTACGTTTATTCATTCAGATTTCGTTACAGATTTCATTTCAGATATACGTTCCTTTTCTTAAAAACACGTGCAGAAATTCCTTTTCATGACTTTCGAAAACCGTGATGCATGAACAGTTCATATCAGCGGAAAGTAAACAAACAACATGCATACATTCATGGCAGTAAAGCAGAACCTATAAACAACTAACCTAACTACCCAACCAGAATAACATAAAACAAACAGTTCCTCGAGTATTCTCGAGACGACGACGGAGTATGGTGCAGACCTTTGGGTCAAAGTAAGTCACGAAAACTTACCTTGAGTGCGCTGGATCTCAAGCTTCGTCAACGGGAGTCGTGTGTCTGAGGAAAACACGATATTCGTAGTTAAAACCAATTTGAATTATAAACGTCCAAATTACAAAACCTTTGCTAAAGAATTCTCCTAAATTCTTCACTTAGCTAATTAAAGCTTTTCGAACATTAATTATAGCTCGATTATCCAAAATAACGAGTTTTCCCCTAAAACCCGAAAGTTTACCAATTTATAACTTTTTCGCAAATCGACTTTTCTTCGTCCAATAACGTTCAATACGTTCAATTTATACGTAATCACGGCTAACCTATTAATTACGAGTCCTAATTTCGACATTTTATCGAAACCCTAGTTTGCCGAAACGCTACAAATGTCGAAATAAAGCTATAAGATTAAAGGCACATACCGAGGGTAGCGAGAGAGGAAGAAAACGTGAAGGACGGAGGAAGAACGGAGGTCGGACGGAGGTCGGATTGTGAGGAGTCGCCGGCGCCAGGGAGAGAGCTCGCTCTCTGTCGTGGGAATCCAGGGAGAAGAAGAAGAGAATGAGTGAAAAAGAATGGTTTGTAATATTTTATAAATTGATTTTGTAAATTACTATTTTGCCCTTCTTTGATTTTTATATTGATTTCGTCCTTCGGTTCGTTAATCGTCCAACTATTCGGATCCTCGAAAGTTTCATATTTTTCCAATAACTTCTATTCATTGCCAGGGATTTATTAAAACTGTCCGTTCGCAATTTGGACCTCGTTTGCTATTTTTACGAGAACGTCTTTTACATTACGAAAACCGTATTTACTCGGAATACAGTGTTTGATCTCCGAAAATTTCCGTAAATTCCTTAAAATTCTAATCAATCGCTAGGATCGTAATGACGTTTTCTTTTCGTAAATCGGACCTGATTTGACATAATTACAAAAAAATGCCAATAATAATATAATAATAATATAATAAAAGGTCCGTACAAACCGGATATTACATTCTCCCCTCCTTATTCAGAATTTTGTCCACAAAATTAAATTACACAAACAGATCAGGATACTTAGTCATCATATCCTGCTGTCGTTCCCACGTCGCCTCTTCCACCTCGTGATTCCGCCATAGAACTTTGACTAGCGGAATTTCTTCGTTGCGTAGAATCTTGATGGAATGTTCCAAAATACGTACCGGCCTCACCTCATAGCTCAAGGTAGGCTGTATCTCGATCTCTGTAGCCTCCACAATATGCGATGGGTCACGTAGACATCTCCGAAGCATAGATACGTGGAATACATCGTGGATACTTTTCATAGAAGCTGGAAGCTGTAGTCGATAGGCCATCTTCCCGATCCTCTTCAGAATAGGAAAGGGCCCCACATAACGAGGGTTTAGCTCACCCCTCCTTCCAAATCTCGCAATGCCCTTGAACGGCGAAACTTTAAGATAGACTTCGTCGCCTTCTTCAAACTCCAGATCTCTCCGTCTGGTGTCAGCATAGCTCTTCTGCCTGCTCTGAGCTACCTCAATGCGCTGTCGGATAATGGCAATCTTATCTGCCGTTTGCTGTAAGATCTCTGGACCAACGATGCTGGCCTCGCCAACCTCGTCCCAATATAGTAGAGATCTACATTTTCGACCATATAAGGCTTCATACGGAGCCATACCGATAGTAGCCTGGAAGCTGTTGTTGTACGAGAACCCAATCAGGGGCAAATATCGGCTCCACGAGCCCTGAAACTCCAGCACACACCCTCTGAGCATATCCTCAAGAATCTGATTCGTCCTCTCCGTCTGACCATCAGTCTGAGGATGAAAGGCTGTGCTGAAATTAAGCTGAGTCCCCATAGCTTTATGCAAACTCTTCCAGAACCTTGATGTAAACCTCGGATCTCGATCCGAGACAATAGAAACCGGCACTCCGTGCAACTTCACAATCTCCTGTACATAGAGCTCCGCGAGCTGATCCATAGAAGACGTCATCTTCACAGGCAAAAAGTGAGCCGACTTTGTCAATCGGTCCACAATAACCCAAATGCCGTCATGGCCTCGCGTAGTCCTCGGGAGCCCCACAATGAAATCCACGGAGATCTGCTCCCACTTCTACTCCGGAATCGGCAGTGGTAACAGTGTTCCAGCGGGTCTCTGGTGCTCCGCCTTTACTTGCTGACATACTAGGCAGGTCCCAACGTACATGGCAACCTCCCTCTTTCATGTTCGGCCATCAGAAGTGCTGTCTCAAATCCCGGTACATCTTGGTACTCCCCGTAGTCAATGCACATCCTGAGGGTCCCGCCATTCCTCTTGACGAATAGAACAGGCGCACCCCAGGGTGAAACACTGGGTCGAATGAAACCTTTCTCCAATAACTCATCGAGCTGAGTCCTCAACTCACTCAACTCGGCTGGTGCCAACCGGTATGGGTTCTTAAACCTCGGTGCAGAGTTAGGATATACGTCAATAGTGAACTCAATCTCCCGGTCTGGTGGTAAACCGGGAAGATCATCAAGGAATATGCCAGAGAACTCTCTGACAACAGGAATGTCGCTCGGCTTCACTCCGCTGAGCAACTGACAATTAAAGACAGAGGCCAATAAATAGAGCACGCACCTTTGAACTGCTCGTTGACCTCTATGGAATAAGAAATAGGCGAGCTACTCAATCTGCTCATCGCCTGATAAGAAAACTCAGCTTTACCCGGAGGTCGAAAGGTGACAATCCCGGATCGACAGTCGATGGTGGCGTAGTGCTGCGCAAGCCAGTCCATCCCCAAGATAAGATCATAGTGCTCGATGCCCATAACGATAAGGCGAGCATAAAGGGTGCGATCCCCAACCGAGATAATATTGCCCTGGACAATACGGACCTGACTGCATACGCTCTCCTGAAGGTAGCATCACGCTATACTCGCATTCTGCTATCTCAGGCGCAAGCCTCAATCTCGATACACAAGTGGTGGAAATAAAAGAATGTGTAGCCCCCGTGTCTAGTAAAGAGAATACAGGAACACCAGTAACCAGTATAGTACCTGCTATCACGGCTGGCTGATCCTCGTTGTCAACATCTCCAGGCTCAATAAGTGCGAAGACCCTCGGCGTAACTCTCCTCTGATCTCCGCCTAACTGATCACGGCCCTGCAGCGGACAGTCTCTGACAAAGTGGCCAATATCTCCACATCTATAACACTTGTTCGTGCCAACTCGGCACTCGCCACCATGCTCCTTCTGGCACCTGGGGCACCATGGCATCGGAGGAGCCCCCTGTACTTGCTTTCCCTTGCCTCTATCGTTACCTCCTTCAAGAGGTCTCTTCACACCCCTAGGCTGTGGCTGAGGTGGCTGTGCTCTAGGCTGCCGTCCCTGATTCCGAGACTGAGGACGGATCTCTTGGAAGAAGCCCTTCGCTGGCTCCCTCGGTCTAACACAAGTGGCCCTGGCAGCCTCTATGTCCAGAGCTCTGGCTGTAACATCAGAATATGGCGCATCAATAATACCTGAGACTACCACGTGCATCCGAATCTCCGGATTAAGTCCCTCCATAAACTGATGCACCTTCTCCTCATTGTCGCTGACAAGGCGTGGTGCAAATCTAGATAGTGCATCGAACCTCCGAATATAATCAGCAACTGAACCGGTCTGCTTCAGCTGCATGAACTCGTTCCTCTTAGCCACTCTCATCGTGCGGCTGAAATACTTATCGAAGAATAGGAACTTGAATCGATCCCATGTCATAATAGATACGTCCGTCGTCACCTTGATTGAATCCCACCAGAAACGGGCATCCATCGCTAAGTGAAAGGTAGCATAAGCCACCTTGCTCCCGTTGCCGACCTCTGCGTAATTAGCATATCCTCCATAACTCGGATCCACTCCTCGGCACGTGTCGGATCCGATGACTGGCCCTCGAATACAGGAGGTCGTAGACTCTGGAACTTCTGCATGCCCTGATTGCTAGGAACCACTAAATCCTGGGCTCTCTGGGTCTCTCGCTGGGTCTCCCGATTTACTAAATCTGTAATTTGCTGCGCTTGCCGGTCCATATGCTGGGACTGGCGGTCATCAAGTCTGTAAGACGATCCATCGCGTCGTCTCTAGGATCTCTTCCTCGAACCATATTTATAAAAATCCTACAGAATTTAAACAAGTAATCCTAAGAAACTGAAATCAAATAAGCAGTAAGTAACAGACCTTACAGTTGATGAAGGATGTCCGAGTAGTGGCTGCGCAGTCGAGCAGTTACTCGGTACGTCCAATCTTGTAAGTGTTGTAATTGATGCGTTCTAAAACTTGGAATGGACCGTTTCCTCACGGTTGCAACTTGTTCTTTTGTTGTTCGGCAAATCTTTCCTTTCTTAAGTGAATCCAAACTTAATCTGTAGGTTCAAAAGTGACTTTCACTCGGCTTTTGTTAGCTTGCCCTGGATAGTGCTGATTTCTTTTGTCAATGTTGTCTCGTACCTTTACATGCAAATCCTTTACAAACTCGACTTTTTTCTTTCTATTAACATTATCAAACTCATTGTTAGGCAAAGGTAAAATATCAAGCGGAGTTAAAGTATTAAACCATAAACAATTTCAAATAGCAAATAAGTAGTAAAATAAACAGCTCTATTATATGCAAATTCTACATGAGATAAGCATTTCTCCCATAGTTTTAAATTTTCAAAATAATTTCTCTTAACAAAGTAGAAAATGTCATATTTACCACTTCGGTTAGTCCATCCGTTTGAAAGTATGGTACAGTAGAAAATAAAAGTTTAATATCTAGTTTATTCCATAAAGTTCTCTAAAAGTGACTTAAAAACTTAACGTCTCTATCACTAACAATGGTTATAGATAATCCATGTAAACGCATAATTTCTCTATAAAATAATTTTGCCACATACGTAACATAATTAGTCTTCTAACACGCAATAAAATGAGTCATTTTACTAAAACTATACAAAAAAAATGTTATCATTGCCTCCTTGTGTTCTACATTGTATGAAGTAATAAAAATATTTATATTTCATTGAAAAGAAATATGAAAACAGTAGTGAGTTTTTGTCCCGGGTTGGAAAGTTCAAAGAAAAATCGATGGAAAGAGAATGAATAGAGAGAGTAGGAGAAATCAAAAAGGTCTTAGCCCCTTTCACAAGTATGGAGTATTCATTTGCATGGTGGAAATAGCGACACATCGAATAATTGGTATTAAGAACTTTCAAAGAAAATTCTTAAAACTCAATGGAAAAGTATTTCTGATCTAGGGTAGGACTGTAACTTACATACATACTAATTATTCAAATCTGTTAACGTGGAGCATCTACAGACTAGTGTTCCAAAAAAAAGATAAATAGAACCCAAAGTAGCTGAGTTTGGAGAACAGAAGCCTATCCCATGGAAGAGACATTTTTCTACGCAGTTCTTTCCCTCGTCTTCCTCCTGCTTGCTTTCAAGCTTCTGCTGCCATACAAAAGAAAAAGCAACCTTCCTCCAGGTCCAACTTCTCTACCAATCATCGGCCACCTACATCTTTTGAAGCAACCACTTCATCGGACTTTTCAGATGTTTTCAGAAAAGCACGGCCATGTTATCTCCTTCAAGTTTGGCTCTCAGCGTGTAGTTATTGTTTCTTCTCCCGCCGCAGTTCAGGAATGTTTCACCAAGAACGACGTTATTCTCGCCAATCGCCCGAAATCGCTTGCAGGAAAGTACGTCGCCTACGATGACAAGACCATGGGGACAGCGCCGTACGGGGAACATTGGCGGAACCTCCGCCGAATTGGCGCCATCGAAATCTTCTCGACGAGCCGCCTCAACGCTTTTTCGGAGATTCGGAAGGACGAAGTCGAGCGGTTGCTGCGAAAGCTTTCCGATAATTCTCACAACGAGTTCTCGAAAGTAGAATTACAGTCTTTGTTTACGAAGCTGACTTTCAACATCGTGATAAGAATGGCGGCCGGGAAGAGGTACTACGGTGACGACGTGGCAGATGAGGAAGAAGCGAGCCGATTCAGAGATATAATGGATCGAGTCTCCTCCCTTCTGCAGAGCGTGCATCCGGTCGATGTCTTTCCAATCCTCAGATGGATCGATCCAACTGGTTACGAAAGGAAGTTAGAGAAGGTTGGTAAGAGAAAAGATGAATTTATGCAAGGTTTGATTGACGAGCATCGGAGAAGGAAGGAAGACTGGAGAAATTCCATGATCGATCATCTTCTATCTCTTCAAACGTCCGAACCTGAGTACTACAGCGACCAAATTATCAAAGGCTTTGTCCAGGTTTGCTGCTTTACCCTCAACTTCCTAATTTGACTTTTCATTTGACCATTTGAATTTAAACTTTAATTAAAAATATATTATACAAGTTAATAATTTATAGGGTAATTATGAAAATAACTCTCACTTGATTAACATAATCGCCTTTAAATTATCTTCCTTAACAAACTCGCTCTTAAAATATCCTCTATGGACAAATTAACCTTTGGCGAACTTTTGGCTTCCAATCTTCATTTTTCGTTAAACACTATAAGAGAGAATTGGAGCTCACTTAATTTTGATCAGGCTCCCACTCCAAAAGCTCTTGATTACCATTTCTCGATACTATATATAGTTTTTCATTTAGTATACCTCATGAAATATAAAAAATGATATCAGATTTAGATTGAAATTGTTACCACATATCTATTATTTTATAGGAAACTAATTTGCAAAACTTCGTGATTTTTCAAATTTTTATCATTTATTATAATTTTTTATCAAATAACTCATTCAAAATATGTATGCCATCTAATAATTTTGAAAATTTTACAAAAGACTTTATTTATACTTCCAATTAGAGTTGCAAAATCAATTTGCAAAAATAAAATACATATATCATCTAAAAGTTAAGGAAGCAAACTCAAATCAATTATCCCCGTTCTTAAAGAACGACCTCTCGTTCCTAAGAAATCACTTTGGAGCAGGACCTCGGTCGAATTTGAGTGGGCTCCCGTTTTCGATTACACATATTTCACAAAAAATGAAGATCGGTAGCCTGTTCAAAGAGACCTAAAGTCCACTAAAGATTAATTTGTTCAAGATGATACTTTAAGGGTGATGTTGTTAACGAACATAGTTTAAAGATGATTTTGTTAATCATTCTATACTTTGAGAGCTATTTCGATAATTATCATAATTTATATCATAAAATAATCTTTCACGTTTAAATAGTTTTAAATGTTTCTTGATTTTCATTGTTTAGAGTTCAAATTTTTTGTTATGAATAATTATAAAATTTAAGTTGTTGAGTGTAAAGAAATTCAATTATTTTTTGCTGTATTTCGAAAAAAATGTTAACTGGATTTTGGATATTTATATGTTATTTTTAAATATAGAGATACCAAATAAGTGCCATATTTAATTGCTACCCATTTTGTCCGTTCATTAAAGCATGTCATTTTGAAATAATTTTCTAATTTCATAACTTTTTTAATTCTATTTTTGCATTTAAATGTTCTGTTCATTATATATCTCATTTTTAAGAAAAATATTATGCATTATTTTTTAATCTTACAAGATACCTACATTTAATATCATGTTGAGAGGACCATTTCACCCTTTTTTTGAAGACATTTACTTTATATTATATTTAAGCTTATATGATATAAAATTTTGATTTGATACTTAGGAAATGACTATTCCGTCCTCTTCTGCAGGACATCATTTTCGCTGGGACAGATACAACTTCGATCGCTCTAGAGTGGGCCATGAGTAATTTACTAAACAACCCAGATGTATTGGAAAAAGCTAGGGCCGAGTTGGATTGCAAAGTGGGTGAACGATTAGTTAACGAACCAGATCTTCTAAATCTACCATACCTGGGTGGAGTCATTTCAGAGACCCTCCGACTTTACCCACCGGCATCCCTCGGTGTGCCTCATTTCTCCTCCGACGACAGCACAATAGGAGGCTATGATCTGCCTCGTCGAACGATGGTACTAGTCAATATATGGGCCATACAAAGGGATCCTGAATTGTGGGACGAACCGACGAAGTTTAAGCCAGAAAGATATGAAGCTGAGATGGGAGATGAAATGACATATAAGTTTATACCGTTTGGGTTTGGGAGGAGAGCTTGTCCTGGATCTGGACTAGCGCAACGAGTATTAGGATTGGCCTTGGGATCGTTGATTCAGTGTTTTGAGTGGAAGAGAGTTGGTGAAGAAGAAGTTGACATGGCTCATGGTACAAACGTTTTCCTGCGCAGGCGTACGCCATTGGAGGCCATGTGTAAAGCTCGCCCTATCATGGATAAGCTTTGTTCCTGAAAGACGCTTGCTGCTTTAAATGGTTACTTACAAAGTTTACTCATTTCCTTGAAAATGGCGCATGAATTTCAGCATTACAGTTGTAAATATGAGAGGAGATTCCAGCTTTTGTTTTAAAATAACTATTACGCTTGATTTTCCCTTTTTGAGATTAATATTTGGTTATTTTCTTGGTATGTCATTGGAGGGAATAGATAGTTAGAAAAAAAAAATTGAAATATCTCTTTCTCTCTCACGAGTCGTGTAATAAGAACAGGGAAAAATGCCACCCATGATAAATGAATGATTAACAATAGACTCTCGGTAGATTTATTAATCATAGAAAAAAACATTGGGCTTGTACATCTGTTCAACAAAAATATCAATATAGTATAATATTTAAATTCCAAATAAAATATTTTGTTCATAAATATAAAACCATCATAATATAGTTATACAGATAGTATCAAATAAATGAAAATCTAGAATAGAAAAAACTATGAAGTAGCAAAAAAAAAAAAAAAATCACAAGAAATGATAAATGAACTAAATAATGAGCTAATCACTCATTCACCCATGCTTGTCTCCTTATGCAAGTCCTGAAAAAATGTATTTAGGGCGAGTTAACTTTAATTAAATATAGATTTTATGTCATATAGTTTGATAACTCTTGAAAAAGAGTTATTATATCATTTTATTTTACTTAAATAAAGAAAATTCTAATGTGTTTTACGTGTTGGTGCAAATCAGCATTGAAAAATATTCAAAAGACTAAAATAAAGTCAAACTTTATGTAAATGCAAAGATTTGCATATGAGTTGGCAATTGTATTTTTGGCAATATATATTAATATTTATGGAGATAATATGTTAATTTCATTATTTTCCAATTTGATGATTTAATTCTTGGTGATCAAGAAATAGCCGATTCTGTTTATTGGATGGCGTCTGGTCAACAACCATGATGATTATGTGGAAGAGAAAATTAAGGAAACAAGAATATTAGGGAAGTTATCAAAAAAGCTATATGCACTTGTTTTTTGGAAATGTTTTATTTGGGAAGGCAATTTGATGGAAACTTTACCAAATCTGCTGGGCCTTGAGTTTCCATGGTTGATAGGATACTTTCCTAATTTATTGAACGAATATTTGATGTGTTGGAGCGACTTTCCTAATGTGTCACACAAGGTGTCACACAACCATATTTGTAAGATTTGTTTTCCTTAATTCTTGCGGCGCCATATCTGACTTGGAAACTGAACGAATTGAAGATATGGAAGTAACCAAAGCTATTTAAGGTTTTCGTTCTCTGTGAAAACTTACTGTCGACGAAATTTTTGTTTTACACGTGAGAAGATTTCTTCGTTCTTCCAAGCCGTCAACTTTCTTTCACTCCCTATGTTTCTGCATATGGGTTTGTGATTGTTTTACACACTCGACCTAATCTGTGGATTTCATCGTTCTACTGAGTGTGTTGTGTATTGCATCAGAAGACTTCGATCTGGTGTTCCAGGAGGTGTCCCAGGAGGCAATATTCTTTGTTCTTCATTGAAGCTCAGTCTCGGGAGGAGACAGGATCCGAACTCAGGAGGAGTTCTGTTTCTTAGACAAGGGGAACTTGTCGTTCTTGATCGTGGGCGAGGGGATCTTGCCGTAACACGGATTCCGGGAGGAATCAACAACGAGGGGATCTTGTTGTTATCTATATCTCGGGAGAGGTCGTTCTAAAGTCGAGGGGATCTCGCAAAAACAGTTTCCTTGGGGAAGTTAGCTAGAGGCGGCGATAAAGATAAGAGGGAGTCTTTATTTGTATAAGTCCGATTGTCTTGTAACTTTGTGAACTCAAGAAAATGTTTTTATATCTGGGCGTGGCCCCGCAGACGTAGGCTGGTTGCCGAACTGCGTTAACAACCTCTTGTGTTATTTATTTCCGCAGTTTTATATTGTCTTTCATTGCACTATAAATCGGTGTCACCTGTAACACCCTGTGTGACACCGCATATCTAATCGTAATCTTTCACTTTATAGACAAAGATCATGTAACGACCCCGGCCAGGAGCCGTCACGTGTTCATATCCTTTCATTAATCGTTTGCTTGACTTTTACTATTATTACATTCACTTACTATCTCTCAACAGACTTTCACCTTTTACATATATTTTTTTTTTCTAAACTGGTAATAGAGACGCAGAACCATTAAGGAAGACGAACCCTCTCGTGCCCGACTTCCCACGCCTCGTCGGCTCAAACTTTCACAGAGTCGAGCGACTAGACTCGGTCATTGGTTTCTTGACAATTTCGGGAAAAGAGGAGGTGCCCTCAATTCTCTTAACATAATACCACTCGGGTTTGCATGGGTTGCATGCGTTGACAACCCTCAGAAATTTAGTCGTCCGGTCATCACGTGCATTACGCGTGACTCGCTTAACATCGCCTAAAAGGAGACATCTTCCGGTGGGCACGTGGGTCTCGCATGCTAAATTAAAACATCATCCGGTCGCTAATCGACAAAACACATTTTACATCTTCCGGTGGGCACGTGGGTCTCGCATGCTAAATTAAAACATCATCCGGTCGCTAATCGACAAAACACATTTTACATCTTCCGGTGACGTCATCCGGAGGACTAAACCATCATACAACTATCCTTCGGCATCTGCCGATGACGTCAACCGGAAGACTAAACCATCAAACAATTCACCTTCGGCATCTGCCGATGACGTCAACCGGAAGACTAAACCATCAACAACTATTCTTTCGGCATCTGCCGATGACGTCAGCCGTAAGACTAAACCATCAAACAATTAACCTTCGGCAGCTGCCGATGACGTCAACCGGACGATTGCCTCATCCAGCTTCCGTCTTACGGTAGAGAACACTAAATCATCAAATGACTCCTCCCAACAGAAAGAAAACACAACTCATTCAAAATGCATATAGCGGAAGACTTAAGCAACAGATCATTTATAAATCTATATAATCATTCCCTGACTCAGTGATCCACTAGACAGTTTCAAAGCTCAACGTTTTAAAATAATCTCATTCTACTTAAGCTACCATATCCTTTAACATACTGTAACATAAGAGTCTTAACCAGGGGTCATAAATCGCCTCTCCAGTCCCGCACTGTCACCTTGAGCATCCTCCAGCAACCAGCCTTAAGCATCCTCTTTGAACATAACATCCTCACCTGAACCTTCTTCACCTACACCATAAGGTTTAACTATAAGCCTAATGCTTAGTAAGGAATGCATGCTGACAGATATACATGAGTACACAATTTAAAGAGACATAATTCATAAACCATTCTTCATTCATGTTCATCTTTATCATTTACATAACATGTATTAAGGCAGGGAACGAGGGAGGAAGACAGGGGTACATAGTCATTTGCCTATCGCGGCAGTCGTACATAATCATTTGCCTATCGCGGCAATCATGATACATCACTCGGCCTCCCCAGTGGGAGAATTCGCGAGCCATACATATCATTAACTCGGCCTCCACCAGTGGGAGATTTCGCGAGTCGTACATATCATTAACTCGGCCTCCACCAGTGGGAGATTTCGCGAGTCATACATATCATTAACTCGGCCTCCACCAGTGGGAGAATTCGCGAGTCATACATAACATAGTCTTTCCCCGCTCTGCACTTAATCTTGGTTACATTTGCTTTTCATATTCTCAACTTAATCATAACAGGGACACAGTGCATAGACATAAAGTTCATAGAGAGAAGTCATATCATGAGGACAAGTAAAACATCCTGTAACTTTACATTTACTTACACAACTTCTTCATATCGTGGAAATAACAGATCATAGTCAATAAGCTAACATCTCAGTGATTTCCTAATACCCTTGCGGTGTAGGGCCCTAGTGGCCGGAAATCTTAATACATTCACTTACCTGGATTCCTTAGCAATCCGAACTTCCTCTCTTTAACTTCTTCACCTAAAACATGTACATTACAGTAGTTAAAACAAAGTCCTAGTAGTCCTAATCATAAACCATCCTAGGATCTAATAGCTAAAGTCATTCCGATTCCTCTGTTTGACACACTGCAGTCTGAAATCCGAAACTAGGTGGACAGGTTTTACCATTGATTAAATCCGAGTTGGTTACTTAAAATGCTCAGAATCGATTCGGGATGACATTTCTACTCCCAGATTTTAAAAGGTCATAAACTACTCGGCCACTGCTAAAAAAATCCGAACTCAGTGCCGAGCTGAAAACAGAGCTCTATTTACTAATGAATGACTACATTGTCCATTTCATACCTCGGGTGTGGATTTGCAGAGAAGAGCAAGCTCGAAACCAGCCGTCGGTAAAGGGAAGTTCTGGTAGCCGAGAGCAAGAACTTGGGAAAGAAGGAATCGCCGAGAGGGAATGTCGGCTACAGTGGCAATAAATGAGATTTAAGGTTTCCATTTCCTATTTATACTTAATCCATCAATTCTAATTACAAAACTGCCACCCAACCTAGTTTTACTCAACTTGTAATAAATTTGTCTTAACATTAAATTTAAATCATAAAGGTTAAATAAGAGGGTGACAATGAAAATGGTCAGAAAATCACCTGGCCGAAATGTCGGGTGTTACAGATCACAAACAAATTCAAAAGAATTAAACGTGAAAATTTTGTAATCTAATTATTGCAAGTGCACGATTTCAAGTTTTATAGCATAACAATAAGAAGGGTTATTAAATCCACATGGAATATATAATTTATTATAAGATATGCTTTATAAATTCAAAGAAAAATAATTGATTATTTGTACAATTTTAAATTTACATATATGTTGATATATATGAGATTAAATTTAAAAAATAATAATCACATCAGTCTATGACTTATATTTGAAGTATATGATCTTTAAATTAATAAAGTCATAAATACAGAATACTTCGTTGAGAACATATAGTCATATCTCAACTATATATTTAGTGACATAAAGTGATTGTATTTTTTAGGACTAGATCAGATGAAATTATATTACCCTTATAATATCCGTTAAATGAAGAACAATTAATTTTATCATAATGATAGTCATATATATATGATCTTAATTCATTGTATTTAGTAGACTCCTATTTAATTTCAATTTATTCTTTGATTTACTGGGTATAGTTTTGTACGTGCTACATTATATAAACCTTGTATTTTGAGAATAAAATAAATGAGTAGCTGATAATACTATATTGATACAATGAAATTTATAATACAAAATTTCCTTGTTTGTTAGTTCAGAGATTGAATAATTAACGTACAAATTCATAAATATTGTGAATTAATTATTTAATTAAGAACTAATGGTAGTCAAAGATAAGGATATAATATGAGAGGTTAACGGATTTTATACCTAGCTCTATTACGAATTTTAATAGAGGATGAATACATATTTGATGACTATATCAATGAATATCACTTTGAGTAAATATACTCTATAGTTCTAAGAGTGCAACTCTAGATATTTAATGAAATTACTTTAGAGTTAATAATTGTGTTAATTAATATAAAGAATTTATATTAATTAACAAATATTATTGAAGCTTAGGACTATAGGTCCATTAGTCCCTCTGTCATCTTTTATCACTATTCAAATTTCTATTTTACAAGAAAAAATATATAAATGATTAATTATGATTAATAATTTATAAACACTCAAATGATTACGATTCAAAATACATAAATAGTTTTTATATTTTGAATTCAATATAAAATGTCTCATTAGAAGAAATTATTTTAAGAGATTTTTGAAATTTGATTGAAAAATAGATCTGAAGAATCTGATCAGATAGATTTGATCTACAATCGATTTATAGTTTGTTTAAAAACTTAAAATAGATCTAGAAAATCTCATAAGATGAGATTATCTTGAAAAATTATTTTCATAAATATATTCTAAAAACTTTTTTTAGATTTTATAATTAATCGATAAATTTAATTTATTAGATTAATGAACTGCTAATGAAATCTAGTAGATTTGATTAGTTATGATTTATTTTTAAAATTTAGTTTTTATTAAAATAAATTTGAAAAATTTGTTAAATAGAGATCTATAAAAATGTCAAATGTGATTTGACAAAGAAGCGAGAGATCTAATCCTTTCCCATATTCGTTTTTAGGAAAATATTTTCTAATATTGAATAGAGACGTCTTATGTGTTGAGAATACGTCTTTTCACAAATATAAGAGTGTGTTATTCTCGTAAGTTTGATGTCCACACATCAGGAATTTAAGTGAAAAGATTCTCAGAGAAGACTCGACGGTTTCAAAGTCTTCGAAAAATACTTGATGCTGAGTTAAGGCTGTTAAGATCAGACGAGAGTACCTGACCAAAATATGTTTCTCAAAAAGGAATTTTCTTTTGTAAGCGTGTCAGGACATTGCTTCTTAGAAAGAGTAACTCCATGACAAGAAGGTAAATTATTACCCTTATTAGAGTTCTACATCGAATATCTGACAAGCATCTTGCCAATATACAATGCCGGAGACAAGACTAACAATTTATTCTTGCGATCTCTAAAAAGTTGAATCCCAATAATATAGCTCGCTTATCCAAAATCTTTAATTTGGAATTGCTTAGCCAACCAAGCTTTTATGTCCGATAATAAATCTACATTATTCCAAATAAGTAGAATGTCATCGACATAAAGTATTAAATAAATCACTTGCTTCTCTTTGAGGAGCTTGTATACACAAGACTCAACAAGACATTGCAAAAATCAATAAGATTTGATCGCATAATCAAATCTCATATACCATGACTTGGATGCTTGCTTGAGTTCATAAATAGACCTACACAATTTATAACATTTTTGTTATGTATCTTGTGCTATGAAACCTTATGGCTGCTTCATGTAGATAGTCTCCTCAAGATGACCAATCAAAAAAGTCGTCTTAACGTCCATCTGCCAAATCTCATAATCATAATGAGCAGCTATGAAAAGCAGAATACGAATAGACTTTTAAGCATTGCTACTGGTGAGAAAGTTTTTTCATAGTCAATGTAACACCCGGCATTTTGCCATGTGATAGTTTTTCTGAGTCATTTAGGCGGGATTAATATTATATTAATACAATGTGTGTTTTGGGTAAATTGTTGGTGTAATAGTGGAGAACCAAACTAATGAAGAACCAAAACATAACAATATGGTTAAAAACATACGGAAGGGCATAATAGGTAAGAATTAAGGTGGTTGGGAGGATGCAAGTGGATGACTGACATTTGGCAACTTGTTGAACAAGACATACTCCTCCTCCTGCGTGAAACCCTCTTCACTCTATTCTCTGCTCTTTCCATTCTCTCCTCAGCACTCTCTCTTCCAGTCGACAAACAACCATTGAAGTTACTTCGATCTCCTCAGTTCTTTTCTGTTTCTCTGCTAAGGTAAACATCTACTAATGCTAACGAGTTTGTACAAGTTTAATGTGAGTTTTTACTGAGGTTTAGGGTTATGATATTTAGAGAGAACTCACTGTTTTTGGATGAAAACGCGTTAGTTTGTTTTCCAAGGGTTTGAAAGGAGTTGCTGCTGATTCTACTAAGTATTAGTTAGCATTTGCAGCTTGATAATTTTTCCTTCATGCACATCATAGGTTCGTGCATCACCGCAGTTCCCGAGCAAAGACTTGCAACTCTTCAGCAAATAGGTAAGTTCATATCTGTAGGTTGGCCCTTAAGGCCCTACATTAAGGAGGTACTAGGAATGATTTCCGTTGGGTGTCTTCGGGTAGAAGGATTAGAGTTAAGTTCTGTGTTCCCTGTAATGTTTCTGTTGTTTTAATTGTTGATATCTGCTGTTTAAGTTGAAGCACTGTACTCGATCATGCATACACGATTTTACTGAAACACATGCAAAGGTTTTCTGTACACGGCTTTGAACTTAAGAAAGATAAAATCTGACTGTCTGAAATATACCGGTTAAGTGTGAGACGGGGACTGGCACTCTGTTCTGTTCTGATTCTGTACTGTTTTCTGTTATGTGCCTGATAGCGCACCGTGCCTGATAGTGCACTCACTGTATCGCCAGATCCCCTATAAGCTCCACTTATACCTCACTGTCACTGGAAGATAATGTTCTGTACTGTTACCGTATTTCTGAAAAGTTCATGCATAGCATATGCATCACTGCATTTATTTTTGATATGTTCTTACTGAGCTCTAGGCTCATAGTTGAACTCTCTGATGTAGGTACGGAACCAGTGGATGAGGACTCTGTGCCTCAAACTGATGAATAGGTGGTTGGTGGCTCGAGCTCTGCGGGGTTAGTTGTTGCAGCCAGACACATTCTGTACAGAGGTCTAAAATTTTAAGTAAAGTTTATGTCTGTAAATTTTGGAAAAATTCTGGTGTCTGGTTTTGAAACTCTGCTATAGTCCGGGTGTGTTTGTTTTAAAAACTCTGTTGGAAATTCTGTTAGGAAATTTTATAAGGTATAGGTTCTAATGATCGAGCTTCAAACCTCTGTTTGACAATTGATAGTTGTATCCTGAAATATTTTGTTGTTGATGTATTTAAAACCCCTGTATTCGACAGTTGAATTCTTGTTCTGAAGTATTCTGGAATTGTTTGGAATATTTTCTATTTTAGGGTGTGTATGGATTATCTCTGATTTTAGAGCCATTCATACAGTTTGTTTTCTTGAACCCCTGTCACTTGTAAAGCATGATTCAAAACTTTGTTTTGAATCGGGTTTTGGAGGTCTGAAACCTGTATGCCTTCTGTTTTGAGGTTCCCTGTTTATACGTTTTCCTGTCAAAAGTTGTCGAACTTTGCCTAAAAAGCTATATCTTCCGATTAAATCTTCCGCCCAGTTTTACTCAGCTTCTACCGCTGAACACTGTTCATGTTTTTGTCTTATTCACTTCTACCGCTGTTTTATTCATTTCTGCCGATGAACAGTGTACATCTGCCCTTGTTAAAAATTCACATTTCCCCGCTACGTTGAAAAACCTCTTCTACTGATGACACTGTACATGTTTTGTCGTAAACCACTTCTACCGATTGATACTGTACACTTTTGTCGTATTCACATCTACCGATCCCTTTAGAAATTTCATCTGCCGCTGCCCGCTGTCCGATTATTTCACTGCCTTCGAAAATCATGTCCACCGCTGCCCGTTTTCTTTAGAAATCACTTCTGCCGCCTGACATCATCCAATATCTACCGTCTGACGTCATCCCCGCTTCTGCCTTCTAAACTACTTCATCCGATAGACTTCTTCCGCCAGTCTTCTGCGTATAGTTTTCCCGCCTGTATTTCCTGTTTATTCTGTCTATTTATTTTCATCGATTCCTTTCCGTTCTCTGTTTTACTCTTTCCCTTCTGTTATTCATTCCCGAATGTCCATGGTTTCTGTTATACATTGTAGTCCTCCTCAGTATGTTTCTTCTCCAGTTTTAGTTTCTCTTAATATCTTTGTCTTCCTGCTTTCCTTCTGTCACTCTTTTTGTATTCCGACACCCTCTCTCCCTCTGTGTATAGTTTTGTAAAGGTTCAGTCTGTTCATTTATGTTCAAAAGAAAATAGTCACCGTTTCCCGTTAACTGTCCCGGAGTGACGGCTCGAATTCTCTGACCCCGATCGGGAACGGAAATCGGGCTGTCACAGTCAATCCATTCCTTTTGGGTATAACCTTTAGCCACCAGTCTAGCTTTGAATGTCTCTACATTTCCGTTTACTCCAAATTTCCTTTTGTAAATCCATTTACACTTAATAGGTTTTATCCCTTTAGGTAAATCTACAAAATCTCAGACTGAATTGGAATACATAGATTCTATTTCAAGTTTCATAGCTTTAAGCCATACTTTTTTGTCGGAGTCTTTTATTGTACATCTATATGTCAATGGATCATCCTTCCCATCATCAGTGATAGCAACTTATGCTTCACTATCGTGTCGATATTGAGATGGTAGTCTTACTACCATTTTGTTATGACGATGTGTAATGATAGGCTGACTAGAGAAAGTGGTGTTTTCTGTACCTCGTGGATCAACAACTATTGTTGTAACAGGTCTAATCTAATCAGATAGAATCTCTTCTAAGACAATTTTTCTATGAGGTTTGCAATGTGTTATATAATCATGTTCTATGAATGTGGCATTTGTCGATACAAATACATTATTATCCTGATGACTATAAAACAAATCTCCTCTTGTGCCTTGCGCATATCTAACAAACATGCAAACCTTAGCTCTTGGTTCCAGCTTCCTAGTCTTACCTACTAGCACATGTGCTACACAACTCCACAACTTTAAAAGGGTTTTAGGTATAAACTTAGATGGAACTACATTAAGTATTAGGCTGCTGTTTGTAAAACATATCCCTAACATGATTTTGGAAGAGTTGAATAGCTCATCATGGATCTTACCGTATTAAGCAATGTTCGATTTCTTCTTTCAGCAACATCATTTTGCTGAGGCGTGCCTGGTACTGTTAGTTGGGATACTATCTCATATTCTAACAGATAATCCTTGAATTCACTATCAAGGTACTCACCTCCTCGATTTGATCGAAGACACTTGATAGTCTTACCTAATTGGTTCTGTACTTCAGCTTTAAATTCTTGAAACTTTTTAAAAGTTTCAGATTTAAGTTGAATTAGGTAAGTATATCTATATCTAGTGTAATCATCTATGAATGTCACAAAGTACTCATAGCCACCTCTGGTCTGTGTTGATATTAAGCCACATACATCTAAATGTATTAGCTCAAGTGTTTCTTGAGCTCTTTGGCCCTTTCTAATAAAGGACCTCTTGGTCATTTTATATAACGCCTCGAAAACCCACCCAGGTTCCCGGTGCGCACAGGGACTACTCTGATACCATAACTGTAACGCCCCGAGTCTCCATGACCCGGTTTGCTACAGGGACTACTCTGGCTAACAAAACTCTCCCAACTATCCCACTCGCTTTAACCTCCAACTCTGGAAATACCCTCCAATAAAACTCACGCAGCATAATTAAAACTAACCTCCCGAAGTTCTCTTATATCTTACCTAGCTGCCTAACTTACTAATTTCCCTTAATCCTACCCAGTAGGCACCACGGCGTCCCTCCCTGAAAATTTGGACAGAGTGACGCCTAAAAATGGTGCTACAAAAATGCTAAGTACCAACATAAAAACCAATCCTCAACCAATCAAGAATATTCCTAACCATCTAACCAACTTACGAAATCTCCAACAATCATCAAATCGCCGAGAAATGCTATCAACCATAACGAAGAAAATCCACAATACAGGGTGATACATCACCCTGAGCTATGACTATATACAACAAATACAAATACCCCCACAAAAGACAAAAAGTCCTACTCCCTATCAACACTGTGCCACGGCTCCTCTTGGGTCGGGTCGCCCTAACACTGCCATCAACCGGGGCCCTGGTCGCACACCACCAACTGTCATCTACTCCTGGTCAGACTCTTGGTACACACCCTCCTCCACTACGGCACCTACACCACAGAACACATTGTAAGCCCAAAGCTTAGTAAGTAGAGTGCTAAAAAAAATATAAACGTGAAGCATGAAAACTAGTTATGCAATCTTAACACATGCACGTCTCTACACACGTTGTCATCACCTCACCATATCGCATCTCACCGAGGTTTGGAATGCAACCACACTGGGCAGTTGGTCCGTACACCGCACTGTTTACCAGCACGTCACCGCCGTCCCAGTTCCTCCAGGAACGGGGTCCACAAGTCCCACCCAAACCCCTGCACCGCACTGTTTTCCTTTGTAACGGTCCCCGAGGCGTTACGTATCGTCATCCCTCGGTTTTAACCTTGACAACGTGGCGTTACGTCCCGCCGTCCCACGTAGTCAGGTGGCCCCGTACTCACGATATTCGGTTTTAACCTCGACCACGTGGCGCTACATCCCGCCGTCCCACGTAGTCAGGTGGCCCCGTACCCACGATCTTCTCCCCCCTAACTCGACTCGAGATGCAACTACATTGGGTAGTCAGTCCGTATACCGCACTATTTACCGGTACGTCGCCGCCGTCCCGGTTCCTCCAGAAACAGGGCCTACAAGTCACACCTCAGCCACTAACTCATGTCCACACCGTACCTTACCTCCTCTACTCTCCCTCTATGCTTAAAACATGCTCAAAATATTTTTCGTAGCTTTTAAACATGATGCATGCTGACCATAACCAACTAACTACGACTCCACATACCCCTCGCATCACAAATGTACTTACGATCCACGACCTGCACAAGACTCACAACTTGCATACCATGACCAACTAACGACGACTTCACAACCATATCACATCACACACGTACCTACGACTCACAACCTGCATACCATGACCAACTAACGACGACTTCACATCCACATCACATCACACACGTACCTACGACTCACAACCTGCATACCATGACCAACTAACGAGGACTTCACATCCACATCACATCACACACGTACCTACGACTCACAACCTGCACACCATGACCAACTAACGACGACTTCACATCCACATCACATCACACACGTACCTTCGACTCACAACTTGCACACCATGACCAACTAACGACGACTTCACATCCACATCACATCACACACGTACCTACAACTCACAACTTGCACAAAACTCACAACCTGCATACCATGACCAACTAACGACGACTTCACATCCACATCACATCACACACGTACCTACGACTCACAACCTGCATACCATGACCAACTAACGACGACTTCACATCCACATCACATCACACACGTACCTACGACTCACAACCTGCATACCATGACCAACTAACGATGACTTCACATCCACATCACATCACACACGTACCTACGACTCATAACCTGCACACCATGACCAACTAACAACGACTTCACATCCACATCACATCACACACGTACCTACGACTCACACCTGCATACCATGACCAACTAACGACGACTTCACATCCACATCACATCACACACGTACCTACGACTCACAACCTGCATACCATGACCACTAACGACGACTTCACATCCACATCACATCACACACGTACCTACGACTCACAACTTGCACAAAACTCACAACCTACACACAACTGACCCACAACCTGCACAAGACTCACAACCTACACACAACTGACCCACAACCTGCACAAGACTCACAACCTACACACAACTGACCCACAACCTGCACAAGACTCACAACCTACACACAACTGACCCACAACCTGCACAAGACTCACAACCTGCATACCATGACCAACTAACGACGACTTCACATCCACATCACATCACACACGTACCTACGACTCACAACCTGCATACCATGACCAACTAACGACGACTTCACATCCACATCACATCACACACGTACCTACGACTCACAACCTGCATACCATGACCAACTAACGACGACTTCACATCCACATCACATCACACACGTACCTACGACTCACAACCTGCATACCATGACCAACTAACGACGACTTCACATCCACATCACATCACACACGTACCTACGACTCACAACCTGCATACCATGACCAACTAACGACGACTTCACATCCACATCACATCACACACGTACCTACGACTCACAACCTGCATACCATGACCAACTAACGACGACTTCACATCCACATCACATCACACACGTACCTACGACTCACAACCTGCATACCATGACCAACTAACGACGACTTCACATCCACATCACATCACACACGTACCTACGACTCACAACCTGCATACCATGACCAACTAACGACGACTTCACATCCACATCACATCACACACGTACCTACGACTCACAACCTGCATACCATGACCAACTAACGACGACTTCACATCCACATCACATCACACACGTACCTACGACTCACAACCTGCATACCATGACCAACTAACGACGACTTCACATCCACATCACATCACACACGTACCTACGACTCACAACCTGCATACCATGACCAACTAACGACGACTTCACATCCACATCACATCACACACGTACCTACGACTCACAACCTGCATACCATGACCAACTAACGACGACTTCACATCCACATCACATCACACACGTACCTACGACTCACAACCTGCATACCATGACCAACTAACGACGACTTCACATCCACATCACATCACACACGTACCTACGACTCACAACCTGCATACCATGACCAACTAACGACGACTTCACATCCACATCACATCACACACGTACCTACGACTCACAACCTGCATACCATGACCAACTAACGACGACTTCACATCCACATCACATCACACACGTACCTACGACTCACAACCTGCATACCATGACCAACTAACGACGACTTCACATCCACATCACATCACACACGTACCTACGACTCACAACCTGCATACCATGACCAACTAACGACGACTTCACATCCACATCACATCACACACGTACCTACGACTCACAACCTGCATACCATGACCAACTAACGACGACTTCACATCCACATCACATCACACACGTACCTACGACTCACAACCTGCATACCATGACCAACTAACGACGACTTCACATCCACATCACATCACACACGTACCTACGACTCACAACCTGCATACCATGACCAACTAACGACGACTTCACATCCACATCACATCACACACGTACCTACGACTCACAACCTGCATACCATGACCAACTAACGACGACTTCACATCCACATCACATCACACACGTACCTACGACTCACAACCTGCATACCATGACCAACTAACGACGACTTCACATCCACATCACATCACACACGTACCTACGACTCACAACCTGCATACCATGACCAACTAACGACGACTTCACATCCACATCACATCACACACGTACCTACGACTCACAACCTGCATACCATGACCAACTAACGACGACTTCACATCCACATCACATCACACACGTACCTACGACTCACAACCTGCATACCATGACCAACTAACGACGACTTCACATCCACATCACATCACACACGTACCTACGACTCACAACCTGCATACCATGACCAACTAACGACGACTTCACATCCACATCACATCACACACGTACCTACGACTCACAACCTGCATACCATGACCAACTAACGACGACTTCACATCCACATCACATCACACACGTACCTACGACTCACAACCTGCATACCATGACCAACTAACGACGACTTCACATCCACATCACATCACACACGTACCTACGACTCACAACCTGCATACCATGACCAACTAACGACGACTTCACATCCACATCACATCACACACGTACCTACGACTCACAACCTGCATACCATGACCAACTAACGACGACTTCACATCCACATCACATCACACACGTACCTACGACTCACAACCTGCATACCATGACCAACTAACGACGACTTCACATCCACATCACATCACACACGTACCTACGACTCACAACCTGCATTCCCTAACTACCCTAGTTTAACCAGCCAAAAGGAAAATTAAAACAAACGACCGTAGCTAGATCAAAACCCCCAAAAACATAACCGGGCCTTAAGGTTCAAAATTCCCTCTTTTGGTTTTTCATTGATTCTTACCCGTTTCCTTACCAATCAACCACCTTCACCCTCAAATAGCATAATCTAACCAAAATCCCGAGGTTACACACAGTAAAAACTCGAAATGCTCGAACAGGGCTTGCTGCTTTTTGCCCAAACAGGGCTCTTCACGACCAAGCTACCATAGCCAGTCCAAGGGTCAGCAAACCCACGCCGGAAGCAGTCAATTTCGACCGGCGATCGGAGCCCAAACCAACTCGTCACCCTCGGCCACGAACAAAACCGAAAACAAGGCAAAAAGAGGACTTACCGTTCGGTCCTGTGCGCGAAAACGGCAAAAAATGGCAACCTAGAATCGCCGACGTCGTTTGGCCTGAGAATGCTGGAAAAACTGTAACACCCGGGAAATTCCTATAACGTGCGTAGCCTTAGATTGGACGGTTATGGGAGCATAACAAGGACCCTAGAATTTATTCTAAATATGTGAGTTACAAGAGGAGACTTAGGTGTAACTATAAAATAGAGTAGGTCATTGGTGTATTGTGTGTGTTAAGTTAAATGAAAATTGGATTGATTAAAAAGTAAAGTTGAAAGTCAAATTTTTATTACCATTCAAGTATCAAATAAATGAGGGAACCTTTTGAAAAGTCAAAAGAAATTAAAGAAAAGGGTGATGTTCACGAAGAGAAAGGAAAGGGATAAAGAGAATAGATGAAAAGAAAAGTGGAAAGTAGTTGAAAAGTCAATAGAATAAAAGTGAAGGAAATTATGCAAAGTTGAAAAGTCAAATTGTGAAGTTAAAAAGAATGGAGCATTCCAAGTGAGTGAGAAGAGAAAAAGGTGAGTGGAGGGTTAGTTTATAAAATTTTATTAGTTGTGGTGGAAATTGAAATATAACCCTAAGTGATATTTTAAAAAGGTGATAAATGGTGGAGTAAAAGGCAAGTTTTGTTTGTCTTCTCATTTTCTTCTTCTTCCATGAACCAGCAGCCATTAGAGGAGCTTCCTTTCTTCTTCTCCATCCATTTTAGCAAGCTTTAAGGTATGTTTTAGTTGGGGTTTTTAATGGGTTGCATATTGGTAGTGATGGATGGTGCTTTTAGTGAGTTTGGTGAGTTTTTGGAGGATTTGTGGAAACCCTAATGGGGGATTCCGAAAATTTGTTTTCTTTGCTATGTTTTCTTGCTAAATTGGTAGTTTAAACTTAGGATATAATGGTTTAGGTTATTTTTAGGGATAGATTAGAGTTTTGGTGTAAATTTGTGAAAAACCGATTTTGGACATTATGTGCACCGAATCTATTTTGGTGATTTCTATTTGGTCAAAATGTTTGGATGTTGAATTTGAGTATTTCAATGGAAATTAGACGTGTAGAGGTTTTACGGAATGGGGTGGCACGTCAAAATTCGTTGAAAAACGAATAAGTTATGGCCGTTTGAAGTTGGACACTGAAAATGGGTGGAAAATCGGGTTTTAGTTTTATGTTTTGATTTTTGGTTGAATTGTAGTTAGTTTTGGGTTTAAGTATCGAGGAATTTTCTAGAATGATTGCTAAGTGATTTTCTCCCAAATTGTTAGGTTGTCGAGCGAGTATTTAGCTAGCCGAAGCGAACAAACACGTGCAGGAGTCCAAGTAAGTAGTGGATGTGTGACTTTTGCCTTCAGGCCTACACAACAAAATGGTAGGGATGATTGGTTGTTTGTTTGTTTGCTGTGTTTGTTTTGTGTTGAGCTTTGTGTTGAGCATTGTGTGTGATATGCATCATTGTTTTTGAACTACGAAACGAACGAGTTTTGAGCATGTTTTGAATTGAGAGTATGGAAAGTAAAGAAAGATAAGAAGATATGCGAGGTAACGTGGCCTTTTATGGAGTTGCCTCGTCGCGAACTAGTGCCTGAAAGAATGATAATTCGGGAGGTTTCCATGAAAGATGTGTGGTGGTCTCTTGTGGTGTAACCTCGTCGCGAATTAGTGCATGAAAGAATGGCAATTCGGGAGGTTACCATAATGTGTCGCCTCGTCATGAATTAGTGCCTGAAAGAATGGTAATTCGGGAGGTTACTGCAAAAGATGCACAGTGGTATCTTGTGGAGTCGCCTCGTCGCGAATTAGTGCCTGAAAGAATGACAATTCGGGAGGTGTCTACCGGAGAGTCACGGTTGAAAGTACGTACATTGTTGTGGTTATGTGAAAGGTTTATGAAATGAGAATGAGATTAACACAATTGAGAGTTAGAAACTGCATGTGTTAGGAGTCAAGTGTGCATTATGTTTGCATATGCATTATTCCCTACTTACTATGCATTAGGCTTACGTTTTGTGTTCTATGGTGTAGGTGACGACGTTATTGCAGGTGAGAGCTATGAGGAAAGCTAGAATTGGGACGCAGTCGGTGATGTACGCGGTATGCCGGTCCGGGTAGTTGTTGGGGCATCTCGACCATGGTCTTCGGGAAGATATGGGTGAAATGGTATTTTGGATGGTGTATAGTTTTTACCTATTTTAGAGTTTGTAATATGTGGTTGTTTCGGGGGATATGTTTATATAGAATACAGTGCTTTATAATGTTGTAAAAAATGTTTTGGAATTGTTTTGAAAATATTTTATAAAAATGTGGATTTTCAGGTTTTGGGATTTAGAGAATTTTAGCTGTTATATTGCTCGTTTTTTAAGCTTATAACGTCGGGTTCATTTGTCTCTACGTTTTTGCTAATATTATGAAGTCGGTTTTCCGTGTTTTTTATGTGTCATGGATTCAAGGATGTCGGGAATGTTTGGTAAAAATTTTAGGTGTTTTGGAAATGTTTGGCTCGGAGAAAAATGGAAGAAAGAAGGAGGAGGTCGGATGAGGTGCGCGCTGGCGCATTCGTGGCGCGCGCGGCGCCGATCGATCGGCGCTGGGTGCTGATCGATCGACCCTGGTAGTCGAGCGACCCGAGAGGTCGCCGATCGATCGCGCCCCTGGTGCACAATGCTTAGCGCCGATCGATCGGCAGGCGACACTGTAGCTAAGCCTTGCGACCCGAGAGGTCGCCGATCAATCGGCGCTTTGTGCCTATCGATCTGCACCTCGCGCGCGCGCGGCTCTCAAACCGGACCAGTCTGATTTTTTTATTTTTATTTTTTTCTGGTTTTCTAAATGGTTTTAACCCGAAATTTTTTGACGTATTTTAAACGTATTTTAGGCACGTTTTCCAACCATTTTCGAGAGTTCGAAAAACCCAAAAACTGAGTCAAAATTTTATCAAAAATTATTTTAAATTACTTTTTAAAAGTGGTATGGGTTAGCAAAGTAGCGCACCAAGCGGGGGTGGATTTGGGGGCGTTACAAGTTGGTATCAAAGTAAAGTGGTCGAGTCGTTCAAATGATTACCCGACAATGCCGGCCACCATGCAACGTGCTTCACCAACTGTAAGTATTTTCTTTTCCTTAATTAGTTTATATATCTAAGATTAGATTGTTTCAAATCTTGTACAGGATTAAATCAAAATGCAGAACCCTAGACGACCAGGGCGACCTAGAAACGAACCCGAGCCACCTAGAAATCCACTTGAGGAGTTAGTTAAGCAGCTTGCTGATATGGTTACAAAGCAAGTAGAGTTATTTGGATCTCTAATTGGTTAGGGAGGACCAGAAAATGTCGGATCTAGCTCGAGTGGAGACAAGTTTAGGAGATTGAAACCTCCGATGTTTGAGGGTCGGCTGACAGATCCAACAGCTGCTGGAAGGTGGATCTACACAATCGAGAATATGTTTAAGCTCGTTGATGTGGAGGAGGAGAACAAGGTGAAATGTGCCATTTTTCACCTGGTTAACGATGCACAGAGCTGGTGGGAGACGGTAGAGGCTACTACTAGTCTACAAGGTATCACCTGGAAAGAGTTTAAGGATCTGTTCTTCAATAAATACTACAACCGGATAGTGCAAGCAACTAAAAGGCTAGAGTTCCTACAGCTAAAGCAGACCAGGTCAGTTGGAGAGTATATCAGATAGTTCGAGAGTCTTTCACGGTTTGCTAGTCATATGATGAGTCGAGAGGAGGATAAGGTACTCAGTTCGTGCAGGGCCTGAAACCAAAAATATATATGTTGGTGAAGACTTACGGGATTGAAGGAATATCATTCACTAGGGTGGTGGCCAAAGCTTTAGAGGTGGAAGAGGCTGCTGATAAAGTTATTAAACCCGCTGAAGCCCCGAATAGGATATTTTAAAGAAATTACAGCCCAGATTAGCCGAGGCAGATCTTCTTCTCAGCAACAGGGAACTAAGCCGTCAGGAGGAAATGTAAATGATCAGAGGGGCGAAAAGAAACCACAGCAGCAGAAGAAAGGGTTTCGGCAGTGTCCAAAGTGCTTGAGGTCCCATCCCGGAGAGTGTGGGCAATATGCTGGCAAATGTTACAACTGTCTAGAAGCTGGTCATCTTTCCCGTGATTGCCCAAAGCCGAGGGTTGCCCGATGTTTCAAGTGCAACCAACCGGGTCACATAGCTACCGATTGCCTTACCTCGAAGCAAGGTCCAGTTAAAGCTACACCCAGGATCTTTGCTATGATCGAGCCTGAGGGAGAGGATCGTTCTGCCGTGATTTCAAGTACTGTGTTTGTAAACTCAGTGCCTGCTTTTACTTTGATAGATTCAGGTGCATCCCATTCGTTCATAGTAGCAGCTTTTGTGATGAAGTTGAACTTAGAGGTGAAGCTTGCTGGGTGTATGTTCGATGTGAGTTTACCATCTGGTGAGCGCTTACATTCAGATCAGGTGGTACATGATGGTCTGATATCAGTTGGAAAGAAGCAATTACCAGCTACGGAGCACAGAGTCGGGGATGTCGGGATTGTTTGGGATGAATTTTTGGTGCATTAGAATTGTTTGGCTTGATGAAAAATTGAGAAGAAGTGAAATGGGGCACTGATGGTCGCGAGGGGGCGCGCGCTGGGCAGGGGAGGCGTGTGCAGCGCTCAACACCGATCAATTGGCAGGCTCCACTGTAGCTAAGCCTGGCGACCCAAGAGTTCGCCGATTGATCGGCGCTCTGCGCCAATCGATAAGCACCTCGCGTGTGCGCGAGGTAGCACGCAGCGCACTGCGCGCGCCCGGTGCCCAAACCGGACCAGTCCGTTTTTTTTTAATTTTTTTTTTGGTTTTCCAAATTGTTTTAACTCGATATTTTTTGACGTATTTTAAACGTATTTTTGTCACATTTTCCAACCATTTTTGGGGATTCGAAAAACCCAAAAACTGAGTCAAAATTTTATTGAAAATTATTTTAAATTACGTTTTAAAAGTGGTATGGATTAGCAAAGTAGCGCACCGAGCCTAGGTGGGTTTGGCGGCATTACATGCGTTTTCTAGTCAGAACGAAGTATAATAAAATGGCTCTATCCTTAGTCACATGTTGTTTGTGAGATGAAGGTAATAAGCGACTTTTAATAAAATGATACCATACTCTTGCCTTCGGTAGTAGCTTAATTCGAGGGAGTGAGAAGGATCCTATTTTAGAAACAACCCATTCAGTGTCGGGTTCAACAATTTCTTTCAGCACAGCCTTCAGGTACGGTGGTGATTGATTGTCCGTGTGAATATAAAATTCATCCTCCACTTCCTCTAAATTGTAGAAAAAGTTTATTTTTGCCAGCGAAATCTTTACCTTTCGTTTTCTAACCCTTACCGTCTGGGGTAGCTCGCCCTTAAAATTGGCATAGAATTCACAAACCAAATTTGTTATTACCTCTTCTGGAAAAGCACATAACCTCGTCCAGTTGCGCTCTTGAATAATCGAAGAGATATAGCTCGTGTACCTAGTATAATTGCTGTCAGAAATCACAAACCCTTTTTCCACCGCAAAGGTTTTCTGCTTCATCCCTTGCTCATATCGAAGTTTTGCTATTTCAGAGATGAATTCCGGCTGGTGCAAATCCTCAACAGCTTTCCTTCCAAAGCTCTTGGATCTCATATTTGTATCTAGTATCCTGCAAGGAAAGGAAACATTTCGTGTGGTATGAGGTTTTGAAAAATTACTGCAGAGTTCTAGGGATAAAGGGATAAAGAAGAGGGAAGTGCGAATTGAAAAAAATAAGATTTGAAAAAGAGGGAATTTTTTTTTGGAAAGGCGGTCAATTAAAATTAAATAATTAGATTAATAAACCCAATTATTTAATTCTATTTACACCATTCTCCTTCTTCTTATATATATATATATATATTTTTTGATTATTTGTGATGCTACATTAAACATTGTAGCATCAACATTATTTTTAGTAAAATCAAAATAAACCAAAAGGATATCAGAAATTGGGTTGCCTCCCAATAAGTACTTAATTTTTTTTAAGTCTTCAGCCTGACTTTCTCATGCTTCATATTGCTTTTCTGTCTTCTAGAACAATTGATGTAATTGCCGTTAATTTTTCTCCAAGATAATGCTTCACTCTCTGGCCATTGACTTTAAAATTCTGATCGCTTTTTTCGTCTCCTAATTCCAATATGCCATATGGATAAACTTCTATTACTTCAAAAGGACCAGGCCACCGAGATTTTAACTTTCCTGGAAACAACTTCAATCTCGAATTAAAAAGTAAGCCGTTTGTCATTTTTCAAAAATTCGCTGTTGTATCTTTATGTCATGCCATCTCTTTTTTTTCTTTGTAAATTCTAGCATTCTCATAAGCACCCATCCTCAGTTTTTCTAATTCCTGCAGCTGTAAAAATTGATTTCTTCTTGCCCACTATAAATCCAAATTTAATGTCTTAATTGCCCTATAAGCTTTATGTTCAAATTCCACAGGTAGGTGGCAGGCTTTTTCGTAAATCAAATTGTATGGAGTAGTGCCCAGGGGAGTTTTATAAGCTGTTCTATACGCCCACAACGCATTATCCAGTTTTTGAGACCAATCCTTCCTATTGGGATTCACCACTTTTTTCAGAATTCTTTTTATCTCTCTGTTAGAAACCTTTGCTTGGTCATTACTCTGTGGATGATATGTTGTGGTCACCTTATCCCTGACTCCATACTTGCTTAATAATCCATTGAAAGATCTATTTCAGAAGTGAGATCCTTCGTCGCTAATAATTGCTCTAGGTGTTCCAAATCTTGTAAATATATTTTTTTGTAGAAATTTTAGAACACCCTTTCCTTCATTGTTTGGCAATGCTATTGCTTCTACCCACTTTGAAATATAGTCTGTAGCCAAGAGGATGTACTGATTACCAAAAGATATTGGAAATGGTTCCATGAAATCAATCCCCCACACGTCAAATATTTCGATCTCCATAATATTATTAAGTGGTAGTTCATGTTTCCGAGTGATATTTCCTACCCTTTGGCACCTGTCACAACCCTTCACAAAAGTATTGGTATCCTAAAAGAGTGGGGCCAGTACAAACCTGATTGCAGAATTTTTGCAGTCGTGCGCGTCCATATGGTGTTGTATGGCATTGCTGTAGCACTAAATCCATTTCTTCCTCCGGAACGCATCTTCTCAACAGTTGGTCAACGCATTGTTTAAAGAGGAAAGGTTCATCCCAAAAATATTGTTTCACATCTGTCAAAAACTTCTTTCTTTGCTGATATTGCATGTCACAAGGAATGATATCACTTACAATGTAGTTGACAAAATCTGCATACCATGGCACTGAAGATACAACTATTTTTAACATTTGTTCATCTAGAAATGTTTCTTTTATGCTTTCTCCATGTTGCTGTTCGCTCATATTTTTCAGACGAGACAAATGATCAGCAACCTGGTTCTCGTAGCCTTTTCGATTGTGGATTTCCAAATCGAATTCTTAAAGTAGTACCCAACAAATTAGTCTTGGTTTAGCATCCTTTTTTGTAATTAGATACTTGATGACTGCATGATCAGTGTACACAATCATCTTTGTTCCTATCAAATACGTTATGAATTTATCGAAAGTAAATACTACTGCAGGTAACTTTTTCTCTGTAGTTGTGTAGTTTTTCTGAGCATCATTGAGAGTTTTGCTAGCATAGTAGATGGAATTGAATATTTTATCTCTCTTATGTCCCAACACTACTCCCACAACATAATTGTTGGTATCGCACATCAGAATAAATAGCATGGACCAATCGGGTGCTGCAATCATAGGCACAATTACTAATTTCTGCTTCAATACATCAAAAGCTTCCAAACAGTCTTTGTCAAAGTTGTGACGACCCCAACCTGTAGCACCCGGTTCCCTTAAACCCAACTTAATTTGTCAAATTAAGATGTGCAAATATGGATTAGGTTAATGAATGGATATGCAAGGGCATTATGGTAAATAAAAAAACTTATTAGTGGATAACCTATTTAGAAAGAATCTATTGAGCTCAGCCGCCACTATTCATTCTTGCTCTCGGTTTTCAGCTCAAACCAGCAGACTTCCCAGGCGATTTCCTTCCCCGAGTCCGTTCGACGAGCTAGGTAAGTTTCTACCTCGATTTTTCTGACTTAATAACTAAGGAAGATTGTATGGGGGAAGTGTTAGATATCTATTTTGGGAACTCATCAGGAAAGTGAGTAGATACGGGTTTAGCATAGAATCAGTAATGCTTGGCGATCAGAACTCACAACTATTCCCTTAGGTTTTCTGAATGCCTTAGAATGAGGTTTAGTACAGGTTGACTTAATGTTCTGTTTATGTTCTAGGTGAGAAAGATCCCGAAGAAGCTCCTAACCGAGCACTCGCCAAGAATCCAGGTAAGTAGAGTTTGATTGTGCCTTCGGGCCTACATCACAAAACAGTAGGGTTTATGTATGTTTGTATGTTTAATTCCAGTTGTCATGCATCATGTTTTGAAAGACTACGAAAATGTATTTTCATGGTGAGTGTGAGCAGGATGATCAGAACAACTGTTAAGGGGGATTAATCCGCCCCTTAACTGAGAACAGAGGATTGAGGTTTTGGGAAAAGTGATCCACCTCCCAATCCTACAGGGGGATCAGACCAGATAACTGTTAAGGGAACTAATCCGCCCCTTATTTGAGATCAGAGGATGCATTCTTTGGGGGATGATTGATCCACTCTCCCATCGTACAGAGGGATCAACAGAGCACGATTATGAATACAACAGAGAGGAGAAAGTAGAAACAGCATGTCTAGGAGATTTATGTTTCAGTAATTCATTTCATTGATTGCTTTACTTGCTTAGCATTAGGCTAATAGATGAGTTTTGTGATGTAGGTGAAGAAGTTACTGAAGGTATGTTTACCGACCAACATGAGGAATAGGCTGGTTGGAGGAGCATTTTCAGGCATCGGTTTGGTCATCTGTTGAGGCGGTTTAATCCATGGCTGCAGTTGTTGAGTTGAGGGTAACTAGTTTAGTATAGATGTTTTTCTGAAAATTTATGACAATAGTGTTTTCAAAGCTTTGAAAACATTTTTGAGAATCTTCTGATATTGGTATTCTGTTGGATTTGAAAACATTGTTTTTACTGAATTGGGATGGGCAGTGATTTGGTTGTTTCTGGATGTTTAGTTTTGTCGTTTTGCCTATCGGAAGGTGCCTTCAGTAAAGTCGTTGGATGAGAGAGAGAACATCTGGCTGACGTCATCGGCAGGTGCGAGTCGCAAAATCTGTAGTTTTGTCTATCGGCAGATGGAAATCTATCGTAGATGAAGTTATGTTGACTCTATCGGTAGATGAAGTTATGTTGACTCTATCAGTAGATGAAGTTTTGTTGACTCCATCGGCAGAGGAAGTTATGTTGACTTCATCGGCAGATGTAGTGTGTATTTTAATCTTATCGGAAGGAGTCATAATGTCGTTGTCGGTAGATGTCGCGAGTTTGTCTATCGGCAGATGGAAATCTATCGGTAGATGAAGTTATGTTGACTCCATCGGCAGATGAAGTTATGTTGACTTCATCGGCAGATGTAGTTGTGTTGGCTTGTCGGTAAATGGTGGTGCGTTGTTTGTACACGTCATCGAGACAGAAGAGAGAACTCCGTAGACTAGAATGCGATTCGATGCCTTTTCCGGGTTGCACTTTGTAGCGACGCGCAGATGTGTTCGACGTCGGCAACTTCACGGGCATTCTGCATTTTTTTTTAAGCTTTATGTCTTTTAGCCAATTACCTTAACACATTTCCCAGACAGTCATTTGTAAAATGTTTTTCAAAGGTCACTTAGCTTCATTGATGTCCAATTGATTTTCCGCTGCAGTTTAAAATATATTTAGGTTTAGAAAAAAGTCAAATTTTGCCTGCTCGAGTGATAATTTAAATTTAGTATAAAGAGTCACTGTTCGTCAGCTGGTTATCTCTATGAGTAGCAAACACCGGGCTTGTCAGATAACTAGGGGGTTTCAGTGGTTATCAGACCTCACAACCTTCCTTAGTTTTCTGAATGCCTTAGAAGGGTGTTATACAGTTGACTAATGTTCTGTTTATGTTCTAGTTGAGAAGATCCGAAGAAGCTCCAACCGAGCACTCGCCAAGAATCCAGGTAAGTAGAGTTTGATTGTGCCTTCGGGCCTACATCACAAAACAGTAGGGTTTATGTATGTTTGTATGTTTAATTCCAGTTGTCATGCATCATGTTTTGAAAGACTACGAAAATGTATTTTCATGGTGAGTGTGAGCAGGATGATCAGAACAACTGTTAAGGGGGATTAATCCGCCCCTTAACTGAGAACAGAGGATTGAGGTTTTGGGAAAAGTGATCCACCTCCCAATCCTACAGGGGGATCAGACCAGATAACTGTTAAGGGAACTAATCCGCCCCTTATTTGAGATCAGAGGATGCATTCTTTGGGGGATGATTGATCCACTCTCCCATCGTACAGAGGGATCAACAGAGCACGATTATGAATACAACAGAGAGGAGAAAGTAGAAACAGCATGTCTAGGAGATTTATGTTTCAGTAATTCATTTCATTGATTGCTTTACTTGCTTAGCATTAGGCTAATAGATGAGTTTTGTGATGTAGGTGAAGAAGTTACTGAAGGTATGTTTACCGACCAACATGAGGAATAGGCTGGTTGGAGGAGCATTTTCAGGCATCGGTTTGGTCATCTGTTGAGGCGGTTTAATCCATGGCTGCAGTTGTTGAGTTGAGGGTAACTAGTTTAGTATAGATGTTTTTCTGAAAATTTTATGACAATAGTGTTTTCAAAGCTTTGAAAACATTTTTGAGAATCTTCTGATATTGGTATTCTGTTGGATTTTGAAAACATTGTTTTTACTGAATTTGGGATGGGCAGTGATTTGGTTTGTTTCTGGATGTTTAGTTTTGTCGTTTTGCCTATCGGAAGGTGCCTTCAGTAAAGTCGTTGGATGAGAGAGAGAACATCTGGCTGACGTCATCGGCAGGTGCGAGTCGCAAAATCTGTAGTTTTGTCTATCGGCAGATGGAAATCTATCGGTAGATGAAGTTATGTTGACTCTATCGGTAGATGAAGTTATGTTGACTCTATCAGTAGATGAAGTTTTGTTGACTCCATCGGCAGAGGAAGTTATGTTGACTTCATCGGCAGATGTAGTGTGTATTTTAATCTTATCGGAAGGAGTCATAATGTCGTTGTCGGTAGATGTCGCGAGTTTGTCTATCGGCAGATGGAAATCTATCGGTAGATGAAGTTATGTTGACTCCATCGGCAGATGAAGTTATGTTGACTTCATCGGCAGATGTAGTTGTGTTGGCTTGTCGGTAAATGGTGGTGCGTTGTTTGTACACGTCATCGGCAGAAACCTCCTAAATCCTATTTCTGCTTCTTCCGTTGACTTTGTCGTCGGCAGATGTGTTCGACTTCGGCAACTTCACGGGCATTCTGCATTTTTTTTAAGCTTTATGTCTTTTAGCCAATTACTCTTAACACTTCCAACAGTCATTTTAAAATGTTTTCACAGGTCACTTAGCTTCATTGATGTCCAATTGATTTTCCGCTGCAAGTTTTAAAATATATTTAGTTTTAGAAAAAGTCAAATTTTGGCTGTCGAGTGAAATTTTAAATTTAGTATCAAGACGTCATGGTTCGGTTCAGCGTTATGAGTAGCAAACCGGGTTCAGATAACTCGGGGCGTTACAAGTTGGTATCAGAGCCATTTGGTTAAACCGTTCAAAGAATTACTCAACAGTGCCGATCGTTGCATGGAAGTACTCCAACAACTGTAAGTGTTTGAATTAGTTTTAATTATTAGATATTTATGAGAATAGTTAACCTTTTACAGGAATATAGTGAAATGTCTAGGCGACCAGGTAGACCGAGAGTACAGAGGGAGACACCAAACCCGAAAAGTACTGAAAATTCTGGTGTGATCAGGCAGCTGACAGACTTGGTACGTCAGCAATCTGATATGATGCGCCAGCGGTCCGATCAGTTGGGACTGCTACTGAACCGAGAGGTACAAGGGAGTGCCAACTCGGGTTCCAACAATGACCAGGCAGGAGAGAGGTTTAGGAGGTTGCGACCACCCACTTTTGATGGAAAGTCAGCTAATCCTATTGTGGCCGAGGAATGGTTGAAAAAGATAGAAAGCATGTTTAGGTGTGCAAATGTGAGAGAAGGAGAAAAGGTCATTTTGGCAACCTTCCACTTTGCCGGTGATGCTCAACTTTGGTGGGAAATGATGGAGACCACCCATGATGTTCTTACGATGACTTGGACGCAATTTAAGGAGATTTTCTATGAGAAGTATTTTAAAAGTACTGTACAGACCACCAAGAAGCTGGAGTTCATGAACTTGAAACAGACAGGGACCGTAGCTGAATACAGCAGACAGTTTGAATCCCTATCAAGGTTTGCCGGACACCTCGCACACAGAGATGAGGATAAAGTGTTCCAATTTGTGCATGGGCTGAAACCTGAGATTTATAGAGGAGTCAAGTTCTCGGGTATAAAAGGATTGTCCTACAGTGAAGTAGTATCCACGGCATTAGAAGTGGAAGAGGCGGAGATGAAGTGTGCTGGGTTTAGTGCGGCTCCACGAAAGTTCACCCAGCCACACCATCACAGGGGAACGAAGAGGCCCGGTGAGGGCCAGGGCAGTCAAGGGAAGGAGAAGAAGACACCAGATACTAGGAAGTTCCCTCAATGCCCAAAGTTTTTAAGATTTCACCCGGGAGAGTGTAGAATTAGCGCGGGGAAGTGTTTCAACTGTGAGGAGACCGGGCATCTGCTTAAGGATTGCCCAAAGCCCAGAGTCCTTCGCTGTTATAATTGTAATAAAGTTGGCCACATGAGTAGGGATTGTCCAGCTCTGAAGAATGGCCCTGTGAATGTTAAGCCAAGAATATTCTCCATGGTAGAATCGGGTGATGAAGATCAGCCTGCTGTTGTGTCAGGTACCATACTAGTCAATTTTATGCCTGCATTTACTTTAATAGATTCAGGTGCAACACATTCCTTCATAGCGTCTGCATTTGCTGATAAATTAGACGTTAAGTCTTCACGTTCTGAGCATAAGTTTAATGTTGCTTACCTTCTGGCGAACGCATGCGCTCTAGTCGTATGCTGCTTAATAGTGTAGTGACAGTAGAAGGTAGAAACCTACCTGCTGATCTCATTATTTTAGAGATCATGGGATTTGATGTAATCTTAGGAATGGATTGGTTGTTTAAGCACTATGCTACGATAGATTGTAGAACTGGCTTAGTTAGTTTTCAACCCCTGGTGGTTTAAGACACACTTTCCCAGCCTCGAAGAAAGATAAGAGGATGTCTGTTTTAGCCGCTTTTAGTGCTAGATCTTCCTTATGCAGTGAGTATTCATGCTTTCTGGCCAGTGTTTTGGACACAAAACTGGTAGGAGAACCGAGTCTCCAAAAGGTTCCAATAGCTCAAGATTTCCCTGAAGTTTTCCTTGATGACCTGCCTGGTTTACCACCTGATAGGGAGATTGAATTTGTAGTAGATGTCTATCCTGGTGCTGAGCCAGTATCTAAGAATCCATACCGATTAGCACCAGCAGAACTCAAGGAGTTAAAGAAACAGTTAGAGGAACTGATGGAAAAAGGGTTCATACGACCGAGTTATTCGCCGTGGGGTGCACCAGTTCTCTTTGTTAAGAAAAAGGACGGGTCAATGCGCATGTCCATTGACTACCGAGAATTAAATAAGTTAACCATCAAGAATAAGTACCCATTACCTAGGATCGATGATTTGTTTGACCAACTTCAAGGTGCACGAGTTTTCTCTAAGATTGACTTATGATCGGGGTACTACCAATTAAAGGTTAAATCTGAGGATATACCAAAGACTGCCTTTCGTACGAGATATGGACATTACGAATTTTTGGTTATGTCCTTTGGTTTGACAAATGCACCAGCAGCCTTTATGGATCTTATGAATAGAGTGTTTCACGAGTTTTTAGATAAGTTTGTCATTGTATTCATTGATGATATCTTGATTTATTCACGAAATAAGGATGACCATGTTAGACATTTAACCTTAGTACTAGAAACATTGAAACGGCATCAGCTTTTTGCCAAGTTTTCCAAGTGTGAATTTTGGTTGGACAGAATCCACTTTTTAGGCCATGTGATCTCGGGTGACGGAATATCCGTTGATCCAGCCAAGGTTCAAGCAGTCAAGGACTGGCCTCAACCAAAGAATGCTTCTGATATTAGGAGTTTTCTCGGGTTAGCAGGGTATTACAGGAAGTTTATCGAAGGATTTTCAAAGGTTGCAACACCCCTCACTCGTTTAACTAGGAAGAACATAAAGTATGCATGGATTGAGGAGTGTGAGTTCAGTTTCCAAACCTTAAAGCAGAAATTGACCAATGCACCTATACTAACCCTTCCTGTTGAAAATGGTAAGTTTAGTATTTATTGTGATGCTTCCAAAATTGGACTTGGCTGTGTTTTGATGCAAGATGGTAAGGTCATAGCTTATGCTTCTAGGCAATTAAAGGTGCATGAGAAGAATTATCCTACGCATGACTTAGAATTAGCTGCGGTGGTTTTTGCATTAAAAATTTGGAGGCATTACTTGTTTGGGCAGACCTGTGAAATATTTTCAGATCATAAGAGTCTGAAGTATATTTTCACACAAAAGGAATTAAACATGAGACAACGTAGATGGTTGGAGTTTGTTAAAGACTACGATCTTGAGATTAAATACCACCCTGGTAAGGCCAATGTGGTGGCTGATGCATTAAGTAGAGTAATACCGTCAGCCTCAGCTTTGATTCTTGATATGCCGGTGGCCTTAGAGACTGAATTCCATAAGTTTAACCTAGAAACTGTATCCAATGTAGCAGCTATGCTTTCTGTCATCTCTTTGAAACCTACCATTCTTGAAAAGATAAAAGAAACCCAGGACATTGATGAGGAGTGTAAAAAGTTCAAGTCGAGCATGGATTCTACTGACAATTTGGACTTCAATTATACTGATGATGGAATACTTAAGTTCAGGAATAGATATTTTGTGCCAGCCAATAAAGAGCTTCGTGATGAAATCCTTTCTGAAGCTCACTCTTCTAGATTTTCCGTTCATCCTGGTAGTACAAAGATGTATAGAGACCTTAAGCAGACTTATTGGTGGCCAGGAATGAAGCGGAGCGTTGCTGAACATGTAGGACTATGTTTGATCTGCCAGCGGGTTAAGGCTGAACATCAGAGACCTGCAGGAATGTTGCAGCCATTACCACTCCCTGAATGGAAATGAGAGCAGATAACCATGGACTTTGTTGTAGGATTACCCAGAACAGTAAAAGGACATGATGCAATCTGGGTGATAATCGATCGATTAACCAAATTAGCCCATTTCTTACCCATCAAGATGACTTACTCTATGGATCAGCTAGCCGAATTGTATGTGCACGAGGTTGTGCGACTACATGGAGTTCCAGCTACTATAGTTTCGGACCGAGACTCTAGATTCACATCCAAATTTTGGAAGAGTTTACATAAAGCCATGGGCACACAGCTAAACTTCAGTACAGCCTTTCACCCTCAAACTGATGGACAATCGGAAAGAACCATTCAAACATTAGAGGATATGCTCCGGGCATGTGTTTTGGATTTTCAAGGTTCTTGGAACAAGTATTTGCCCTTGGTGGAATTTTCTTATAACAACAGTTTTCAAGCAACAATAGGAATGGCACCATATGAAGCATTGTATGGACGAAAATGCAGATCACCTTTGTATTGGGACGAAGTTGGTGAAGCACAGTTGCTTGGTCCCGACATCGTGCAGCAGACTATTGAGAAGGTTGCCCTCATCCGTCAGAGGATCTTAACAGCTCAAAGCCGACAGAAGAGCTATGCTGACAGAAGACGCAGAGAATTAGAGTTTGAAGTAGGCGATGAAGTTTTTCTTAAGGTATCACCATTCAAAGGAGTTGTGAGATTTGGTAAGAGAGGTAAACTGAATCCTAGATTTGTTTGTCCTTTCTCAATTCTGAAAAGGATTGGGAAGGCAGCCTATCAATTACAGCTACCAGCTTCTATGGGAGGGATACATAACGTGTTCCATGTCTCTATGTTGAAGAAGTGTGTGCGGGATCCGTCCCAAGTTGTGCAACAGCAGAGCATTGAAATTCAACCTACACTTACCTATGAGGAGAAGCCGGTAAAGATTCTGGATTATGCAGTAAAGGTACTACGCAACAAAGAAGTGCCGCTGGTGAAAGTCTTGTGGCACAATCAGAACACAGAGGAGGCAACATAGGAACGCCAACAAGACATAATGGACCAACACCCAGAACTGTTCAGGTACTGAATTTTGATGACAAAATTCTTTTAAGGAGGGTAGACTGTAGCACCCGGTTCCCTTAAACCCAACTTAATTTGTCAAATTAAGATGTGCAAATATGGATTAGGTTAATGAATGGATATACAAGGGCATTATGGTAAATAAAAAAACTTATTAGTGGATAACCTATTTAGAAAGAATCTATTGAGCTCAGCCGCCACTATTCATTCTTGCTCTCGATTTTTAGCTCAAACCAGCAGACTTCCCAGGCGATTTCCTTCCCCGAGTCCGTTCGACGAGCTAGGTAAGTTTCTACCTCAATTTTTCTGACTTAGTAACTAAGGAAGATTGTATGGGGGAAGTGTTAGATATCTATTTTGGGAACTCATCAGGAAAGTGAGTAGATACGGGTTTAGCATAGAATCAGTAATGCTTGGCGATCAGAACTCACAACTATTCCCTTAGGTTTTCTGAATGCCTTAGAATGAGGTTTAGTACAGGTTGACTTAATGTTCTGTTTATGTTCTAGGTGAGAAAGATCCCGAAGAAGCTCCTAACCGAGCACTCGCCAAGAATCCAGGTAAGTAGAGTTTGTTTGTGCCTTCGGGCCTACATCACAAAACAGTAGGGTTTATGTATGTTTGTATGTTTAATTCCAGTTGTCATGCATCATGTTTTGAAAGACTACGAAAATGTATTTTCATGGTGAGTGTGAGCAGGATGATCAGAACAACTGTTAAGGGGGATTAATCCGCCCTTAACTGAGAACAGAGGATTGAGGTTTTGGAAAAGTGATCCACCTCCCAATCCTACAGGGGGATCAGACCAGATAACTGTTAAGGGAACTAATCCGACCCCTTATTTGAGATCAGAGGATGCATGCTTTGGGGGGATGACTGATCCACTCTCCCATCGTACAGAGGGATCAACAGAGCACGATTATGAATACAACAGAGAGGAGAAAGTAGAAACAGCATGTCTAGGAGATTTATGTTTCAGTAATTCATTTCATTGATTGCTTTACTTGCTTAGCATTAGGCTAATAGATGAGTTTTGTGATGTAGGTGAAGAAGTTACTGAAGGTATGTTTACCGACCAACATGAGGATAGGCTGGTTGGAGGAGCATTTTCAGGCATCGGTTTGGTCATCTGTTGAGGCGGTTTAATCCATTGCTGCAGGTGTTGAGTTGAGGGTAACTAGTTTAGTATAGATGTTTTTCTGAAAATTTTATGACAATAGTGTTTTCAAAGCTTTGAAAACATTTTTGAGAATCTTCTGATATTGGTATTCTGTTGGATTTTGAAAACATTGTTTTTACTGAATTTGGGATGGGGCAGTGATTTGGTTGTTTCTGGATGTTAGTTTTGTCGTTTTGCCTATCGGAAGGTGCCTTCAGAAAGTCGTTGGATGAGAGAGAGAACATCCGGCTGACGTCATCGGCAGGTGCGAGTCGCAAAATCTGTAGTTTTGTCTATCGGCAGATGGAAATCTATCGGTAGATGAAGTTATGTTGACTCTATCGGTAGATGAAGTTATGTTGACTCTATCGGTAGATGAAGTTATGTTGACTCCATCGGCAGAGGAAGTTATGTTGACTTCATCGGCAGATGTAGTGTGTATTTTAATCTTATCGGAAGGAGTCATAATGTCGTTGTCGGTAGATGTCGCGAGTTTGTCTATTGGCAGATGGAAATCTATCGGTATATGAAGTTATGTTGACTCCATCGGCAGATGAAGTTATGTTGACTTCATCGGCAGATGTAGTTGTGTTGGCTTGTCGGTAAATGGTGGTGCGTTGTTTGTACACGTCATCGGCAGAAACCTCCTAAATCCTATTTCTGCTTCTTCCGTTGACTTTGTCGTCGGCAGATGTGTTCAACTTCGGCAACTTCACGGGCATTCCGCGTTTTTTTTAAGCTTTATGTCTTTTAGCCAATTACTCTTAACACTTCCAACAGTCATTTTAAAATGTTTTCACCAGGTCACTTAGCTTCATTGATGTCCAATTGATTTTCCGCTGCAAGTTTTAAAATATATTTAGTTTTAGAAAAAGTCAATTTTGGCTGTAGAGTGAAATTTAAATTTAGTATCAAGACGTCATGGTTCGGTTCAGCGTTATGAGTAGCAAACCGGGTTCAGATAACTCGGGGCGTTACACAACCCGATCAGGGCCGCCACGGACTTGCCGTGACATAAGCATTACCTAAGCCCTCGTATTTTCACATAAACTTTTTCAACTTTATTTTTACTTATCACTTAAAAGAAAACAGACTTGACAATTGACCCACCTCTAACAACTTTAGGGTCTACTTTGACTTAAACATTTTGAGCGTAAACATTTCGAACTTTAAAACTTAAACTAGACTAAGACCATTAAAGTAAAATCAGGTTAAAACAAAACACTAATATAACCTATACTTTCAAGAAAACAAACTGCTGGATCGCTCTAAAAATCGAGCGGATCCTTACCTGTTAAAATAACCCAAACATTTCCAGTATGTTTCTAAAATTAAGACTCTACATGTTAAACAATCTACTACCACTACATATACATCAAAACTCGACTATCATACATTTCTCTAAAAGCATCTAATCCATATACTTAACATTTTCATACATATACATCAACACTCGACTTTTCATACAATTTTCTATCAAACCTCTAATCCATATACTTAAACATTTTATAAACAAACCGACACGTAGACCTACTACCAACAAGACTACTCACATCCATTTGACATACATCATTCAAGCCAGCCAAAACACACCCCGTCGCCACGAGCCCCATCCGTTCGACCACCTGTTTTCTTTTCATCAGGGAAACTCTGCACTTCGCACCTGTCACCTACATCATGCAACATATACATTAAGCTAATGCTTAGTAGGGATGCACTTATATTTAAAACATTTTACTTACATTCTGCGTTTCTACAGTTTCATCGACATAATCATTTCGTTTCGTTTCATCGTTCAATTCATTTCGTTTCGTGTTCGTCAAAAAAAAAAGAACCTAGAACTTTAAGCACTTGATGTCGTTGTTGCTCTATCTAGATGGATCATTGACTCCCTTCCCTTTATCTTAACATACTAAAAAGCACTTTTGCTATCACTTCTTTTCCTCAATGGCTGGCAGCCAGTTTATTCATTATAGGTTTGTTCCGGGTTCTACAATAAGGCTAGTTTAACCCTCTATTCCTTTTCCCTATACCTTAGGTGGTCAATTGAAGAACTTACTCCATGGAGTTTATTGTTGTAGTTCACCTACATCCTTCCATAAGTCCTATTATAATCCCTTGCGAGTCACCCACACTCAAGTCTCAAACTCCGCAACATAAACCAACGACAAAAACTCAACAAAATTGTGCATATGGAAGAAACTCTTGTCGATAACGCCGGGCATAAAGTGCTTCCCAATCATACTTTTCATTAAATATCATGTAGTAACTGGGCTCGTCTCCATCTTTTCTCCTCTAATCTTTCAAGTTATCTCATCATAAAACTAATATAACCATTCAACTCTGAAATTAGTCTCTCCTTAGTATATCCCAATACTCTTTACATTCAAATATCTTTCTACTCTTTGAACCCAATCCAAGTAAGTACTAATTGCCGAACTGGTATCTGAAGTTGGAATTGTAGCTTCAAGTCCCTCGTCTCATAACAAACATAGATCCGAAAGCTACTCCTATTTGGATTTTTACAAAAAACATCATCAAATAATTCCATCATATCCTCTTTCCAATCAGGAATTTAGACCTCTATCATAACCAAAAATGATTGCCTACCAGACAGATTATTTTCCAAAACCGGGCAAAAATCAACAATGAAACACCAAAAATCTAAATCTCCAAACGTGCTGATAATTTCAATTTTTAATCAATCCTCCAAATAATTCAATTCAACAAATTACACATGCAAATAAGTCATCTTTTCACAAACCTCCAAGTATCAGAAGAAGTTTAAGAGAATAAGATCCAGCAAACAATCTCAAGAAGGAAAAGAAAATCAATAAAC